>WEIV01027636.1:162853-295464 GCA_013390005.1 Calyptomena viridis | reverse complement strand
ATCCCGCTGGGGCGCTGCGGGCTGGGTGAGCGGGCGGGCCGGGCGCGGGGCTGGGGTGGCCCCGGGGGCTCCCCCTGACGCGTGTGGCGGCTCTTTGCAGATCTCATCGTGCAGGCCAAGTCCGGCACCGGCAAAACCTGCGTGTTCGCCACCATCGCCCTGGACGCGGTGCTGCTGGAGTGTCCCGCCACGCAGGTGAGCCCCGGCACGGGGGCCGTTGCTTTATGATAGAAAATTCCTTTTTTTGGGGGGGGGAAAAGGGCATTGAAGCCCGTGAGACACAGCATTTTAAATCAGCACCACGCTGGGGTTTTGTTTTCAGAGCCATCCTGCAGCTCTCCCGTTTAATCCTTGCCCCTCACAGATCCTGATCCTGGCTCCCACGAGGGAGATCGCTGTGCAGATCCATGCGGTCATCACGACTATTGGGATAAAAATGGAAGGCTTGGAATGCCACGTGTTCATTGGGGGGACGCCTTTGAACCAGGACAAAAGCAGGCTGAAGAAGTGCCACATAGCAGTTGGCTCCCCAGGTAGGGACGAGCTTTGTCATCCTTCAAAATGCAATAATTGGGGATTTTCAAATCTGGGTTGGGTTCTTTTGTTGTTATAAATAGTGCACAGCCTCAAAGGCCAGTGCCAGAGGTGTTTAGACCAGCTGCTTTTAGCGAGAGGTTGTTTTTAATGAGAGATTTGACAGGTTGAAAGAGTTGGGGGTGATTGGCCTGGAAAGAGAAGGTTGTGTGAAGACCTCACAGCACCTTCCAGGATCTGAAGGGGCCACAAGGGGCTGTTCATCAGGAACTGGAGTGACAGGACAAGGGGGAATGGGTTCAAACTGAAAGAGGAGAAATTTAGGGTGGATGTTAGGGAGAAATCCTTCCCTGTGAGGTTAGTGAGGCCCTGGCACAGGTTGCCCAGAGAAGCTGTGGCTGCTCCATCCCTGGAAGTGTCCAAGGCCAGGTTGGACAGGGCTTGGAGCAGCCTGGGGTAGTGGAAGGTGTCTGTTTCAGGGGATGAAACTGGGTGGTCTTTAAGGTCCCTTCCATCACAAACCATTCTATCCTATGACCATGACTATTCCAAATATGCGTTTTTTAAGGCTAATTAAAATAATTTTAAAAAAGCTTTAAAAGCTCATCATCAGAACCTTTTAACTCATATTTTTGAAGTTTCTTTCACTCTTTTCCTCCTGTGCAGGTCGAATCAAGCAGCTCATAGAGTTGGACTATTTGAGCACAGCCAGTATCAGGCTGTTTGTCCTCGATGAGGCTGACAAGCTCCTGGAGGAAGGCAGCTTCCAGGAGCAAATCAAGTAAGAAAAAACACTTACCTCATGCATTTATCAATAGATTAGACACAGTTTTGTTAATCATTCCCATGTTTTTGCCTCCCAGTTGGATTTACTCCTCACTCCCAGCCAATAAGCAGATGCTGGCTGTGTCAGCTACTTACCCCGAGTCCTTGGCTCATGCTCTGACCAGGTACATGAGGGAGCCAACGTTTGTGAGGCTGAACCCCACTGATCCCAGCCTTATTGGTGAGTAAAAATCAATTATATGTTATCAATAGAGTAGGAGACTAAACTGAAATATGTACCTTTAAAATTTGTGATTTTTCATAATTTCCCTCCATTGTTGTTTAGTTTATGAAGCATTGAATCCCAGTGTTGTTGTAGGGAACTTTCTAGGGGAAGGTGTCCCTGCCCATGGCAAGGAGTGGAATGAGATGAGCTTTAATGTCTCTTCCCACCCAAACCATCCTGTGATTCTGTGTATTTAAACATCAGTGACAAATGGTTTTCTATCCATTCAAAAAATATTTCAGCCTTTTCAGAAAAACCTCTCGTGGAAGTTCTTGTTTAGCAAATGTATGTGTTTGAATTTGAAGTTTTTCCTTTGGCTGCAGTGACACATTTACACAGCACTGTACATGTTTTCATGGCAACCCTTATTGTGGTGGTTTGGTTTTTTTTTCAGGGCTGAAGCAGTACTACAAAATTGTGAATTCCCATCCACTTCCACATAAAACATTTGAGGAAAAAACCCAGCACCTACAGGAGTTGTTCAGCAAGATTCCATTCAATCAAGCCTTAGTCTTCTCAAACTTGCACAGCAGGTAATAAATTTGGAATAAAATCTGTAAAAACCTTGTTTGAAAGCAGTGGTTGTGATGTGCAGTCAGGGGTAAATTTAAGTGGATATGGGTGAATTTTTGAAACCTGTAAGGTCTCAGAGCAGTCTGCAAATTTTAGATCTGAAATACAGCCTGAGGGATGCAGTGTGAAGTACTGAAATTAAAGGAATGAAGGTTTGCAGTGCAGTCCTTGGCTGTAGAGAATAACTTGATGTTAAGGAATTCACAGGGGTTGTCAGGCCTGTGGTTCTATTTCCAGTTTTCATTGTGTATTTTCCATCAGGGCTCAACATCTGGCTGAAATACTGACATCCAGAGGCTTTCCTGCTGAGTGCATTTCAGGTGAGTCCATTCAGAACTGTCTGATCCTATTGAAGTTGTGCATAAATGTGACCTAAAATAGAAAAATTCATCTTAAATCTTGGTTTGTGTGGCCTCTGGTTAAATAGCTGAGAATAACATTTAAATCTTCATAGATCTTTAGGACTTAATATAATAATTAGTTAATATTTAACTTCCCTGTTTTCACATTTGTTTGAGGGTCAGTTTGATGAATGCATTGGCTTATTTGGAAAGAGAAAGTTGACCCACATGTGCAGGTTGGAGCTGTGTTTCTTTGGGATGCAGGTGTTGAATTTAAATCTTTAGGTTCTCTGTAAAAGCTGAAAGCTGGCAACTGATGTTTATTAGAAACCTTGAATTTTTACTTTAGCACTGTTTTCCATGGCTTATGTGTTTAAAATACATCTAAAGTCAAATGGGTTAAGTATCTACATAATTGGTTTCTATTTAAAAACAACAGAATTATTTTTGTAGTGGATTTTCTTATTTTTCAAGTTTTGTTTGTTCCTTGTTTGCTCATTTGAAACTGAGGTTTGAAGAAGTTTCTCTCAACCTTATTTCTGATCTCAGCCAGTTTTACAGATGAGTGTTTTCCAGATTTTGAGGGGCATAAAGCTGAAGAATATAATCTGTTTCTAATTTTTATCTTTCTAGGCAACATGAATCAAAACCAACGACTTGATGCTATGGCAAAATTAAAGCAATTCCACTGTCGAGTCCTGATTTCCACAGACCTGGTGAGTTTTTACTGCTTTCAAACAAGCTTTTGACAGATTTTATTTCAATTTTATTACCTGCTATGCAAATTTTACAGCATCCAGGAGTACTGCACGTAAAGTTACTTCAGAGAATTAGATTTGACTTGGAATTAAAGAGAACATAAAAGTGCTGATAAAGCACCAGGAGACTGTGACTTTCACTGTGAAGCTTAGGAAATGTCTCCTATTCCTCATCTGCCTGCCCATGGCAGAGGGTTGGACCCAACTCAAACCATTCTGTGATTTGGTTAGAAATAGTTTTTAATTTATCTGTTGCTTTGTTGATGCTTAGAAGTATTTCAGGGGACTTTAGAATTGTTCCCCTTGTGTAGGAGCTGTGGGAAGGAATAGTTGGTTTCTCTAGTACAGTGCTCACAACAGTGGCATTGCAAACAGCTGAGCAGTGGTTATGTTTGACACACTCAGCTTTTTCATTATTAATGAATTTTGGTATTTGGTTGGAGGTTTGAGGTGCTGTCATGAGAAAATGGCTCTGTGTTGTCACATTGAACTTTTTGATGCTGGGGGCAAAAAACATGCTGGATTGTATCTGATACGTGGAAAGCATAAGAAAAGTGATCCCAAAGCAATGTGCCTTTTTACCTGCAATACTGTAAAATGGCTGGAAAACTGTAGCTGCTTTATGGTGCATTGCAACAACTCCCTTTGCTCTGTGAGCAGTGTGTTGTGAACTCCCAGTGTGGGAGTCACTCAGGGAGGTGGGACAGAACACTGTGATCCCTTCCAGCCTCACCCATTCTGGGGTTCTGCAGTGATTTAAAGCTCTGTTCAGCACATCCTGTTCTCACTCCCCTCTCATTTTTCCCAGACATCTCGTGGAATTGATGCTGAGAAGGTGAACCTGGTGATCAACCTGGATGTGCCAGGGGACTGGGAGACCTACATGCACCGGATCGGCAGAGCCGGGCGCTTTGGTGAGGGCAGGCCCCTCATTGCTGGAGCTCCCCTTGCTTTGCTGGCTCTGCTTGGTAATTAATGAGTTGTGTTGTGTGTCACAGGCACTCTGGGTTTGTCTGTGACCTACTGCTGCCGTGGGGAGGAGGAGAACATGATGATGAACATTGCTCAGAAGTGTAACCTCCAGCTTCTTCCTCTGCCAGGTGTGCTCTGTGTTTGTATTGCAACTGGGGTTGGGGGTTTTATGTTCCTCAGAGCTTCACACAAGTCCACAGGGAGCTGAGAAGTGGCTTCTCTGCTGGAGCTGCACTGCTTTAGTCCAGGTTCTTCCTGCTCTCTGCTGGTGACTCCTTGTGGAACTGCTGCAGCTGTGGAGCAATGGGAAATGAACTGAGTGCATTCGAGAGGGACTCTGCATCCAGCTGTTGCTTGAGCAACTGCATAACTCCTTGGATGTCCAGAAATCTAGTCTTAAGCCTTTCTCAAGCTGTAAGATACAGTAGGGGAAGGAAGGAAGATGTGCTTCCCTTGCTTTGCCAGAAGCTGTTCTGCTGAAAGGGAGCATTTGCCTTTTGTGTCAGTTCTGACTTGGGCTGATCAAGTAGGATGTGAAAAATGGATGACAGCTAATGCACTGCTGTTTGTCCTGATCAGCCTTTTGATGCCTTCCATGAAGGAAATGAAGGCTCTTGGAGCTCTTTCAAGAGTTGAAGGGGTCAGTTTGTAGCCCCAATTTAATGTTTTAACATGCAATTTTGTGAAGCTTTGTTTGGGTGCTCATGTGAGTTGTAGAGGGAAGGATGAACTTAATTGAGTGCCTGCTTGTTTCCCTTGTGTGCAGAGCCAATACCTCCTGGAATGATGGATCAGTTGGAAGATGGGGAGGTAGAAGTTAAACCTGCTGTGCTTCCAGGCCCTGTGGTGAATTGTGACACTGTGTGTCCTAAACCAGAGGAACCAGTGCTGCAGCCTGTCCAAAATGGTTTTCCAGAGGAACCTCAGCCTCCCTCTAATCTTCCAAGGGATAATTCTTCTGCAGAAAGGCCAAAAAAGTCTCTAAAGCAAAAGCAGGTAAAGAAGTGCACAAATACTGCAAATAAAGAAAAAAGTAGTAGAGCTCCCCAAAGTTCCAGTTGTCAAACAGAACAGAGGAATCAAGTCAAAACTGTCTCCAGCACAGATGGACATCACAACACTCAGGCTCCAGATGAGGAGGCCTTAAAAAAAAACCTTCCTAAAATTCCATGCTTGTCTTCCTTCAAAAACCAACTCAGCAATCCCTGGAGCTTCTCAGATTTTGTTGAAGACTATGAGTATTTCATTAAAGAAGGGTCAGAGAGAGAGGTGGAAATTTTGAGGAGCTATTCAGGCCCAGGAGAGCAACGTGAGCTCCCCAGAAATGGTGATGTGGAGTGGGAGGAGATGGAAGAGCACACAGGGCCAGTGGGAAATGGTGACATATCTGGGGACACTGATGGTTCAGACAGTTCCAGGGATTCCTTTAGCAGTAGGGAGAATAACTCACATTTTGAAGCCTTTTCCAGGGCTTCCTCTAATAGTAGGGAGAATAACTCATGCTTTGAAGCATTTTCAGACACACAGGAGAAAAGTGCTGTCCCCAAAACACATCAGGGTCATTCAGGCTTCTGTCCTGCAGCAGAGAAGCCTCAGGAGCCTTCACACATCCCAAAGCAAAAGGAAGTGAAAAAGAAAGGTCTGAAACAAAATGCTAAACAAAAGAAAAGCCACAACCATCAATTCTCTAGTCCTTCCACGAGGAAAACTGAAGAGGACTGGACCTGCAGCTCCTGGGATGAGGCTCCATATGAGGACTGGAGTTATGAAGATTACTGGAAATGTTACTATGAAGCTTGGCAAAGCTACTATGCAGCAGTGTCTCACTACAGGAGGAGTTACAGGCACTTCAGCTGGATGAAGGCCTACCATGTCAACTCAGTGTATCTCCAGGAGCTCCTCAAAAGTGGGGATTGAGGCACTGATGCTGCTTTTTGGGACAGGCTGGTTGGTACCAGCACTGCACTGATCTGTGGAAACAGTGCTGGTCTAAAGGACACTGACAAGCAGAGAGACATTGTTGGAGATGGAAGGAAAATATTTTCTTTTTATAAGCAGCTGTGTCGTGGTAAATGTTTTATATGAGTTCAGTGATGATGGTACAAGTTGGTAATAAAAGGAAGAGAAAGACAGCTGGGTGCTCAGTTGGAATCTTTGCAATCCAAACAAAGGATGATAAAAGGCAGCCACTTACACATAGGAAATGTCAGTAAGCAAAAAATACAGGCCAATCCCAGCTGTATTTCATAGAATGGTTTGGGTTGGAAGGGACCTTAAAGCTCATCTCATCCCACCCCTGCCATGGGCAGGGACACCTTCCACTATCCCAGGTTGCTCCAACCTGGCCTTGGACACTTCCAGGGATGGGGCAGCCACAGCTTCTCTGGGCACCCTGTGCCAGGGCCTCCCCACCCTCTTCCTTGACTTCCCTTCCCTTGACTTGGGGATGAAGGTGAATTCCCTGTGAGACTTTGTAATTGGTGATCATTCCAGTTTCCATAATTCTCTTGGTAAACACCAGGCACTGATTATATCCCCGTTAAGTGGCAGAATGAAACATGCATCTCAATGCCTGTACTGCTAATTTAAATCCACTTAATTAACACTGTATAAATAACATTCTATAGCAGGGTGTACAGCAAGCTGTGGGGCAGAGCATGGTTTAATTATGGAGAGAAAGAGCAGCAATCAAAATTGGTCTGTCCCTCTGGGTGCAACAATATCAGACTTGCCACACTTACAGGAAAGCTTTAATTAGAAATGAAATTACCTCTTAGTGCTAAAAGTAATTGGTATTTCCTGTTTGGCTTGCAGTGCTTTGGATGGAGCTGTCCTGAAGCAGGACAATTGGGAATGCTGGCTGGCTTGGGGGGCTCCCCCTGGGCTGACTGCACTGAGTTTGAAACTTCATCCTCTAGTTTTAGTTTGGGGTCATAGAGAAAGATTTGTTCAACGACTTCCCTTGATTTCTCAATGTTCCCCAGAACAGAGACAGTCTGGTTTGGGTGGGTTTATTTCCCTTGTGCAGAGTTAGGCTGGAATTTTGTCAGTAAAAGCACTGCATGTGCTGAGAACTGCACTTCAGGGAGACTTGCTGCTTTCATTTGCAGCCCTGGGTGTCTTCAGGGGTGTTTGATTGCTCACCTTGAGCCACTTGCATTTGAGAAACAGTTTTCCCTCAGCTTAGTTTACATAAATCACTTGCCTGAGTGTTCCTAAGGTTCTTGCAAAATTCCTTGTGCAAATCCTGTGGTGCCCCTTTGTGACCTGTTTGTGGAGTGGTGGGTCTGAACTTGATCCTGGGTGATCCAGACTCTTTCCAGTGGTGGAGGAGGATTGTTAACAGTGATTTAACTCCGGAGTGGTGTGGGAATGTACCCTGGGATGGGCTGGTGTGAGGTTCACCTGCACTCGGGGCACTGGGGGCTCCTAGTGGGACTTAGCCTTTACTACAGGAGAGGAAAGTGTGAGGGAGCTCTTAGAAGTCATTTAATAACTGATTTGAATTTCTTCTTAAATAATTTTGTTAAGTGTTACCTCCAAGTGATTTTTTTCCTGATTAAGATAAGAGCAGCTTTCCTTGTTTTAGGATCAGCTTGTTTTGCCCACATCTGCAACACAGAATGCCAGACTGGCCTAAACACAATTACCAAGCTGAGGTTGCCTTTTAAAAGAAAGGCATAATATGTTCTCTTTAAATATAATTATATCTTGTTAGAAGTATTTTTCTTTCTCTACTTTTTTCTTGCCTTATCCTTTCTGTGTCACAAATTACTCCAGAGAGGGGATTCACCTCTATTTTGTCTGCAGAATTTGATGATTTGGTCTCAAAGATGAATTTTGTTGCAACTCTGAAAAAGAGGGTTCTGCAGGAGAAGCTCTTCAATATCTGCACTGTTGCTCTCCTGTGACATCTCCCTGATTTCATTAATGGTTGTTTAAATAAGAGTTATTGGTATTTAAATGCATTTCAACATCCAAAGGCTTGGTTCAACACCCAAAGTCCTCCAAAAGAACCTCCCAGAATGATTTTTTAGAAGAAATCTCCAGCATCACGTTGGTATTTGTGGCACATACTCTGTTTAATCCGGATTGGATACATCAGGTACAGCAGTGGCACAAGACTCAATACTGTAAATGATATACAAGTTTCAACATATGCACTACAATTCCAAAAGAAGACAACAGGAAACTCGGTTCTTCTAGAAAGTTGTTCTCCAATGAAGCTACTGCAGTTGTACAGTACACCTCCATCTCCTCTGATGTCTGTGAGCAAAGCCCATTCCCAGTACGAAAATAGAAAATAATAAGGTCGAGAGCTTCTTATAACATAAAACTCCTAAAGAAAACACCCTTGCATTGGAATGCCATAACTGGTTTATCAAAACTAGACCATCACACCCTGTGGAAGATCCTCCCTGGGCCCCAGAGCCCGTGGGAGCTCCCAGTTGTAGCTGCCCCCGAGCAGAGAGGAGCCCGTGGGTGGAACGTTCCCGAAGCTCAGGGTCCTGGACGGGCACTAGTGAACCCCAGAGGGAAGGAAACACGTGCACACGGATACACCAAGGGACAGACCTGACTGAGAACAGAAGGGGTTTCACAAGCTCTTTGTCACCTGCTCTCTCTCCTGTTCCACCGAAGTGTTTCTGGCCCAGGCTCTGCTTTGGGAGCAGAAGAGGCAGTTCTGGTGCACTGGCTCCAGAATTCCCGGGGGGATTTTGGGGGGGTAGTGAACTGAGCTCCACTTACTGCAAGAGGAGGTGGTAGTTTCAGGTTGGATAATGGGCAGAGAGGTGAAATGGTTTCTTCCAGGTCACTTAGTGATTCCTCAGGACAAGCAGGAGCAGGACCCAGGTCCTGGGGCTCCGTGTCCTGCTCTGATCCCTGTCCCTGCTGCCTTCCCTGGGCTCTGACAGGCTGAGAAAGAGGTAAAATCATTAGGGACAGTGTTTATGGCAAATATGAAGCCTAAAAACTTGGGCTTTAAAGCCTTATATCTACTGCAGTTGGTCTGAAGTGTTAGAGAAAAATAAGTGATTTAAAAAAAAAATCAGTTAAGAGAGACTTGATAGGTAAATTATGTGGAAAAGGTATATTGTTCACCTAATTTTAAAAGCAGAATTAAGTTTTCAGTTTAAAGCTGCTGATATTCCCCAGCCATCCATGAGTGCTCACTGTAACTCTGCCTTAGTGCAACACAGAAAAATATTCCAGAATCCAGGGGATGTTGCAACACAAAAATTAAATATGATTTTTAATTTACTGAATTCTCTTTATAATACACGTAAGACACAACATGTTTGCAACCTCTTTACTTATAAAAGCAAAATATTTGAAGAAACTTTGCTTTCTTTAGCTGGTATTAATCTGATTTTCATGCACACACCTTAAGCTGTCTAAACTAGAATGATAAATGCTGGGTTGTATTATCAAGAGTTTTAGGTTAAATAAGTGGTATTGATTCCAACTGAGTGTTTCTGGACAGCTAAAGAAGGATGTATTTTGAATTAACCATTAACTTTATTCCACACTGAAGCCCTGTGTGTTACTTAGATTATCTTTTCCTCGTTCACTTCTAACAATGATAATTATTTAACAGATAAATGTAGTCTCTGGGATAAGAATTTGCTGTGGAAAGTTTTATATTTCTCTTGTGAAAAGGAGAAGAATTTAAATGGTGCAAGGGTGTATAAATGGCAGCAAGAGAGAAAAAAAAGGAGAGAATTATGGCTGAACAGCTGGAGAAAAATCCTTGACATTGAGGTCTATCGCTCTGGAATAAACTCTCCAGGGAAGCAGTGGGAGTCCTTGGAGAATTCTAAATCTCATTTACAAAAACCAATGCCATATATCACAGTGAAGGATCCTGTGCTAGCAGAGGATGGACTAAATTTTATAATTCTTTAATTTTGGTGTGCCAAGATGTGTTATCTGTGGCTTGTCCTGTGTCAGTGTCCTTAAGATTTTTAAGGAAAATGAAAGTAAAAGGTGGATTTTGGAAAGAATAGATGGAAGTCAAGCCCAGATGTGACAGGTGTTTCTCACCATTCTCTGGCAATTTTATGTGACTCCTATTTGCAGCCCAATGCCAGGTGAGAAAAGAGTAAATCTATTAATGCAATATGCTGAAAGTCCATGAAAATATTATTTCCCTCAGAAAAAATGTTGGAAAGGAAAAATGCTCAGAAAAAGGCATTGCTCCTTTGATATTTCTTAATATTGCTTTAAGAAAGTCTGAAAAAATAACCCCCTTCCCCTTGCTTTTTGTACAAAGAATCCATTTTTATCTTTTTTAAAGGAACTTCTCTATAACTATAAAAATTCACAAGGAATCAGGGGAGGGGAATGATCTGCCAACACCCTCCTGATGTTCTGTTTTCTAGAACCTGCCTGTTTTCCTGGCTGCTTCTCCCAGAGGGAGCCCACACCTGGAGAAGCCCCTTTCCACCCCTCAGGAATGAGCAGGATTGCAGGGCTGGGTGCTGGTTTTTCTTTTGGGATCTGTGGATGTGTCTGGCTCTGGGAAAGGGAGTGAGATGCTGGTAAGACTGGGCAGCACTGGGAGCACTGGAGGGAACAGTCCCCATCGTCCAGTTAAACTTCTGCCTGGGGAATTTTCAGGAGTGGCTTGGCCTTATCTCTGGTTTATACACTGATAGTTAAATATTATAAAGATCTGTGTGGCTCAGGGAAGCTGATTGCCTCCCTTTATTGGGGAATAAGTGGCTGGAGTGCAGTTCCCCTGCTCTGCTCTGCCAACCTTTTCCCTTTTTCCCTGCTTTCCTTCCAGGGATGTTCTGCTGTGCCCTTGCAAGCACTGGTAGACAGGACAGATTCCTGTCTCTGCTGGTTCAGAGTTCTCCTCCTGAGGATGTGCAGGGCAGTCCAGGAGGTTCCTACAGCACATTCCCAAGTGCTCTGGAGGCATCACTCAGGCTGCTTCAAATCAGTGGGGAAAGGGAGCTAATGCCTCCCTTACAAATACTTTTAGCCCTGTTCCTCTAGGCTCAGACTTCCTTAATTTGGCCTGTTTTTCTCCTCTGACTGCATGGGGCAGCACCTGCCCAGTCAATGGCAGAAGAGGCAGGACACATTTCTGAGCAAGGATAACAATTCCTCTTCCCTGGAGGAGAGCAGAGGCCGTGGCTGCCTTGACAAGCTGAGCCCAAGCAGCCACCCAGAAACCCCTAGGGCTGGCTTTCCTCCTTACTTTTTTTTTTTCCTCTTAAAAATGTTGAATTTTATATTTTTTTTTCCCAAAAAGCCTTTTGATTGCTAGCAATTAAAAGCACCAATAGTGCTTTGGGGCAAGGGCTGCTACAATTGCTATTTACAGTTCAAGAGTTGGGTGCAGAGAGGTGAAGTGGCTCGTTGCCACTTCACGGTAACTCAGGAATAAGAAAGGCAGCACCAAGAATCCACGTTGAATCCCTGATTCTTTGTGATTTCTTTTATTCCTGTCCCCTGTCAGCACAGTGACATTTCACCCTCACTCTGTGGCAGTGGAAAATGAGGTTGCAGGGTGGTCAGTGGTGCAGAGCAAAGGGCTCTGAGCTCCAAGGGTGAGGGTGTTCAGATGGGGAGCAGATGATGACAGTTAATGAAATTAAAGCAAAGATTAAATTAAAACATCAAGGAAAAAACTCAATAATGGTCAGATTAACTGCAGTGTAACCTCCTCCAGGAAGCAGCAAAAGGCAGAGAGTTTTAATCATTTAAAACAGGGCTAAACATAGTTTGGGGTGACATATTACAGCTCTGGGCTAAATCAGTAGAAGCTGGTGCAGCTACTGCAGGCTTAGCCATAATTCTAATATTGCTGGGGATGTTGTAGGATTCTAAGGAAGGTATTAATGCATCAGCCATTGAGTCCACTCTACAGAAAAGCAGCAGTGCTACCAAAGCAGGTTGTCAGCTCAGCATGTAGGGCTATTAATTATCTATACATGTATGTGGCTGTAGTTAGTTACATGTGATCAAGGATATGCATGTTACAGCAGGGTATTGCTGAATCAGTCTCAGACATGCTTCGAGTTGTTTTTTTAACTCTGATGGTGGTAAAATCACTGTTCAGAGCAGGACATTTGCTGTCTTTCCTTGTTCTCTACAAGCTGGTGGGGGTGTGTAGGGCCTTGAAGAGGTTTGTGCATGACCACAGAAATCAGTGTATGACAAGTGGGAAGGTGGGTGATGATGTTCCTCACTCTGCCCTTCATGGATCACACCTGGAAAAGGGAATCCACCTTGAAATGGGAGNAAAAAGAACCCGTGATAAAAAGGGAAAAAGAAGGGGGGGGGGGTGTGAAATCAATTATGTTTCAGGTCCTTGTGTTTCCTTACAATAAATCATCCCTATAAAGATCTCAGAAAGAGGTGCTAGGACTGACCACAGCTTGGTTTGAAGTATGAGCTGCTTGGCAGCACCACACAGTGTCCTTCAGTTTGGGTTGATTTAGAAGTACATGATTAGACTTTTTCCAAATTGAGTGCACAACTCTGAAAAGAAAACGTTGTCTGTACCACACTTTATCAAATGTTTTCCACACTCCAGTACTGCTCCCCCTTCTCAAGCAGATCCTGTGCTGGGCCTGGAGAACTCAAATTACTAACCTAGTCTATCCCCAAAATCAATGCAACCCAGAAGCCATTGATGAGACAACTGGAGCCCTAAGACTGTGAAAAAGCCAAATACCTCTCTGTCCATGCAAGATATTTGGCTCTGGGGTTAATTATTATCAAGTATAAATCCAGACATTATTTGGCTACTATTTACAATGGGTTGTACGTCCAGTGCTAGCAAAGAAATTTATATATAGAAACCAAAACTTAAAAAGCATGGGCATACATTACAAGGAACCTCTGTTAGACTTATGAACGCTTGATGCAGTTGAGTTCAGTGCTTTCATTCTTTGCCATTTGTGTGTACAGTATTAAAAAAGAATCCTACCTTTTTTTGTATTTTTTTTTCCTTTTTAAAAATACAGAACTGGTAGTCTAGTCACACTCTTACAAGTAAGTGATAACAAAAATAGAAAGCAGATACCCAGGTGGGACTAAAACTCTACTAAAGCCTGTCTTTTTTTTTTGTTGTTTTTTGTTTCGTTTTGTTTTTCTCCACAAATATGTTTTCACAGACAATAATTAGCAGACAAACACACTGTTTGCAATTGCACTGTATTGACTTAAAAGGCGGGTACAAAATTGTCTAAATAAAGAAATGCCATCCAGGGTGAGGGGAGTGTGTGTGTGTGTGTGCACATGTGTGTGCTGACACATGCTTGTGTTTTCCTGCTGTGCACCCAATCTTGGAAACATGCTCTGCCCTTGGGAATTCAGTGTTTTCCAGCTGCACACTCACACACACAGACACACACAGGAATGGAGAGACATTTCTGTGACAGGTGGCTTCTTTTGTCTAAATCTTTTCCTATAAAAGAAAAAAAAAATGTGAAATTTTGGTTGGTTTAAAGGTTCTGCTCCATGGAGAAAAAAAAAATAAATTCACAAAATCCATTGTTTTTCACCTTTTCAGTCATTTCCTCATGAATAAATATTATCCATTAAAAACCTTTAAAAAGGTGCTGCGATACACAGTGTTATATTTCCGTTTGCTTCAGTGACTCTCCTGGTGCCACGATGGTTCTTCCCCTCCAGCCTCCACAGGTGGTTTTTGCCCCATTCCACGGCACAACACGCTCTCCACGCAGGTTTTTCCTCCAGCCACCCTCCTCCTTCCCTCCTCCTCCTCCCTCAGCCCGTGTGTGAAGGACCTCGTCGTGTCTCCATCGCGAATCCCACGCTCAAGGTTGGTCCGTCCAGGCACAAGTTGCAGCAAGAAGGGAACATGGAGGTGTGGAGGGAGAGGGGCACCGGGCTTCCAGCCTCCTTCCGTGCATGAGGAGCCTTACAAGGCGGAGACCTTGACGATGTTGGTTGTGGTGGTGGTGGGAATGTTCGTGGAGTGGCCGGGGCTGCCGGGGCTGGGTCTGCTCTCGCCCTCGGGCGTGAGCGCGGGCGGGGTGGGGATGCTGATGATGGCTGTGGTGATCTGCGCGGCTTTGCAGTTCGGTCTCAGCCCGTCGTCTGATTTCATGTTGAGGCTGGAACGACTAGAAAACAAGTTTTAGTGCTTGGCTTGCTTGTCCAAACGAGATGGTGCAAAGGATGGGGATGGTCGTGGTTCTTAATCGGTGTCTTATTCCCCCTGCACTAAGGGCACTGAAATATTCAGGAGACTCCACTTAATTGCTCCCCCCAGTCCTGCAAGGCATCGTTTATGTCTACCCAGATTACACTAAGCTTTGGGAATATTCCCCCTGGTTAGATACAGCTTTTCACTGGGCAAGTTGTTCCGTTTCCATTTCATTCTTGCATAATTCTAGTTTATTTAAGAGGACATCTAAGTACACTGTCCTGTGTGCTGCATCTTTTCAGAGCACAGGTAGTTCTTTCTGAGGAAGATGTTGTCTCCCTCGCATTTCAAATACCTCCTTCAAATTCACTGTCCCTTGATCTTTTCTGTTTTTTTTTTTTCTCTCTCTGCAGTAGTTTCAAGGATCTGGCAGCTGGGAGCATTCTTATTAGATCTGCATCAGTTGCATCCTATAATTAATTACAGAGGGAAAATGATAGGTTGATTTCTGTGCATCTGCACAGCTACAGGAGTCTGCTATTACCAGCCCAACATATTCATTTTAAACACAAGGCCTGTCCTTTCAGAATGTAAAGCTCCCTGTTGGAAAGCTATTGCTGTTGTTATCTCAGACTGACTCACCAAGAGGATGGGTTTTGATCTCTCAAGCTTCCCAAGAACAGCAGAACCCATTCTGCTCTCTGGATGCCTCAAGCTGAGACTGGGGCAGTCTTGGGGACTGGGTGGTTCTGCCAGAGGTAACCAGTACACCCAGTTAACTGCATTCCACGTGATCTCTCCATTCCTCCACAGTTTGGTAAGCTAGTGAAATAAGTGTTGACATTTAAAATATCACTGGTATCTGATTTAGCACCCACTGAAATAGGCAGAATAGTTGACATTCCACTAAATTACTGCTTCAGGTGCTGGTTTTAAAATATTGTCATATTGCAAATGAAATAGCTGGAGACTTGTTTTGTGCTTATTCATTCATAATTCATGCTCTGAAATGCCCTTCTGGCACAAAGTAATTGCTTTCTGCCCTAAAGGCAGCTTTGTTTCAGTTTCTACATCACTTTGATAGAAGTAGGGAGAGGAAGAATGGGAAGTTCAAAACCAGCTCTGGTGCACAAGAAACTTAATGGGCTGAGGGGGATTTAGAAAGTAGTTTAATATTTGCAAGAATGGTATGGTGAATAAGTGATTCTTTCTCAGCAAGTTATGCATAAAATGAAATTTTCAGTATTTTCTATTCAGGGACATTTCACTTGTGTCATTTATGGCTTTTTAGGTGAAGGCTACTAAGACAGCACTGTGAAATTCCTCCTTATTTGTTTCCCAGTGATGCTTAGAGTTGGACAATGAAAATCAGTGGAGTGAGTGTCCCTGGGGGCCCATGTCTGTGTGTGCAGCTCTGTAACAGTGTTTGCTGACAAACACTAGTAATCCATTGGTTTTGCCTGCTCACAAGAATCATCCAGTCCAACTCCTGGCCCAGGATGCTCCAAAATCCCACCCTGTGCCTTAGAGTGTTGTCCAAACCCTCCCGGAGCTCTGGCAGCCTTGGGAAGTGCCCAAACCCTGGGGAGCCTGTTCAGTGCCCAACCACCCTGTGGGGGAAGAACCTTTCCCTGAGATCCAGCTTAAGAGCTGCTCCAGAGTCTGGCTTTGACCTGGTTCTTCCCAGAGCAGCTCGGAGCAACTTCCCTTGGGTCATCATTAGACAGAGGGAAACAAGGATGCTCCCAGCACCAGCCCCCCCTCCCTGGCTGGAGAACAGTCCTGCAGGACCTTCCAGCAGAACAATGGACCCCCGAGGTTGGCAGGCAGCCCTGGGCAGTGGGAGTGTACCTTGTGGTGAGGGAGGGCTGCTCACTGCACTGGATGTGGATGGTGCTGAGCTCCTGCATGCTCCGCAGGCGCGTGGCTGGAACGCTGGAGTTGGGGAGGTGCGTGGTCTTCTTGTTCCTTCGGGAGCAGCACGAGGTGCTCAGGCCCTGGTGGCTGGACAAGGAGGGGCTCCGAGAGGAAGGGTAGTTCTGCATCGAGCTCTCCATGCAGTTCTGCTCAAACAGCTGCTCGTCTATGAACTCGTGGTTCTGGCAGGGGGAGAACAGGGGTGTTACTCTCTGCTGGTGCCCACAGCTCAGGCCCAGCAGCAGTTTGTGTTCAGTGGCACCTTTTGCTGGGCTGGTGGGGAGTGTCAGCCCCTGCTCTGTGTGAGGTGTCTCTGCCTCTGTGCCTGAAAATGTCTGCACTGGGCAGATCTTATAAAGAAATGACTCTGCCCTCACTGCAACCATGAGGAGGTTTTGCTCTCCTGCACCAGTGGGGGAATAAGAGGAGCTGTTGCAGTGAGAAAAGCAGGAGAGTCAGTCAGTCCTGCCTTGCTTATGTGGTCTGATGTGGTTAATCTATTGTGGTTGAATTTCCTTTCATTTTTGTGTCTGCATTCCAGAAGTGGCTTCAGAAAGTCTGGAATGCCACATGGCTATGAATTCCAAGAGGAGTTCATGCTCCTTTTTCTTTATGCCTGGGGACAGGGTTGTATTTTACTTGGATGCCCATCTTGACACATGATTTAATTGCAGGATGTGTCTTGCATTGGCTGTTGGGTTCAAAGCATCCCTGCAGTGCCTTAGATGAATGGAATAAACATGGCAGGTGAGAGTGGGAAATGTGTAGGGAAAGGAAATTCAGAAAGCTGAATCTATAAAGAGTTTTTGAGCTAAGGAACAAGAAATCCTGAAAGAAAGAACGTGTATGTGTGTACATGAACATGAACACCTAGGTAGTTCTAGTGAACAGACTTAATCCAGTCCCTAGAAAGGATGGGAAACAAAAGCAACCATGCTGAAGGCAGCCATCAGATTCATCAGAACAACTAACAACTCTCACAGGAAACAAGAGCACTGGGTAACCAATGGGAGCCACGTGCACAAACTCCCAAGTACAAGACCAAGACCAAGAAAATAAGCAAACACTCTCTAGACATGTCACAGAGACCATAGAGAAAAGAGATCGAATTAAAAAGGAAATACCTTGATGGTGGAAGTTCGTACAGATAACAGGGGATCATCCACAAGATAGGACAATCCCTACGGGACAACATGCCAACAAAAGATAAAAACACAATTGATTGTCCATTCCGGCATTCAGAAGTTTAGTCCCAGCACTGCATCTCTGGCCTCAGCATTCCAGATGGATTGTCAAGTTTGAATGGGCAACAGGACCTTCTCTTCACCAAACCTTGCCTGAATCAGACCCCTTTGTTCCTTCCTTCTTAAGCTTTTGGATGTTTTGATCTTGGAAACAGAACAAAACCCGTAACAACTTTATTACTTTGCTCTTTGGAGAGCGGAAGGCAAAGGAAAACAAAGTTTGAGCTGCTGATTCACAAACCACGGGTCGGGATTGTTTTGCCAGTGGTTGTGGGGTTTGATGACACTCTGTGAAAACAGAGGAAAGGTTTGGGTGGAAGGGCTGGATTCGATGCTCTCAGCACTTGGAGAAAACACTGGCATGTGAATGTCCATACTCAACCTGGGAGCTGGAATGAGAGGGAAAAACCTCCTTTTGTTTGAACAAACTCCATCTGTTGTGCTAATATGACAAAGTAATCTCTGTTGTGGCAGCCACAAGTCCTCCAGGGTCACTTTGTCATCTGACACAGCAGATTTGGGAGCCATTCACAGCCATTCAGCTCTAAGTGTGTGCCAGTGACAACCATGATACCATGTCAATAAATAATGTACTTTGAGAATCCTCTCTGGTTTAAGGAAAGGTGAATTGCCCATTAAAACAAGTTTGCAACCATGGTACATTCCTCATTCCATTCCTGCAACTTGGTCACAAAATGACTCTTCAGTGTTTAAAAATGTTTCTACTACGATTTAAATTTTTGGGTGGAGAACTGTTGCATAAGGTTTTAATAGATTATGTGAACTACAGAATTTCCACACAAACCCATTGAGCTACATGATTTGATAATTCCAGGCCAGAATCCAAACTTGCTGTGTGATTTGGTGAGGCATCACAGTAATAACTGGCTGAAAAACGAGGGGGAAAACACATTAAATATGCAGATTCTCCCTCTGGGTTTTAATCAAAATTCAAGTATTACTGTTATTGCCATTCTTTGCTGCAAAGAGCAACATTTGGAATATTTTCAATCCCTGAGATTCACTGCTGGAGGCAATCAACCTTTTCTAGGCTGATTCAGCCAGGTATTAGGTACTACATCCAAAATTGGGGTACACTTTGGCCATGGTGCTTCCAGCACTCTGCAGCTCATTAGTACTGGAGCAACTCCTGCAGCCCCAGGGATGTTCACCTGCCCTGTGCAGAGGTCACAGTTTCTATAAGCCTTTATAAAATGAGGCCTTGCAAGGTCAGACCCTGCAGGCAGGGCTGTCAGCTTTTGTTTGCTTCACCCAGTTGGGTCAAGTTTTCCAGTGAAAGTAGTTCTGTGGAATATGGGTCGGAGCGGGGAAGGTTTTAAGCTGAAAGTTCTAAACTGAAGAGTCAGGTTGTGAAAAAAATATCTGCTGGTTATGTAACATTCAAGTTTGGTAGAAATAAAGGCAAGATGAGTCTTATAAAACAAGTTCAGGAGTCATTGATACAGGAAGAATGAGTTCAGAGGCCTTGGCACGGTGACCTTTAGAGCTCATTGTAATTAATCAGCATCTTCCTCCAGTGTATTGCTGGGGCCTAAGTGGTGTAATTCCAGCATAAGCCAAACTATGGAAGTGAGGGTGATTTATCTAAAAGAAAGCTCTTGCAAGTCAGAAATCAAAAGTACATTTGATGATGGATGCAGATAGAAAAAGGCATGAATATTTCAAGTGTTAACCTCGCTTCATTCTTTCTAGAATGAATCATGGTATAGATAATGTGTTCCTTTACTGCAGAACCTTTTATATAAACCTGGAAACAAAACATATGTATCAAATAAATATCTGAAATGTTCCCAGAGACTTCTGCATACACAATCACTTCATGATAAAAAATAAAACTCTCATTCCCAACACCTTGCACGATGCAAACAGAGAAGTCTTTCTGTAGAAACTGCTTGTCTGGCTTTGAGATAAATTACCTGTCCTTGCAAACAGTCTGAAATAAGAAAAGATCTTTGCAACCTTTAAACCCACTAATAGAGTTCATCTGCTCTGGGCCATCTCAAGGGGTAAAGGTTATTTTTTTTCCAGTCTGTTGGAACTGGTGACCAGGTTGTGGTTTGGAGTCACCAACAGCATCTTCTTCCTCTTAAGGCAGCAGAACTGTCCTTTATTGCTAATTAGCACAAGTGATGGCTGTATATGATGTGTGACTGACAGCACAAGAAAATGTAGTTTAGTTCTCTTTCAGAAACACTGAAGAAATTAAACTCGTTGTTTCTGTTATCTCCATAATCCTGTGCTGCAAATTTATTTGCATTCAGGTGAACTTGGCTGAGCAACTTTGTACAGGTGTAGATGACTGAGGAGCAGCAGATAATCACACCTTTATCCCTTTGCACAGGGATTATTTCTGTTACTTTAAGAAGATAATGAAACAGAAGTGCATTTAACCCACTGCAGAATATCAGGAGCTTTATTATCAGCCCTCCCTGGCACAGTTTGGAGGTACTGGGTGTGTCTGACCGGGGGCCACCTCAGAGCATTCCAGGGATACACCTTGGGAATGAGGAGCCCGGGCCAGGCACAGCCCTGGTGGGTGGAACAGGATTGTGTTGGTACTTACGGTGGTTTTTTCCAGGCAGTGCAGCAGATGGTGGTGTTGGCTTTCGATTAAGGAGGTGCCTTTAGTCGTGTGCTGTTCATCCTCCGTGGATCCCTGAACAGCCACAAAGAGAGGAGGGGAAAAAACCCAGATGGGTGTAAAACCATGAAAACAAACAGAACTACCAGTACCAGCATGAGTTTCCCATGGGTAAAGAGAACAGTTTCAGTGTTGTCAGATCTCAGGGTTTTCTCCTGGCTTCCATGAGGTTTCCTCATTTTTTTCCTTAATGATTTGGCTTCTAAAGTGAGGTGAGGAGCTCAGCTTTGATTCCAAACTTGTGTGTTTCTGGGTATTTCATAACTGTGGAGGAAATGTGGGAAGGATTGTTCATACGTGATGTCAAGGCTCAGGAGCCAGAACGTAAAGAAAAAAAGAACCTGTGCTGTTGTATTTTTCCAAAATACATTAAGACTTCTAAGCTTGACGTGACCTTTGAATGCCAAGAGATGTACCCTGAACTCTGGTCTCTGTTAGGAGACAAAGCACAAGCTGTCCTGCCTTCTCTGAGCTAAGCCTGGCTCTGCCTGACCTTCAGGGCTGAGCAGAGCTGGTCCCAAGTGTTGGAACTTGGGTGTGTTACTGCTGAAACCTCCTGAGGCTTCATGTTTTGGGCTCTAATGCTGTTTCCAGAGTCAGGATTCCCTGCTCTGTCTCTCTTCGTCCTGGACATCACCAACTGTGTTGCCACATTGTGCTTGCAGTTTATTAAAAGGGAGCATCTCTTTCCCTCCCTGAGAGTGTCTGGTTCTTGTTGGGGGGTTATAGCAGGTCCTGAGGACTGGGTTTGGTGCAGAGTGAATATGTGTAACCCCTCCTGTGGCCAAGCCCTCTCTGGAAGGGATGGACAAGGGAGGAACAGGCAGACACTATGAGTGGAAGAGTTAATATGTACAAATTATCCTATTCACACAGAATCATAGAATATCCTGAGCTGGAAGGGACCCACAAGCATCATTTAAAGGCCCCACACAGGAAGAGTTGAGGGGGGTGATCTGCTTTTGCCCTGCCTGACTCTGGGTTGGAAAGAATTTTTGGGGCACTTCTGCTGCTCTGCTTTTGGTTTCTGTATCAGGGGGGTGTGTGTGGTGATTTGGGGAAGAGCTGCTCAGGCTGCAGAGTTCTTAGTGATTGGGATAAGCTCCAAATCACAGCCCAGTCTCTCTGCTTTTGTTAAGCTGAGGGGCTTGATCTGCTTGAAGCCTCTGAAATAGAAATGGATAAGAGGTTGGAGCTGGAGTTCAGTAATGTTTAGCTCAGGCAGAAAGCTCTGTATCAAGCAGCCATCAAAACAGCAATAGCCCAACTTAGTCAGCCTGGGGGTGTGTGGAGAAATTCAGGGCTCTGGTTTTGATTTCTGCACTGTATCAGTGGATCAGATGCTCACATTCCTCAAAATAGAGCATGTCACTTACCCTGTGATGTGCTGGTCAGGTACACCTCGGAAATGAAAGGCAAAGAAGAGTTTGGGTTCTTTAGAGAGTTTCTGTGTGATTGGAGAGCCAGGATTATTTTTCCCCCTTCCTCTGTTGTGTGGTGGCAGATTGAAGCTTTGGGTTTTTAAGGATATTGTCTTAGTACTTTAGTTCCTGGTGTTAAAACTCACTATGATTTCCTGACACATTAATCTGTGTGTGCCTTTGAGGACTGGCATTTCCGAAGACAATGACATGCATTAAAATAGCAATTAGGTGTTGTAAAAGGTTTTCCTGTTTTCCCCAATTAAAGGGTGCCTGGTGTCTTCTGTAATGCCTAAATCTGAAAGTAAAAAATGGATGTGTGTGGCTTGAATCTCTGCTTAGACACGAAACAGCAATATCCAACTGTTCAAGAGAGGAGATGGGTGGGATGGGAGACACAGCAGAACATCTTGGCAGAAGAGCCAAGCCACTGCCTGTTGCTCTCAAGGGGGTCAAATTCAGCTATGGTTGAAGCATTGCATTTAAATGCACCCCTGTGTCACAGTGATTCACTCCCAATGCCTCTTCTGGATGCCATTTCCAGGCTGGTGCTGTGATCCTTAAGTGAAGGAATAACTTTGCCTCTGACAGATGCCAAAACACAGCTGAAGTGGTACATTGAGAAAGCTGACTTACTGTACACAGAATTAATAGATTCCTGGGGGAATGTGTCTTAGGCAGGTTATGGATTTTTTGTTCCTGTTGTTTTGGAAGATGAGCATTCCCAGAAGTATTTTTAGAGGTGGCCTAAAAAAAAAAAGTCAGTTCCATTTTTCTTGTTAACAGTCCTCCTGATGAAGTTACACATCCAGCAGGTCCTGTTGGTACCTGCTGGGATTTCTGACTCTGCTGAAGTCTGTGTTGGAATATTTCCCATGGAGGTCCTTGGAAGCCCTAAAGCAGATATGATGTTCTACTAAAACACTGGAAAAGGAGGGAGAGAGCACATACTGCAAACAGTATCTTTTTATGAGGATTTGCTTGAGAGGAAATCTAAATGGGATCTGAAAGTAAGGATAAAGCTTCCATACCTCTGGCAGGAGACTTAAGCCAATTGTTAAATATTGGCAGCACAGCTCAGTCTCTCCCTGTGCCTGAGGCTGGGCTTGTCACTGAGAAAAATGGCTCAAGGGATGGCAGTGACCAGAAAAAACATGGAATATCAGGGAGTGTGACTTGTTCCTTATCTTCCTTTTGCATTTTTTACAGTCATGTCAATGTTTAAAAAAAAAACCACCAACAAACAGGTAACCACTGAGACCATCTTGGTGGGGATTAGGCATGAGATCTGCAGGGGTCCTGCTCTAGGACAGGGACAGTGCCAACATCACAGGGAGTGGCACCACTGTTGGGGAACAGAGAGGTTCCATCAGTGGTACTGCAGGCAAACAAAATCTGTGTCTTCATTAGAAGAGTTGGGCTGTAATGGAGAAGCTCGTGGTGGGCAGGAGATGGGATGGTTTCTTTTTGATGCCAGTTTTGCAAGGATTTGATGCCAGCTGCCACTCAGATTGTTCTTGGAAGACAAGCTGTGAACTGCTGGTTGCTTGAGCTGAGCTGGTTCAGGGGTTGGACTGTCCCTGCCCATGGGAACAGCTACAAGGCTTATCTCTGGCTAAGCAGGTTCTACTTGTGAAAAGGCACAAGACCTCACAACCCCTTGTTCCTGGGATATACAGCTCCCAGCATTTCAGCTAAAAGGGAATTTCAGCTGGCTGTACAAGGAGATTAGTGCTAAGAGGATATGTAGGCTGCTGCCATGGGAAGGAGCTCACCATCCCTTGAGCACTTTTGACATAAAGCCCACTAAAAAGTCTCTAAATGAGAAGAAAACAGTCTGAGTACTTCATGTCTAGGTGGCAAATACCACAAATCCACATGTTTGTGAGGCAAGAGCCTGTATTCTTGCTGGAAGCAGATCTCCTTCCTGCTGCTGTGTCCTTGGATGAATCCTTTTCTTCCCTTTTTCTTTACTTTGATATGAGGCTACAGGCTGAAGACGTGCTGTTCCCTTGAAACATGGTGTCAGGGTATTCATTCTGCTGCTAATGAAAGGACATTCTGGCACATGCTCTGGAATCCTGAACAGTCCTTATTTTCCAATTTATTAGTTTCACTGCAGAGCCACTGCCAGGACACGTTGTGGGGCAGTTGTTTTGCACGGGTGACCCCTCCAAGTGTCAGACAGGCAGGCAATGTGCTGGGCACTTGTAAAACAACAACACACGTGGGATTGCTGCTGATGGAAGGGATAATATCTGCTCATGGCCACGGAGTAATTGCAGTTGGAATTACTGCTGGGTGACAAAGCAGCCCTGAGGCAATCTGGCCATGTGCAGCCCATTACTGTGAGCATGAATCCTGGGCAAGGTGTCAAAATGGGATGTGCACCTGACCACTGAAGCAGTTTGATCCTAATTTGACTGACAAATATGCACAGTATGTAGATAATATTTTGGTGCTTAATATAGCAACGACAGGAGTCACATTTCTTCATATTTTTACAGCTTTAAAAATTTGGCTGTCTAGACCGTGCTGTCACTCACATTTTGTACTCTCCAGAATAGTTTGTTCTCCTGCCATAAAGTGGAAGGACATAAAATCTTGCCTTGTGGAGTTAAAATGGTCATGTAAAGAAGGATGTTCTGCAGTTCTGTAATTAATTAATGCCACTACCTGGGGATGGAGAGACATGTGTTGGGTCTTGATTCAGGTGTGTGGCTGGTGCTCAGGTAGTCCAAGATCATTTCCTGCCGGTCATGCAGGTGCCAGGCATGGCTTTGGCAAGTTTCTTGTTTTAGTAAATAAGGAAAAATTGACTCCTTTAGTAAATTAAAAAAATATATTGCCATATGTCCCAGGTGGATGGTAATTCTTTGACCACTTCAACAGGAAGTTCCTTCAGGTGGGGGTATTTTCTTACAAAGAATTAATGCAAATGTACACAGTATTTACTGCTTTTCAAAGTGGGATTTGTGGATCTTGCTGGGCTGTGGGGGAGTCGTGTTAGCATTTGCACCTTCCATGTAGTGGAAAGTTCCCTGCCCAAGGCAGGGTGTTGGAACTAGATGATATTTAAGGTCCCTTCCAACCCAAACCATCTTGTGACTCTGATTTAAAGCAACAAGCCCACCAGAAAGCAAGCTGCACCCAGAAAACCCTGCAAAAACCTGCTCTAAGATCTACTATATATCTAAATTTAGTTATTACTGGGTAAAAAAAAACAAACAACCCTCTAGAACCTCTTCAGAAATATTTTTGCTTTTATTCCTGTGTCTACAGTAGCTTTGTAGCCAACAAAATGATCCTTTTTCCACTTATTTTTGGGCAGGTGCCAAGAAATGAACCCATTCAGCCAAATATTTCTCTCAACCTCTTGCATTTTGGATTTAAACATCGGTGCGTCAGCTGCTCTTCCCTGAGTGGTCTTGGCAGGGAGTTTTGGTTGACAAGAGAAGTGTGGAGATTCTTGTTGGGATGACAGGCTGGAAGATCAAGTGCAAATTGAGTGTCCCTGCTAAGCTCTTCTGGTGCTTTTAAAACCCAGAAATCTAAAGCTTAAAAGGAAATTTTAAATTTTTAGTCAAATTTTTGCCTGTTGCTGGGTAATAAAAAGCAGAATCCCAGCAGAGTTATCTTCCCAGTCCTGAGCCTTTCCTGGATGGGGTGAAGTTCTGGAATAGGTGTGACCAGTCTGCCTGGTCTTTAGTTGATAAAGAAACTTCTCTTGAGCTGCTCAACAGCAACATATGGTTCAAGAAACAGATTTTTGTGTGTCTCTGCCATTTGCAGAGCAGGAGGTAACATTGGCTGTGTAGTCAGAAGGATCAAACTTGTTTTGGAGGGGAGAACAGAAACTGATCCAGGCACCCCACCTTCCAAAGCTGTACTTGGTGTGAAGTGCTTTTGTAGAGTCACTAAAAACCCGTTCCAGTTGTAAAAGGCCAGATTTCTCAGTCTGGGGCTGCACTGAGCAGCTTCCTACGAGCAAACCAAGGTGCTGCACGACTTCCCTGTGCTGTGCCACTGAACTGGGGCAGGACTGGGCTCAGGTCCTGGGGAGAAGCTCTCACCAGGAGCTGGAGAGCTTTTTCAGCTTTGATTTTACGGAGTCATTAAGGTTGGAAGAGCCCTCCAAGACTGAGCCCAATGTTTGATCCATCCCCACCTTGTCCCCCAGCCCAGGGCACTGAGTGCCACTTCCAGTCCTTCCCTGGACACCTCCAGGGATGGGGCTCCAAACCTCCCTGGGCAGCCCCTTCCAATGCCTGACCACCCTTTCCATGGAGAAATGGAGAAATTCTTCCTGCCTGGGAGCAAAGCCTGAGCCCCACCTGGCTCCACTCCCCTGTCAGGGAGTTGGAGGGAACCAGAAGGTCTCCCCTGAGCCTCCAGTTCTCCAGGCTGAGCCCCCTCAGCTCCTCCTTGAAGACCTCACTCTCCAGACCCTTCCCCAGCTCTGTTGCCCTTCTCTGGACACAAATACAAGGACATGTGCCAGGGAAAGTCACATTCATTTGAAGGACTGGACCCCAAGTAACAAGTGCTGAGTGGCTGTGGTGGCTCAGTTAAACATTCTTCATCTCCTCTTTGCTCCCCACGTGCACGAGAGGCTGATTTATTTGGAATGAAATCCATGAAATGTGCTGATACCTGCCTCTTGATCAGGCTTAATGTAATAAATAACCTCCTCCCGTGTTCTCTGATTCTGCTGAGCAATCTGACACACTTCAAACTTCCCTCCTCCTGAACAGCCAAAGGCCTCCAGAGGCCTTTAAAAATAAACCCACCACCAAGCTGCCTGAATCAGGAGCTAGGGAATATCTTCCTGTCCTTTTGGAGATGATCAGATAGTCCACATTAGACTCTTAAAAATAAGTGACTGTATGTTGGAAGGGAGTGGATATTTATAGTGTGGGCAGACCCTGGGCTGTGTAAATCAGTCCCACAGAGGGATTAGAGGGAACTGTGCTCATTGTGGCAAAGCCAGATCCTTCCCCAGCTCAAGGAGGAGCCCAAGGACCCTTTCCCTCCCACCCAGCCCTGCAGCTGGATTCCAGCTGTGCCTCCACACGATGACACCATCCCAGCGAGGCTCACGAGCAATTAGGCGGACACCAGAGGGAAAGGGAGGGATCCCAGGGCTGGGGGTGGGAATAGGGGAGCTGGGGAAGGCTGTGGAGGGCGGGGTGTGTCTCCACTGACCGTGAGCTCCAGGGCTTCGTTGAGGAGGCCGTTGCGCTTGCTGTGCAGGTACGCGTTGGAGCTGCCGGTCTTGGCCACGCGGATCCGGGCGAGCCGGGCTTTCTGTGGGGCAGGGAAACAGGGAAGTCAGAGCTTGGAACAGCCATGGGCCCTGTGCTGGCAGTGCCAGGAGGAAGGAGATGTCAGGTTCTCGCTGCCTGGGGGTGTGTTGGGAACAGCCAGCCCGGGCTGTGTGTCTGTAGGAACCAGCTGAGCACAGGTGCCTGGAGCACCAGAACCTGCCACAGAGCGTTAAAAACCTTTCCAGACACAACAAATGGGGTGCTGCAGGTTTTTCTTTTAGCCTTTCAAAAGTTCCTTGTAATTTTTGGGGTGAGATGCACAGCAGTGAGTGACCTGCCTTGGCCGTACCCCTGGCACGGCACGGCTGGGTGGGATTGAGCACTGGGCACATGCTCTGATGTGTGTTCTTTCATGGCCCACCTTCCTTCCAATGTGCCTGGTTGTTTAATCCTCTCTTTATCTTCCAGCTCTGTGCTCAGACATCTCTCTCACTTCTGCTCGTGCTGCAGCAGCACCATTCTCAGGGAGGGTGGACTGTCCTCTGCAGTGGCAGTGTTAGTTTACTAACTTTGCTATCCAATACTGTAAGACTGTCCAAAAATACACATCTCTTAACCAGCTGACAGAAC
The DNA here is from genome assembly GCA_013390005.1 of Calyptomena viridis. NCBI lineage: Eukaryota > Metazoa > Chordata > Aves > Passeriformes > Eurylaimidae > Calyptomena > Calyptomena viridis. Next base: position 267,962 of record WEIV01027636.1, on the reverse strand, counting down.
TCACTCTGCAACAACACAGGCATTCAACTCTTCTCATGTTTATTTATCCCTGACCTTCTAGATCTCCAGGGGGACAAGTTAGATGATAAAAAGCAGTTCAGAATAAAGCAAACAAGAAAAACTAGTGCCCTCGTTTTGATCATTCCTTTTAGCATTTCAGTTTTTATTTTCAATTGCTGCCTGCTTCTCTGTCAAGTGCTGATTTGCCTTTTTCTACTGTTAATTTATGACTCAAACACCATTAAAAGTAAATACATGAAATAGCTGCAGCTATTAAAAAATAATTACATTGTGCTGTAGTTTAAAATGCTGCATAATCCCTTAAATAACATGGAGCTCGTGATTTTCCCTTCTAATTAGAGGTGCTAATGGGTAGACACTGTAGGAAGAAAAAAGTATCTGCAGTGGGTCCAGAGAGCACAGTCATTCCAGGAGCTCTATTCCTGTATGTGTGAGTGACTCTGGGCTCCAATATTTGAGAGATTTGTTTAACCTTAAGATCTTCTCTTCAAACAGACAATTTCTCTGGGTATTAGTTTGCAGCATTAATTGGGTGACACAGACTATGACCACTCTGAAAAATAGGTCGTCTTTTGACCCCCCCAAAATGGGGACATCCAAAATTGACTTTATTTTCTACACTTCACCTAGATTTCATTGTCCCATTTTGATGCTGAGACTCCTAATCAGCGTGAGAGTGAAATCTCTGTGCTGGGGCCAAGGTCCAATCTGGTCACCCCGAGAAAGGGGCACGAGTTGTGTTTGCAAGATTTAGACTGAGAATACAACAGGTGAAATTGGATCTTCAGTGTTTCTGAAAACTTTCCCAAACTTCTGTGTTGCTTTAGGCCCTGAATAAGACTGGTCTGAGGCTGTAACCTGGAACAAAATCCAGAGGGACTATTGCTGTTGAGTATGAGTCAGGGGGAGGAGCAGGGGATAAGGGACTGAAGGATATTCCATTTTCCAATCCGTCTGTTCCTGATAATTAAATTTCCATTAAATTATTTTTTTCTATTTGCAACTATGTGTCTTTGTTTCTCTGGTCCTTACTTTTCTCAGTGATCTTCATCAGGACTGGATTTCAGATGGAATGGATGGTCTTTTGGCCACCTGTAAGATTCCCAATTCTTTCTGTGCTTGACAAAATATCAGCTGCTTTGCTGGAGGAATTGCCAGAGTCCCCCAACTCACCTCATGTGTAGCAGGCAAGGTTTCATCCTCATCTTTAGTTCAGTCAATTGTTAAAGTGGATTCAGTCTCAGGCTGTTGTAATGAACATTATTCCCTTTGCCTCCAGGCTAGCAGGGGATCAAATATTAATAGCTGTACTCCATGTGGACTGAAGATGGTTCAGTTCTGAGGTCTGTTCCCTTTTCTTTTTGAAACAGGGCCACTAGCTATCTAAATAATTAAGCCCCACAGCTTTTGTAGTTTAGAACAGATGTTGTTATTTTAAAAAATGTCAGTGGGGCAGGACAGAAATTAATCCTATTCTCCTTACACAAAGGATTGTCTGGGATTGTCACATCGCCCAACTCCATGTCCCCATCGTGATTAAATTTGGTAGATATCTTGATTAACTCAGCTAGAGAAGTTAATTAAAATTGGTGCCTAAAATTGGTTTGGCCCTCCAGACAGTTTCCTACATTGGGCTAGAAACAACCCTAAAGCAACAGTTCAGGTTTTTGTGAGAAAGTCTGTGTGTAAATGTGGATTCTTTGGAAAGCTTCTCTATCAAGTGACACAAGCCTTGTTTTGTGATATTTAGGTACCTGTCATATGGTTATATGGGATGTGGAACTTTGATCAAGCCTGACAGTAACAAAGGGATTAAGATCTTCCAAATTCTGCCTGTTTTTCCCACATCTGGGTAAGATTTTGTCATCTCTGTCCTGCAGAGCTCAGAGCTTCTGGTCTGAGCACAGAAGTTGGACAAAGGGAAGGCTGTGGTTCTCTGACCTTCTGCTGCAAATGTCTTTTTGGGGGGGATATCTGTCTTCTGGATCTTATCCCCCAAATGTGACAGACTAAAGGTCATCAGGGCCAGGCCTGAGATCACTGTTACTGAATATAACCCCTGCACAGGGAGGCTAAAAAAGGAAAAGAAAGCAGCACACTGTGTCTGCATGTAGAGTGGGGAGAGGAGTTGCTAGGAAACCACAGGATCTCAAAATGCATATGACCTAATCTGGAAGATAATTTATATGATGAAAATAATAATACTAATGACAGCCACTTACAGGTTAGAATGATTAATTTGGTTAGCTTGGAGCCCACGTGTTTCTGAGAGCAGGATGGAAGGTAGGGCTCAAGAACTTCTGGGTTTTACTGGTTTTTGAGAAACTGGGGACCCAAAATAAGCAGTGAAGACCTGTACAGGTGGAGAGCTGAGGTGCAGTGGGGAGAAGATCAGCATCCTGGATACCTGCACTTCCCAAAGGGACTGGCAGAGTAGAGAAAAAATAGCCTGAGTTCATCTTTTAGCTTTTTGGAGAAGTGCAAGGAGCAGGAGCTGCTGGCTGGGAAAACTGCTTACCAGATGGCGGGCTCAGGAAACAGCTAATTATTATTTATTAATGATTTTCATCAGTTCTTATGGAGATAACGTTCACTCCTGATTTATGTGGTCTAATAAACTATTAAGCTACAGCCATGACATAATTGCATATTTGCCAGACACGTTCAGCTTTCCTGGTCTTCTGTACTTGAGCAAAGAGTGACTGCAGTACCTGGGTGCCAGGACTGTGTGCACAGGTCCTGCATTCCCTTCTCCCTCTTGGTTCTGGAGCTGTTATTGCCATTATTCTTTACAGGATGCTTGAGGCTGAGGTTGGAAGTGGCCTCTGGAAGTCATTTCTTGGGTCATTTTTGTCCAATCTCCCTGCTCAAGCCCCAGTTGCCCAGACCTGTGTCCAGGTGGCTTTTGAATATCTCCAAAGATGGAAACCTGAATAGCTGAATATATTTATAATCATCAGTAAGATCCATCTGAGCCTTCTAAACAGTCCCAGCTCCCTCAGCCTTTCCTCTTGTTAGAGGTGCTCCATCCATATCCCATCTACCTTTATCTGCTAAAACCACACTAACAGGGTTCCTGGCAGAAAATGCAGCTGCACAAGATAATTAACAGTGTTCCACATGCTAATTCCTAAACAATTAGTGGTTTGAATCTGAGTGGACCTGTTGGTGACTGATGCACTTTGTGTACATCACTGGTCCTTTAAAGCTGAGGTGAAGCTGCTCTCAAAATCAATCAACAGAATACTTTTGAGCTGATTTTTATTCTCAAGGTGACATATCACAGCCATTCAGTAATTGCTCTATTTTCTTGGGTTTCTCTGCATTTGTTGATAGTTTTGGGTTTAGGAATAAACTCCAGATGGAAAGAACGTGGTTGGTTTTTAGGATATGGAAAAGGTAACAAGCAGATCATAGAGTTAAACAGGAGTTTGTGCAGGGTTAACAACAGGTCTTGGAGTATGGAATGACAAAAAGTATTTTCTCGTATTTATGTTCTCACATCTCTAAAATTATTTAATCTGTGGCACCTTTTACTAATTTTAGCATAAAATTCAGAAAGGAGTTGAGCAAAGACTTCAGTTTACACTGAGTGGGAACTCAGTGCACAAATGTACCTTGGGAAGGGAATGGATGGAACCTTCACGTGGTGGAAACCAGCTCAGCTCCCCAGCCTGTTGTGGGGCTTCTTCCTTGCCCAGGAGAACATGGAAAACCCTTCATTTTTAAAAAAGCTTTTGAAGATAATGGAGTGGACAAGACATTAAATGAACCTACTGTCTGTGGAGTGTTTTCCTCAATATAATGAGACAAAGATCTGATCATTTGTGCTGCCTGAGACATGGGGAAGCTGCTGAGCCATCTCTGACAAAGCAGAGCCAAATTAGGACTGGGGGTATTACATGTGTTTGAGTGCTGAGTGAAATAATGGCTGTTTAAAAAGCAAATGGTCCATATAATAAGTACTAGTTGTTATTCTGCTTGCCATGGTCCATCTGGCTGTGGTAATGGGCAGGCAGTGGAGGTACAGCAGTGTTACATGATCGAAAAACTACTTTTTTTTTCATCTGTTAACCTTTATTTTCCTAGGAAACAAAGTATGCACATTTAAATTTTCCTTCCTCTCCAATCTTTACATTAAACAGCTCTTGAGCCAATTTTAAATATTCTGTCACTTTTGCTTTGGGGGAGATGTTATAGAGCTGCATATGGAAATTAGATAGTGTAGAACTCATTATATTCCTATATAATTTGATAGAACCATTTACAGCCAGTCCTTGATCTTATTTTGGGCCTCTTCATTACTTTCCAGAGATGAAAGATTCCCCTCTCCTCCTCTGTGCCTCTCCTTTTAATCCTACCTTACCCTTGGCACCATTAAAGCAACAGAACATCATTTCAAATGAACTTTATCGTTTAATCTTTTCCAACACTGAAGAACATGATGTTCAACCTATTTATAGAACAATGCACAGAATATGGAGTTTAATGGATCTGGGCTTCTCTACCAGTCACAGATATCCTGGCTGATTAAACACAGAATTTTACAAGTATCACAATATGCAAAATTCACAGAGAGAAGTGCAGGATGGTCAGGAAGCCCCTGGAGCACTGGCACTGGTCCCCTCCTATTGGCAACTTCTTTTTGTACATTTTCATCTTGAGATTTACAAGCTCTGGCTCAAACTTAGTGAAGCTCTTACTCCTACAGGGCATTTATTTTAGAAATTCATTCTTCTGTTTAGAAAATTTCTTCTAATTTCCAGCCTCTATTTATTCATTGCCAGTTTTACTCAGTTGCCATTGTATCGTCATTTTCTTTTCTCACAGACCATCCCCTCTCTGGTGTTTTCTGCATTATTCAGGGAAGAATAAAATAAACTTGACTTTTTTGTAGAGTTTGACAACTCTCAAGTTATCCCTATGCTTGACATTTAAATAGTGAGCTTTTTTGGAGGCCATTTCCTATTTTTATCCTCTGAAGGTGCCCTGCTTCTTTTTAGTACCTCTTCCAAGTTATCTGTGTATTCATCCACCCAGTAAGGGTTACAATCAGACCTTGATCTCTGTAAGAACTGACCTTATGGACAGTTTTCCCTTGATTGAATTATGTTTTACACAGTTGCTGCATCTTGGCTCAAATTCAAAGCTTCCTCTCTGCTGAAGTTCCCACGCTGCCAGTCCAGCTGACTGACAAAGTCAGCTCTCTCTTCCCTTCTTGAAATAATAATAAAAGAAATTCCTACATGGATTTTTCTTATATATTTTGGTGCTATAGTAGATTTTAGAGCTTGGGTCAAAATTGCTCCAAGGATGGGTGGTTAAATAGGTGCCCAGTTCTAGTGGGAATAATCTGGCATAGTTAAAGTTGTTGTGGGGTGTAAATCAGGGTGTCAGAATTCATTCAGAAATGGATTCACTAATAAAAATCTCAAGAAAAGTTGTTCTACATGTTGTTCTACATCATTAATAGCAATGTTGCTGCTCTCCATTAGTCTAAAAGAAGGTTCTGTGTTTCACTGGAAGCCAAGTGTGATGAGCATCTGTCTGCCTGTGATTTATCGGTCTGTCTTTTTTTATCTATGTTTCCAGATCTCACTTCTATAACATCTTTCACACAGCTCACACCCCTAATTAATAGCTATAAAGTATTCAGGGGCTGGAGAAATTAACAGAATTTGGTCTGGTGTCACATGCCAACTGACTTGCCCTGATAGATGAACCTAATTAATGATGTGGAGGCCTGTGTTAGCTACAGAAAAGGAAGGGAATTGCTCATAGAGTGCTGCTCACACCTGCCCAAGGAAGGTGGTGAAAACATGGGAGATGGGATGGACACAATGACCACAAAGCCTTGAAATGCAAGAAAAAATAAGCAAATTTGTAAAAATTGTGCCTTTTATTCTCCCTCATGGAATGAAGCCCCAGAGGAAGAGAGGTGGGGTTGTTCTGCCTCTGTGCCTGCTCCCTGGCACTTACAGAATCATTCAGGTTGGAAAAGTCCTCCAGGACCATGGAGCCCACCCTGTGCCCCATCCCCACCTTGTCCCTCAGCCCAGAGCACTGAGTGCCACATCCAGTCCTTCCTTGGACACCCCCAGGGATGGGCACTCCAAACCTCCCTGGGCAGCCCCTGCCAATGCCTGACCACTCTTTCCATGGAGAAATTCCTCCTCCTGTCCAACCTGAACCTTTCCTGGTGCAACTTGAGGTCATTTCCTCTCCTCCTGTCCCTTGTTCCCTGGGAGCAGAGCCCAACTCCCTCCCGATTCCACCCTCCTGTTGGGAGTTGGAGAGAATTCCAGGTGCCCCCTGAGCCTCCTTTTCTCCAGGCTGAGCCCCCCCAGCTCTCTCAGCTCTGCTCATAGAACTGACTCTCCAGACCCTTCCCCAGCTTCATTCCCTTCCCTGGACTTGCTCCAGCACTTCACAGTGTCACCTCTTTGGGCAGGTACCTGGTGACAGGAGAAAAGGGGGTTCCATGTTCCATCCCTCCCTCTTGTCTGTGCTACGAGTTCTCAGCATTAATTGAGAATTGTTTGCCGACAAACCAAACTGCTCAGAGCTCATCCCATGAAGCTGCTCCTCATTGTCCCTCTTGCTCCCGAGCTCTCTGGGGACAAACCTCTTGCATTAAGGGAACAAAACCCACCCCGTGGTCCTATTTGAGTGGAAGGTGTAGGAGAACGTGCATCTCCCATCGCCCTTGCTCTGACAGCCCCAACACGCTGCGCCGGGCTGGGAGATGCAGGAGAAGCCTTCCTGGATCTGTCCCAGGTGCTGGAGCGCTCCCGACTTGTCCAATTCCCTTGGAATTGTCATGGCTACGCGCTGCTCCGGCCCCGGCTCGTGCATTCCCGCTCCCACTGGAATTGTCCTCATTGTCCTGACTCAGCCGCTGACGGAGCTGATGCTCCGCGTGTGACAAACGCGGGCAATGTGCGGAATCGCTCTTTGTTATCGTATTTGCTGCAGGTCGTGGCTGAACGGCTGCACTTACACGGGGAGCAGGTGGCTGGAATTACGTCGGGCAGCGGTTTGCATCCTAAACAGGAATTCTGCTGTACCGAGGGAGAGCAGGAATGAGGGACTATTTCCTACGGGGCGATTTGTCTGGTGGATTGAACTGCTTTTCCTTCCTGCACAGAGCTCGCAGGCAGGCTGTGATTTCCCCATACGGATTTTTTGCATGTTATTTGTAAGTTTTGTGCACGCTCTGGATTCCCTTGCCTGCTCATTAACCATTCTCTGACAGCTCTGTGCTGCCCGTGACTGGTCAGGAAAGCTCATGCTCTCATTTCTGCTGCCTTGTGTGGTGGGTGAGAGAGACTTGAGTGCAAAAAGCTCTGACAGATAAATTAAAAACCCTGGGGATGACTATTATTGCCATAAGATGATTTCACTTTATGGCCTTGTGTGTATATGTAACTTAACTCTGCAAGAATCCACCAAGTCAGGAAAAGAAGTGGATTTATCCCAGTCTTACACATGAATAAAGGAATCACAGAGAAGGAAGTATGGAAGGGCAATGCTGCTGCAGCATCAGGGTTTGACAAACAGTGAAACTGGCTGTAAGGGGGAGATGAAAGAGGAGGGCAGGCTCCTGCTCGTGCCTGGAGAGCACCTGCCTTGTGCTGCTTTAAAGCCTGATGTGATGCAGAAGTTACCAGCAGTTACTGTTTGATGGGATTTTCATGACCTTCAAACTTCAAAGGCTTGTTCTGAGTCAGTCTTTGCAGGCCAGTGCTGCTGGGTGGAGTGGGAGCAGTGGAGTGCTGAGATTCTAGGACTTCTCGAGTTGGGCTGTGTAGGAAATCTGGCACTGTGTGAGCAGGGAAGGTCTGTGCAGGCCCTGGGAGAGCTGTTGGATGTCTGCAGAGTGTTCCCAGTGTTCCCATTGACCTGACAGGTAATTAGGGGTCTGAGACTCCCGTGTTGCCATCCCAGCACCACCTATGTCAGTCACAAATGTCACCCTGCATTTGCTTATCACTGCCATGGTACAAATTAGTAACCACAATAAACTCTACTACCATTTACACCCCCTTCAGTGATGCTTTTTCCTGACCCAGTGGATATATCCATATCCATATCCATATCCATTAACCCAGACATAACCACACGCTGCAGTTGGTGCAGGGTGTGAGCTGTGTTCATTAGGGACAACTGTGCCCAGCCCACTCAATTCTGGTTATTTAGGCAGAGTGGTAAAATATTAACTAGGCCATAAAGACAACAGCAAAGAACCTGATCCCCAGAAGCCAATTCCGAAGTAGGATAGGGCTTCCCAACACTTTTTGGCTGAATCCAGGTCTCCTTGATGAGGCGATTTCAGCCTGTATTTGTTTAGACATCTGGGATGGAGTGGGCAACATTATCCACAACAAATCCTACCAACTGTGCTACATAATGGAGCCATCTGGACAGAGGCTGCCACACAAACCTGGGCTTCCAAAGGCTGGGGAAAGGGAACCCTCTCGCTGAGGTGACCAAGGAGAGGTCCCCAGGATGGATTAGTCAGGTCCTTGTGTCTCAGGCTGTGATCTGGTTATGACTGAGATGTGATGTGAAAGGGCCTCCAGGCATGAAATAAATGTAGAGCAGCTTCTGGATCTGTGTGGAGGTAATTTCAGCTGGGCATTGGGCCACTATTGACAACAGGCTGTAATATTTGGATGTATGGGCTTGCTGTGGAGGCTGAACCTATAAGCTGCAGCTCAGTGATTTCAGTCCTTCCTTTCAGAGGAGATCTCTACTTGTCTCATGCAATTTGGGACTCAGGGAATTTGAACTAGCTGAACTGACGGAAAATGTCATTTTGCTTTCCTTGATGATATGAAAGAAAAGAGGCAGGATTCCTGGTTGGCTTATTTCCTTTTTTTTTTGTTTTTCCCCTGAACTCTATTAAGGGATGTGACAAACAGCAAACAGAGGAGGAAGAGAAAGAAGTATCTACCCCAGCAAAAATGAAATATCTTAAAAAAATAATAATAAAAAAGCTTTTTTCCCCATGTCAAAGACTGTTAAATATCAACAACAACAAAAACATATTCCACACAGATTCATTGTAGTTGAAAAAAACATGTTTTTTAAATGTCAGCCAGCTCCAGTTTTAACCTTATTGTTTCTGCCTCTCCTTAAGTTCCCAACCCCATCCCCTGCTGGGAACTGAGTCATGTTCTGTTGTGAGCTCTCCTCAGACAGCTCACAGCTTTGCCCCAGTCGCTTTTTTGGCCGTTCTGTTCCACGCTCTGAAGTTCACTAAGCCACCTCCAAAATTTAGGGTGTCAGCTGGAAAACAGAACATTTCCAAGCTGACTCCCCTGCTCTGTACAAATCAATTATTATAATGCCTGGTTATTGACAGGTGTGTGGGCTGCCTTTCTCAGGGGTAGGGTGATGACACAGATCCAGTGCTCAGCATTCTCTCCATCCCCATCTCCCCTCTCCATCCCTCTGCTGCCTCCAGCCCTGTTTTCTGTGCCTCCAGGCTGGGTCTGGAACAGGCTGTTTCTAACGTGCCTCTTATGGAACAATCACACATTTGTGTCCCTACTCTTCCTTCCTTTTGGCTTAAGCCCCTTTTGAGCATCTCCATAGTTACCTCTTCATTAGGCTGCAGAGTCAGAGCTGCCTGTGTGTAACCATCTCACGAGGAGCTCTTGTTTTCTGGAATAACCTTCCTCCATCTACTTCCTCTCATCGACTTCCATCTGAAAAGATACAGCTTTTCCCTCCATCCATCCTCCCTCTCTTCTGCTGGTATTGGCTCTGTGATTGAACACTTTAATTCATCCACCAGACAATGTGTCCACTTCTCTGCTTCACCTAATTTATACCATCTGCTCTTTGATAGCCTGTGATACAGTTTTCAGTTCGATATTATAGTTCTGTGTGAGAACAGTTCTACAAAGTGATTCTGTGCTGGGTAATCCTTGTCTTGCCTTGAATCTGTGTTTGGTTCTTTCCTGGAAACTTACAGCCTGGAGGATGAAATGAGGAATGTGTCTCAAGGCTTTTGCAGTACATTGCTCGTTCTCAGAGAGTCAAAGGCCACCAGATAATAAATGAAATGAATTGAACAGACTAAGAGGCTGCAGTCATCAAAAGCATATTTACTGCAGACTTGAAACCAAGAGCTGTGATTACTGAAGTTTTATATTTGTAGACAGATTCAGTTTAGCCCCTGTGAAATGCACCACTAAACCCAATGCCAATCCCCCTGAGATTATCAGCCATTCCAGGATCTCAGCTCATTTAGCAAATCTAACCATTAAAGGATAAACGCTCTTCACTTTATTCTTTTTTTTTCCCCCCCCTACAGCATCTGAAATTCTTGCAGGATTTTTGACAAGTCTGAATCCAGAAGTCTGCAGCATTCCTGTAAATCTTGGGACAGCCATCTGCCCTTGTGGGATCTTTGCTGTACTGAGCCCAAAGTGCCTTCCAGCCCTGCCTTTCTCTCCTGCCCTGCTCTGGTGGGAATAACGTTGTGGCTTGGGACTGGATCCACTCAGGCTCCAACTTCTAAACAATGAACTGTTCTCCTTTTTCCCAACTGCTGCTAAAGGAGCAGCATTTCAGTAGCTGTCAGCAGCTGCCTCTGCTTTTTCTTGCCAGGGTTGAAAAGTGGGTGTAGGAGGTGTAGTCCTCAAACCAGCACCAGATACTTTCTCCTTCCCCTTGGAGTTGCATCTGAACACAGGAGAGAGGCTCCAGCACCATCTGAATTACAAAGTCATTCTATTGTCAAGTCTTTAAGTGTCACATTCTCTTTCAAAACCAGGGCTGTGACATTCACTAAAGAACAGCAGCATTTCAAAGTCAGGAAGGTCTATTCTTAGCACATCAGTCAAAAAAAAGTAAAAAAAGTCTTTGGGAGAAAAAAAAAAACCCCAAAACACAACAATTTTACCAAAATGAACCTTGTCAGAAATGATCAATTCATCTTCCATTCAGACTGATCTGGTCCTTGCTGTGTGCCAGAGGACAGAATTTGTTGACATGGCACAATAAATTAAGATTGCCAGATCTCCTTGCAATTAATTGTCTTGCAGTGCATGTTTGGCAAAGAATAATTTATCTTTAAAGTGATTAAATCACTCGTAGTTTGGTTTGGGTTTTTTTTGCTTTTTAAGTAACATTTCTGCTCAGTTATTGAAGAATAGATGCTGATGAGCAACAGCCACCTCTCAGTATTTAATTCATGCTGTTTAAATGCCTCTTCCTGCTAAACCTGTGTCTCCTCCAGAGATAAAAAGTTAAGACTGAGCACATCAGAACCCAAAAGGATGTGGGGACTGTGCTGTGTTTTCCTGGTTTTTGGAGTGCAGCCCCTCAGAGACCCCCTGTGCTGGAGAGCCCAGATTTACTCCCACCCTGACCTTCAAATCTGTGACTGCCACATCCATCCAATTTGATGCTCACACACTACTCTTGTCTTTACTATTTCTCATTGGAAAACCTCAGTCTGAGTTCATAAAAACTAAGTAAATATGGTCCATAGCCTTATTTTGAAACGTTATAAAAGTTATGATTCTTGAAGTAAGTAGAACTTCTAAAGCATTTATCCTAATATATACCAAATAAGCTACTCTTAAATTAAAAGACAAAAATGATTTACTAAGTTTCTGGTGTGCTAAGTGAAGACATCTGTGTTTGAGAGCTGTGTCTTCTAAATTCTGTGTACAGCGAGCTTCTACTGGTAAGTTCTTCATATTCAAGGGCTGAGAGTACAAAGAGTTTTTTTCAACCTGCTTGAAAAAGCCATGCAAACATTTTTGTATCTTTAATTAGGTGGGAACAGAGTTTTAACTGTTTCTGAGGGTGGGGTTCACTGGGGGATTGTGCTGGAACAATTCTGCTGTCAAGGCAGATCCTTGACATCCCTGTGAACGTCCTGACCATCTCCAGAGGGACTGTCATTAATGTGCTTCTCTCCTCTCTTTAGTATTCATGCAGTGATGATCATGTGAAAATTACTCACACTTCTGACTTGAGAAAACTTTCTTAGCTGAGAAATTCTACCAATATCAAGGGAATTAGAAATTCAAATGGGGGGAAATTATACACTGTGTGTGTCAATACTGCAAACCTTATAAAAGCTGCAATCAATCACATTGGCATCAAAGGTGCTGGTGCTTTTCCCTGTCACCAAATGGATCACAGTTCAATAAATAAAGGAAAAGGTTAATTAGAAGAAGAAACTTCAGTTTGCTGCTTGGAGAGAGGGACAGCCTCATCCCAAAGCACAGAGCTGGAGTCAGTTTTGGAGCTTTTTTGATTGTGATCAGTGCTTATGCACAAATCTGGTTTGTGTCTTGCCCATTCCTCTGCTGTGGAGCAGGTTCTGTCTCTGTGCTGGTTCAGTAGAACAAGTGTCTCAGTGTCTTCAGTTCTTGAAATGGGCTATTGCACCTTAAGCCTCTACCTGAAAACCTCAGTCCTTTCCGTGCTTTAAAATCTCCAATGTTCCTGTTCAAGTTAAATCTCAATTCCTTGTGCCTGGGTGCAGCTTCACATCAGGCAACTCAATCTGCAAATCACTTCAATTCATTAAATAAGTGTAATGACCCATACTGGTATCCCACTGTTGGAACAACATGTGGGATAGAGTGGACTTTCAGTATGATATCTTTATATTTTTAATCTATATTGTGTTTTATGACTGATCAAATAAGCAACTCAACCTCAAAAACACCTCCCATGTTTCACATGTACAACGTCAAACCTCAGGCAGGGATATGTAAAACCCAGATGTGTAAAACTTCCAGAGGCTGAACTGATTCCTGCACGATTCTGTCTTTCTGCTGCTCTTCTTTTGTGTTTTGACTGCCAAATTTTGTGGTTTTGTAGGTCTTGTATCTCAGCTTTCTGCTGTCAACTCCCTGAGATGCAAGAAGGAGGCACAGCTCAGATGCTTGCCTGAAGCAGAAATAGCACATCTTTCTACTACTATTCCCCATCAGGTCTCCTGAGTCATGGATTCCTGGCAGACAGCATTCCATGGGGAGGAAAAGAACCTCAGGCCTTTAGTTTTCAGTCGCTGCAAAAACCTGATCCTGGTTTTGGTGTAATTTAGCAGATTGGAACAGAGATATAATAAATCTCTAAGTGACTCAGGAAGCTTATAGTGGTAAAAACTGTTCAGATTTTGGAATATTCCCTAATCCCCTCCCAGTCACAGCTTTGAGGGGTGTGTGTGCTGGTAAGTGCATGGTGCTGGATGGGTGTTTCCAGAACCACAGAGAGACACCAGGGAGGATAAACAGCTCCTGGTCATGATTTGGCTACACATATATATCTTAGTTTCCCACAGGTATGTGGGAAAGGTGAGCAATAACAGTCCCAGTGCTTCTGCTGCTGAAAATACACCAGTTCCGTGTGCCAGGAGGGAGGTGGTGTCTGTACAGACACAGCTACAGGTACATGCAGAGCTCAGAATTGTCCCTGAGGTGTCCCCAGCCTGTGGGGACAGGCAGGGGCTGAGCTCTCCAAGGTGACTTACCTTCTGTGCTCTCCTCTTGTCGGCCCTCTGGTTCTGGTGGTAAATGCGGCTGAAGTTGGACACAATGACTGGAACCGGCAGAGCAATGACCAGCACCCCGCTCAGGGAGCAGATGGAGCCAAAGATCTTCCCAGCGATCGTCTTGGGCACCATGTCACCATAACTACAGGGGAGAAACAGAAAGGGAAGGCCCTCCTTGAGACAAAAAGCCTTGTCAGGTTTCCCTGAACGCGCAGCAACGTGTGTGTCCAGGCTGGACACTAAAGCTTAGGAATCCACCATGCAGTGACACTTTGGGGGCTGCCATCCTCAGGTGACCCTGACACCATGGTTTGGCTGGGAGTGAAGCTAAACTAAAGAAATGCACTTTAGTTCAGAACTGATGTGCTGGTTCAGGCAGCTGCTGAGTGTTTCAATTCCCGTCCTCGCTCATTCCATACCCACCTCTCCTTGTGGACGAGCTCTACCAAAATTTAAACTCTGTCTGCTGGGGAGCAGGTCCATATATTTTCATTCCCTTGTGTCCAGGTGCAAGTGAGGACTGATTTACTTCCATTTCAAAGCCCAGCAGTTTCCTGGCCATCTGGACAGTCAGAAATTTGGGGTCTGTTCAGTGTCTGAATTCAGTAAAAGGTGAATTCTCAGACCAGATGAATAATACTGAGGAAAAGCTCTGCACTGAGTTTGACCCAACAATCTTCAATTATAATCTGTATTATGTAAGGAGGACATGGACCTGCTGGAACAAGTCCAGAGGAGGCCACAGAGATACTCAGGGAGCTGGAGCATCTCTGCTATGGAGATAATCTGAAAACTGAAAATTGAAATCTGGAGAAGCCCCTACTTGCTATCAGATGATGTTTAGGATTTTTTAAGATGTTCTAATATTTGATGCAGCAAATATTGAAAAGCAAAATGATTTATTGCCATCGAGGCTTTATTTTTACCTTGGATGTCAGCCTATGACCAATAAAGAGCTTTAATGGGAACAGAGTTGAGCTAAGAATAATTTACATCCAAGGGGAAAAGCAAATATTTCAAAGCACCTTTTTTATCAGCTGAACTCCTTGCCCTCATCCAAGAACTTGTTGGTATGAGGGTCTGAATAAAAGGAGAAGTCATTACATGTTAAATGCTTCAGGCTTCATTAGCTAAGGCTTATTTATCCCAAGCACAATCGTCCTCCACTTTCACCTGCATTAAAACCCCTCAGAATACCTCAAATCAATACATTGCTCTTCATGTCTATTAACTTTTTAGCTGCTGCTTTATGCAAAGATCGTTTCAAAGCTCTTTCTAAGTGACAAGGTCTTCTACCTCATTTAACACTGGTCTTAAAAAAAATAAATAAAAAAATCCTACTTTTCTCGTGCTGGCCCTTAACACAATAAGGCTGAAAATTAATCATATGCCTCAAACATGATCTCAGTGACCTGGAGCACTCAGAGAAAGCCCTTCTGTGCATTTGTAGAAAGTATAATAATAAGTGTCTGGCTCACAGTCTGTCTCCTAGAGTTTTGTTCTTCCAGGCAGGCTGAGAGTTACCTCATTACTTGGGACTTGAGAGAAGGTGCTTTAAAACACCATCAGGAAAGATCAAACTCTTGGAGCAGGGAGGATTTTGTGGAGAATTCATTTGCAAAACTATTACGAGAGATCCTAGAATGAGGAACTGTCTCTGTCTGGAGGCTGCACAGGAACAAGTTCTACAATTTCTGACAGTGACTCCTGGATCTACCAGAGTTATCCATGCACAGGACTCTGCTGGATTCCTCCCTCTGGGCACATCAGGCACTTGGGGATGTGTTCTCTGGCCATCCTGGGCTGGCCTGTGACATGGAAATGTCAGACCTGATGTCTGGAGATAGCCCAGCTTTCTGATCAGAGTGAAACCAGCTGGAACTTGATCCCTTCACCTAATGAGAGGCCTCCCTTTGACTTTGCCAGGGTGTGGAATGAACCTATAAAGTTGCAATTGTTCTGCTCCTCTATTGACATACACAACTCCTGCAATATTAATTGTTGGAGTGACTATTTTTGTCCTGATGGTACCTAATGGCCTCATGGCATATTTATATCAGGTACAGTGCCAAATAAACTCAAATATTGGATTTCAGTTAATGCTAATTAGGTATTTCAAACCCAAAACTTCTTTTCCCCAGACTGGAACGGGAGAACTCAACTTGCCCATTAATTTGTTTAGTAAAAGGCAACTTGTCATCTAAAAAACTTCTACAGAAGGTGCATTTTAAGTAATTCATCAATAATCTCATTAGAGCAGCAAGAAGATAGAAGAGTTAGGTAATGATTAACATTCAGGATGTTTGAGCCTGCAAGAAAACAACAGGAGGCTGCAAATTCAGTAGACATTTAATGTGACCTCTAGTAAATCATTTCAACTTTCTGTACCTTGGTTCCCCACTTATGAAATGGCAATTAATGACTTATTCTTTGCCTGGTTGGTAAGTAGGTGCTGGGTTCTTCAGAGCAGGAGCTGCCCCATATTCTGAACATCCCCAGCAGTGACTCCTTAGTGCTGCTGCTTTGCAAATATTAATAATGCAAAGCATTGTGCAGAAATCTGGGGTAAACACAGGCTCCAGGCTTATTCCTCTGGAAAACTGAGGGTCCAGAGCATCAGCTGGAGCTGAGCATCAGCTCAGTTAGGTGTGGAACACACCTAGAGATAAGCACATTCCCTGTTTATTTTGCCAGGAATCTGGTTAGATGACAACAGTTTGAGCTGGTTTCCAGTTGCTGAATTCAGTGGAAGGTTCATCTACTGGAAGGTTCCTTGCCCATGGCAGGGGCATGGAATAACATGATCTCTAAGGTCCCTTCCAACCCAAACCTTTTAGGATTCACTGCTCTGCTCTGGCTGTGCCAGGTGAGATGCACTTGCTGTCACACAGCACTGGGGTGTTGGGACGTGTGGAAAAAAAATAGAAAATTAGTTTTAAGTGGTCACTCTTTAGACTGGAAAATGCTGAATGCAGAATTTCAACTTTTATTTCTTTATTTGTAGTGTGACTTCTGTGTTCTTTGGATATAAAAATGGGTCATATGTCACTCACCCTAATTAGCAGCTATTAGTCTTGACAACATAATGTGCTGTTGTTTTTCTCTCTGTCAGTGGAGAAAGTGTTCTGGAATAGAGGTCACTGCTTCTGAGTCCTGGTTTTAGCCACAGAGGTGTCTGGACATTGCTTAGGTGCCCAGCTGGAGACAGCAATAAATAAGGTGCTGAACAGCTCATCAAATGACTCACTCTAAAAATAGCCTCTCACAGCATCTCTGATGGACCTGTGTCTCTGTGCAACATTCAGAGCCCTAGAAATAGGGAATTGTAGTAAAATAGCTGGAATATCCCATGGTATAAGGACACTGGAAGGTGGAATGGCAATGACAGCTCTGTGGGGACAGTGAAACAGCTTTACAGAGGATGTTCTTTCCCAGCAGCCTTTTCATGTGCCAACGTTTCAGCCTGGATAAGGCACAGAGCTGGGGAGGGGCTTCTGGGTCAGACATTATCATTATCATTATTATGTTGTCTCCATGGGTTCCCTTGGATGCAGAGCAGACAAATTGCTAAACCTGTATAGAATCCCAGAATGGTTTGGGTGGGAAGGGACCTTAAAGCTCATCTTGTTCCACCCCCTGCCATGGGCAGGGACACCTCCCACTGTCCCAGGCTGCTCCAACCTGGCCTTGGACACTTCCAGGGATGGGGCAGCCACAGCTTCTCTGGGCAACCTTTTCCCCACCCTCACAGGGAAAAATTTCCTCCAATATCCAATCTAACCCTGCCCTCTGGCAGTGGGAACCCCTTGTCCTGTCACTCCAGGCCCTTGTAAAAGCTT
Organism: Calyptomena viridis; assembly: GCA_013390005.1. Lineage (NCBI taxonomy): Eukaryota > Metazoa > Chordata > Aves > Passeriformes > Eurylaimidae > Calyptomena > Calyptomena viridis. Next base: position 250,574 of record WEIV01027636.1, on the reverse strand, counting down.
CCTCTCCAGAGCTTTTGGAGCCCTTTTAGGCACTGGAAGGAGCTCTAAGGTCTCCCTGGAACCTTCTCCAGGCTGAACATTCCCAGCTCCCCCAGCCTGTCTCCGTAGGATTGGTGCTGTGATCAGTTTAGTGACCTCCTCTGGACTCATTCCAGCAGCTCCACATCTTCCTTGTGTTGTGGGGCCCAGAGCTGGATGCAGCACTGCAGGAGGGGTCTCACCAGAGTAGAGGGGACACCACCTTCCTTCTTACAGGAAAACCTGTGTTTGGACACACCTTCAGGTCCAACACCCCTCCCTGTTCTCCAGAGCTGCTCAAGGGAGAGGGGTCAGGCCCCAGGGAGCTCAGCACACACAGGTGTCCCCAGGTTAAGGTCACAGAACCAACACAAGAACACAGGGACATGTTGAGTTGTGCATCCAGTGCTTTTTCTTGTCTCTGGGTTTAACTGGTCGAGGGCCATCGCCTGCCTGGCGGGGCAGGGCCGTGTGGTTTTCACACACAGCCCGTGAAAGCTGGAATATCTCATGGAGCTGGAGACAGAAACAATGCTCTCCCCCTGATTTAGTATTTCTGCCTCATCCTGGCATTAACAGCTCCGTGAGAGCTGCTTTATCTCTCTAACCTTTTGCCCGGCACAGTGGAGTCAAAAGAAGATTTCACTCCAGCCTGAAAGCGTCTGCTTTTAGGACAATAAGGGCAGAATAATAACATTATGTACTGTACAATAGACTGTGATTTTGAAAGCCTTTTGCATGGAAGAGCTGGAATAAAGCATGGAATTAGCATGTAGCTTTCCAGGTGCAAGAGATCTTTTTTATACTGCAAGTAAATCGCTCGGCGATGTTGTGATTTACAAAGAGGAGAGGAAAAAATGGCTAAAATTCATCAGGAAATTTCAGTTGCATTGCCAGCCTGTGTGTGTTGCATGTGACAGCTCAGAGGAGCTCGTGTCCCTCCATTTCACAGGTGCAAGTCCAATGTAATCTTGCTAATGCTGCTTTGAACCCCTGGTGAAATAATGATCGTGTCACTTCCAATGATCCGAGGGAAACAAACCCAAGGATTACTCATTCCTTTCTTGGTTTTGCACATGACGAATGAGCAGAGAATTAACAGCTATGGTAAGAGGGCTGGGGGTAGTTAGGTCTTTTGTTTAGGGTTTAATTCATCATTCCTCTGCCACATTACCTGTTTCATCCTCCTTGCTGGAATTAGCCTTGAAAAATGGCAGCTCTCTGGAGCAAAGCTGCTCCCCTGTGCTGTTCTGTCCATGGAATCACAGAGTTTTTGGGTTGGAAGGGACCTTAAAGCTCATCCAGCCCCCACCCCGGCCATGGCAGGGACACCTCCCACTATCCCAGGTTGCTCCAACCTGGCCTTGGACACTTCCAGGGATGGGGCAGCCACAGCTTCTCTGGGCACCCTGTGCCAGGGCCTCCCCACCCTCACAGGGAAGAATTTCTTCCCAACATCTAATCCAAATCACCTAATCCCGCCATCTATTCCTCCTTCCTTGCCTTGTTCAGCAGAGACATGCAAACATCCAGATGTGACATAATAAATCCCTGTGTACTGGGCAGTGGGAAAAGGGCTCTGGAGCTGCTGGGGCAGCGACAGAATGAAGGTGACACAGAGTCAGTGGTGGAGCATCCCTGGAGTCTGAAAGCAAACCTTGTCATGGCCTCAGGAAACACAAATCCACACTCTATCTGATTTTTCCGTGTCCCTAAGAGATCAAGATACTTCCAGAGCTTTTTTGGACAAATGTTGTGAGTATTAATTAGTTAACGCTGGCTTGAAATTTTGAAAATATAAAAGCTTTTTGGAAGTGTTTTGTAGCTCGGATTCTGTAATCCATGTCCATAAGGAAGGTCTGGTGTGTTAATATCAGCTTTTAAAATCAACTCATCCTAGAAGGAGCAGGATGTGCTGGTGAAAGCCTGAGGAATTCGACATGTGAGGAGGCTCGTGGTGCCTCCTGAAAGAATGAGCTGTAAACAGAGCCATGATGGCTTTGAAACAGGAGAATCTATAAACAGGCTGTCAAATGACAGACTTGAACAGCAAATCAGCTGTGTCTGGGGAAGTACAGAGCCTATTTCATGCTAGGATTCTTTTACATTAAATATACTTATTTTCTGCCTTGTTTTGAGCTGGGCAGCTCCCCAGCTGGGTATTCAACTTCTGTGATATCTGGCTTGGTTTTACACTACTGTTTTCTTTTTCCCTGGCACATTTTATTTGCTAGTGTTTTCATGGATGCTCTAGATATTCCACTGAAATTCCATCCATCAGCCAAGCTGTGAGGGATGAGGGCTGGAGATGCAGATCAGCTTTAGCAGCAGCAGCTTATCTTCAGTACTTGGATTTATTTTGATTTTTTGTAAAGCTGTGGCCAGCAGTTACTTAGTAGGGATTTTCCAGGTAAAGTTGCCTTTTTGATTTTGTTCTGGTTTGTTAATTCATATTTCTTACTAAGTTTTGTGTAATAAAGGGACTGTAAAATGTATCTAAATTTGTCCTCCTCTGAGGAGATCCAACTTCTGTTGCTTCTCTAACTGTGAGAATTAGGAAGAGAGGCAAGATATTCCCTAATGAGTTTCCCAGTATGGATCTGTAGTTCTGGGTAGCCTGTCCCAACCCTCACCAAATCCAGATTGAGGGATAAGATGGGCTTGGAGTCAGTTGTAGCTTGTTCATTGCTCCAGTTGTACAGAAAAGGTGACCCAGCTGAAGGTCTCTGAGAGCAATTGGGAGCATAAATATTCCTTACAACAACAGCAGGTACTGCCCAAAGAAATGGGAATGTTTATGTAGACTCAGGAATAAACTGATTAGGTTATTTAATACACAGAGGGTGGAGAATACTTAATATATGAACACACTGGTTCCATTTATTCTTCCTGGCTTGGATCAACTTCTCAGCCTGTAGGCAGTTAAAACAGATGGTCTGAATTTGGGTAACATTCAGACCTTGAGTTGGAGCTAAAAATGGAATTTCATTGGCAAGGAAAGTAGGTCAGAAAGCTAAAGCCCCTAGTCCTAAAATGATGAAAGGCTTCTAATCAAGTCTTCCCTATTACCATTCATTAAACAGAGCAGGGGAAGAAATATTATTAGAGACCTTTGCAAAAGGGATTACGGTGGGATCATGAGCAACTTCCTTCCTGCAGAGACCTGGGCACTTGCAAACCCTTTTGGTGTGAGATGGGTGACCAGGAACGTTGATTCCCAAAGTCCTGCAGGCTGGACTGGGGCCACAGCAGGATGGGAATGGTTTTCTTCAAGGGAACTTAAGCAACTTTATCTTCTGCTTCAGTGCCAGGAGTGCTGAGAGGAGCCTCTTTGCACCTCCTCTCTTAATTCCTCTCCCACTGACCATCCTTTCCAGCTGCTGTCAAACCCCTGACTCAGGTTCTGGGATTTCATCACCTCTGCAAAGTGTGATTTGCACCATATCTGGGACTTTCACTCAGAGATTTCTCTGCTCTCCATCACTTTCGAATGTGTGCCAGCTGCCACAGGCTTTCTTCCTTGTGGCTGACAGGAATTAGTCAAGGCAAATGGGGAACCTGTACCAGTTCACACAGTGATCCCAGTTCAGCTCATTGTTCCAGCTCTTGGTGAACAGCACAGACCTAATTCCTGCTCACTGGGAAGGTGACAATGTGCTTATTCTAGGATTTTTTGAAGTGGTACCGAGGTCACTGTTGATTCTTTGCATTTGGCAAACCCAAGCTGATGCACTGTCATTACTCCTCCCCATTTCCCTTCAAACTACTGCTGGAAATTACACTCCTCTGAATGGAGAATTGCTGGCATTTCAGCCCTGCCAGCAAATGCACTTCAGAGATAATGTCAGAGATGTCCTGTTTGCTCTCCCTTAAAGGCAGATGTTGACCATTTCCCTTGATCCTCAGCTATTACTGTCACTGTAGCAGGTAACAGAAGTAGGGACTGGATTCTGGAATATCCCATTGCTCTGTGTGACTCTGGAATGAGCTGCAGAGCAATTTGCTGCTTAACAGAACAGAAATAACAGTTTACTATATCATACACATCTTACTAAAAAAAATAAGTGATGTCTTTTTTTTATGATATCTCAGGTTTTTCCATGACCACTCATTAAAGCATTGACTATTTTTTAATAAATGAACAAAGGAAAATTTAAACTGCTGATTTAAGAGTTATTCAGAAGTAGGATTTATTTCAATATTGAATCAATGTAAGAAAAGCTGAATTTCACTTTGGAGAAAATACCTCCAGTCTTCACCTCCACATCTATTCCTGATGTTTATTCAGAGGAAGTTCTATTCCTTTTAGTTCCTGCAAAGCTGATCTATCTAGCAAAAAGTAATCTCAGGGTTTTTTTGCTTCATGTCATCTGAATTTTTGATCTTGAAACCTCAGTTTCTGCAGTAATACATGTATCATAAAAAGCTTTTTAAGACTTTTTGTTTGTTTTGCTAAACCTGCTGAACTTAACAGCTTCTCCAATTGAAGGAGTCACTTGTGATTTTAACTTTGTTCACAAGAATTAACATTTTTGGTCTTTCCTGCTCTCTGGGCTGTGATTTTTCTGAGCAGAAAATGATTGTGAAGAGGGAACATTTCAATGGACTCCAGGACCAGTGGAGGAATGGTAATTTCATGCCATTCTAAAGTTCTCTTCACTGAAGAATTTCATGTGAAAAGCAGCTGCTACATGTTGCTGCACCTCAAACCCTCCAGCGACACTGATCACAAGTCTGGGTGTGTTGCAGAATAATGAGGAACAAAAAAAGATGCAGAATCCATTTCCTACACTTAGAATCACAGACTGGTTTGGGTTGGAAGGAGCCTTAAAGCTCATTTCATCCCACCCCCTGCCATGAGCAGGGACACCTTCCACTATCCCAGGTTACTCCAAGCCCCATCCAACTTGACTTTGGACACTTCCTGACATTTGTATTTGGTACATTGCAAAGGTCCTTTGTTTTCTGAACCAGGAAAGTTTATTTTTTATTTATTCCAAACTGCTAATTCCCAGAATTCTGCTATTGGCAGCGTGGGGACCTGAGGGTCTCTGTGGCAGCTTCTTGCTCAAAGGCAATCTACTGTCACAGAATTAAAAAATGCATAAATGTTCCCAATAAGTTACTCTGTAGCCCTTCCACTCACACTTATCCCTTGAGAAAAATCTCACTGGTTTACCATAACAGTGAGGATTTATTGTCACACATGAGCAAAAAAATTCTGTTTGATTCTTCCTCTCTTTGCTGACAAAAGCCCACCCGGGCTGTGTCTCCATATTGTGTTTTGTCCCCATAAAGCTAAAAGTATGATATTATTTCCAAGGGCTCCTGCTTCCTTGGTAATTGGAGCTTTTCACCCTGAACCTGACAGCAAGTTCTTCTCAGTCAATATTTAATTTAATTTAAATTCTTATGTGGGCACTAGGACTCAAATCCATTTGTAAGAATTAGCCCTGGTGGTGGTACAGGGCAGTCACCACCCACAGCTTCTCTTTGGCCCTTCAACCAGAGCTGTGGCACCTGCACAGGTTGTAATGAGACACCACGGGCTGATCTTTGTGTTTATTTCTCTATTTTATTTCAGTTAAGTGAGGGGAAGTCTGCAGTGTGAGCTCTGATGCTCAGAGGTGTCTTGCCTAACAGCTTGTGATGATAACATGCCTAAAGCAGTTACTGCACACACACTCACTAATTAATTTATGATTTAGCATTGTTATCATTTTACCAGGATGTCAGTCATCCTAATTTGTCTGTAAGCGAGCAGGGATGGTTTTTATCCAGCACACAGCACCCACCAACTGAAATAAGGCCAATGGAAGTGAAGCTGAGCTGATTCTGCCCCTGTGCCCCTCAGGTGAGACCCCACCTGCAGAGCTGCTCCAGCCCTGGGGTCCCAGCACTGGAAGGACCTGGAGATGTTGGAGGAGTCCAAGATGATGAGAGGGCTGGAGCAGCTCTGCTGTGAGGAAAGGCTGAGGGAATTGGGATTGTTCAGCCTGGAGAACCTGGGGTGACCTGACTGCAGCCTTCCAGTGCCCAAAGGGAGCCAAGGAAGATGGAGAGACTATTTACAAGGTCTTGGAGTGACAGGACATGGGGGAATGGCTTCAAACTCTCACAGGGCAGGGAGAGATGGGATATTGGGAAGAAATTCTTCCCTGTGAGGGTGGGGAGGCCCTGGCACAGGGTGCCCAGAGAAGCTGTGGCAAGAAGTGTCCAAGGCCAGGTTGGATGGGGCTTGGAGCACCCTGGGATAGTGGAAGGTGTCCCTGCCCATGGCAGGGGGTGGAACTGGATGAGCTTTAAGGTCCTTCCAACCCAAATCATTCTGTGCTTCTCTGAAACAGCAGCTTTGCACCAGACTGAGCCCCTCAGCTTGAATTTCTTGTTGTGACACAAAGTAATATTTTTAACCTTCATGTTTGCTACAGACATTAAAAGTGAAGAATAGTCAGGGAATATTAGGAAGAGGTTCTGAGTATTATTGTCCATTTGACTATCATCTGATACAGGCATCTGGCATAGGAGCAACTGAGTGCTGCTCTTAGTAATACCCACTTTTTAAAAAGTGTTTGTTTTAATGGAAAATAAAATGTCCCAGATTAAGGCATTATTTATTTCTGACTGCATACACTAAGGGCCTTTTAAATTACTTCATTCATTATTAATTCAAGAAGAATCTTCATATTACTTAGAATGGAAACCTTACACAATTACCTGTTCATAGAATCCATTTTTTTGAGCATCTTAGAGTTCTCTGTAAAATCTTTTTGGAGAACACACAGGCTGGAGAGGGCAGTCAGTGCATTGAGCAATTAGACTTTTCACTAATAGCAGGGTTGAAGGCTCCCTGCCCTGTCTTAAATCCTTAACTGTGGTGTCAGCTTAAAGGAAATGCTGGGTTTTTGCTTTCATTTTATCCTCATCATTTTCTTTTCTGTCTTTTTAAGCAGCTTGAGTGTCCATGCTGAGCCATGTCACATTCCAAATGATCCCCATACTGTGCATTTTAATGAGCTGCTAACACTGATTATACAAAAAGCAATCTCAGAAATATTTACTGAGTCAAAAAAAAAAAAAAGCCTATGGGGAACTAATTAGCTTTTTAAGAATTGGCTTTTTGAAAGCCTCAGATTCTGGAAAAGTTGAATTTGGAAGCCGTTTCAAAGAAGTTGAAGAAGTGAGTAGAATAAAAGGGAGTAAGTTGTCATGGAGTATTACACATCCCAGGCATCTCTGGACTGGTCAGAAATGCACTGGAAGCTGAAAACATAATTTATCTGCACAGTAAATGCCATTATTATCCACAGGAATGCCATGCAATGCCTGGATCTGTGGAAAGCTTCTTTAGCCTTTCTGAGGGGCTGATCAGAGAGGGACAAAATCATTGCCCTCTGCCCTGGCCAGCTCTTTCCACCATAATTTTTGAAAATACTGGTATTGGGAACTCATATCAGACAAGGCAATGGGCAGTTGAATAAAAATTCCAGTTAGTTTGGGACAGATCTGATTAAAGCTTCCCTTTTCTGTCAATGTAAAATGCAATCTAAGGGCTTGATATTGCCTAAATACATATTTCTGTCCTTTCCAAGGGAAAGTGATCTCATAATGCGACATTTGACATCAAATAGTGACATGAAAGGAGTTGAGAATTCACTTGGTGAGGCACACATTGCAAATGAAAGACATATTCCAGTGATAGAAGGAATTGCATGAGCATCTAAATGCTCATGTTGCAGAGGGTACTTATAAGCTCTGCAGAAACTATTTGAGTGCAGACTACTCAGGTCCTGGAAATGTAAGGGACAAATCCTTGTAATAATGGGTTGAAAGGCAATCTGGAAATTTAGATGTGGAACCAGTCCTTAAGGGATGATGCTGTTGTGTACAGAATATTACTGAGATCAGGAAGATTTGAAAGGAGTTTGCTTCATTGCCCTTCAGTAAAATCACAAATAATATTGCAAATGTTGTAGAAATGTGTTGGGGGCTGGGAAGGCAGCACAGCATTCTGAGTCTTTCTTTTAGAGCTCAGGAGGAGAGTATTTGTGTGCAGACTGTGTCAGCCTTGGAGCAAAGCAGAGCAGGGTGGATTGGGGGCTGCTCATGGTGTGTTTCAGGGATTTCTCATGTGGTATCATAGAATAGTTTGCGTGGGAAGGGACCTTAAAGCTCATTTTTTTCCACTCCCTGCCATGGGCAGGGACACCTCCCACTATCCCAGGTTGCTCCAACCTGGCCTTGGACACTTCCAGGGATGGGGCAGCCACAGCTTCTCTGGGCACCCTGTGCCAGGGCCTCCCCACCCTCCCAATTCCTTCCCAGTATCCATCTAAACCTGCTCTCTGGCAGTGGGAAGCCATTCCCCCTTGTGCTGTCATTCCAGACCTCTGTAAGAAGTCCCAGTCCATGTTTCCTGTGGGCTCCCTCCAGGCACTGCTGGCTGATGCCCTTCCAGCCTGGCTTGCCCAGCTCGTGCCTTCGCTCTCACCTGACGTGTGAGCGGAATTAGAATTGACGTCGGGTTCGATTTACAAAGTTAATTGAGCTCCTAAGAGGGATCACTGAAGCACTGGTGCAGGCCTAATGCTATTTGCATCTTTACACACCTAAATAATTTGGCAAATCTGGCTGCAGACACTGTATATGACTCCGAAACCCACTCTGGTTTTAGCTCGTGTCAGCCAACCCAGGCAGGAGACACAGGTTTCTGCTGCAGCAGAGGCACAGGCTCAACATTCTACCCCATGGGAGGCTGGGAGGTGGCACCCAGAAGGTGTTAAACTCTGCCACCCAGCCCAGGCTGTTCCCTCTGCAATGCAGAAGACTTGGTTGGCGTGGGCTTTGTTCTACCTTGGGTTAGAGACTTAATGATTCGTTTTCTGCACCCCCCTCCTTTCTAATGGTCTTGTTTAAATAAATATTAATGCCTTGTCTTTGTGCTCCAGCAAGGCTGTGTTATGGGCACAGAACCATTATCCCATCCCTATCAGTCTCATTCCATTTGTTCCTGGTATGGAAGGGGCACCTGTGGCTACTCAGCTCCAGACTTTATTACGAGCTAGAGGACTTCAGTGCTCCCTGCTTAGAGCTGTGCTCCTTCTGCTTTTTGTTCTATGAATAAAATCTGAGGTTTTGGAAGCCTTGAAATAAATTTTTCCCCCCTTCACTTCATGTATTGCAGAATATAAAAATAAATAATAAACCCCTGAGAAATACAGGTGCCCTTCTGTGAACCTGCTTAGTGCAGGGCAGCAAAGGTTGGCACAGAAGACAGTGAAAGCAAATAGCTTTTTCTTATGCTATCTACTCTTTCATCTGCTTTTATCTCTTTTATCTACTTTTAATAGTGCTTTAGTAAAAAAGGTGAGCTTTAAACACCACACTGCCATACAGAGTTTATTCTAGTAATTGTATGGCAGACAAACCAGAGAATCTTTATTTCCTACATGGGTTTTTGTTCAAGTAGAACTCCAATGCAACAAACCTGCTCTCACTGATCCCTTGATTTTATTCTGTTTCCTTTGAAAACAGCACCATGAAGGCACAAGAAGCAGCTTGGAGACTGTGATAGGATTTAGTGTTGGTGAGCTGCAGGTCTTGGGAATGGGGATTGTATTGTGGATTTGGATGCACAGATTCTTCCAATGCTGTGTCTCATGAGTGTGGATGTGTCTCTTGAAGGTTCTATGGATCATGGATCAGGCTAAATTTGTAGCAGAAACCAGTTTAATCCTTTGGTGGCAGCATAAAGCTGGCCTGGCATGGATCTGGTGGGAGTGATCCTGCCAAGAAAACCAGGATAGGCTTTGCTTGTTTGGGTATGGAATGACAGGATGAGGGGGAATGGCTTCAAAATGACTGAGGGCAGGGTTAAATGGGATATTGGGAAGGAATTCTTCCCTGTGAGGGTGGGGAGGCCCTGGCACAGGTTGCCCAGAGAAGATGTGGCTGCCCCATCCCTGGAAGTGTCCAAGGCCAGGCTGGGCTTGGAGCAACGAAGAATCCACCTTTATATGTATTTTAGAATATGTTATCCATTTGTTCTTCTAAGCCTGTGTTAATATTAATAACACACAGATAATTTTTCTGAGTAAGAAATCAAATTCACCTACACGCTGCCACATCGACGCCTCCAGGGAAGTGCTCTGAGTCTAGAGCTGCTTGAATATTCTATTTCAGACTTCTCTTTCTTCCAAGATGGACTAAAGGAGCATGCTCACAAATATCAGTTTCTCTGGAAATGTTTTGGATTTTTATTAGGAAACAAAAGAATCCAAATCGAAAACTTTTTAAGTGAAAGTAACAAAAGCCAATTGAAAATATAGGAAAGTTTGTGTATAGTTCAATTTTCTTTGTCAGTATTTGATTAAAACCACTGCAGATTTAACACGATTTTTTTTCCAAATAGAGAAAAAAAACAAGAAGAAAAATAGCCCTGCATGAAAGTCCCTGTTATTTTCTTCTCCAGTGGAGTATTTTATCATTCTCAGCAAAAATTAACTGGAGTTGTCGAAGTTTGCCAGTGATTGATAGTGTCACCTTAAATGTTACTAGTCAAAACTTGTTTTCTCCTTTTTTCACTCCCCCAGAATTCAGGTAGGCAGTTTGCCAAAGTGTAAAATTCCCTTTAGTGCAATTTGGAAAGTCAGCAGCGCCAGCCGTGCTCTCCCTGCAAACACCACGTCGGGTCAGAGATCCCTGAGTCTGAGATCCCCCTGGCAGGGGAACAGGCTGTGCTGAGGGCTGGGTGAGGTGCAGAGCAGGAACACACTGTCCTCTCTTCACCTGCCTCTGCAGGAGCTGGAGCAAGGTGGTCACTTAGAAACACAGGCCATGTGTTCCTGGAGCTGCAGAAAAGCTCTGGCCACTGGTGGAACCAGAATCCCAGAATGGTTTGGGTTGGATGGGACCTTAAAGACCATCTCATTCCACTTTCCACTATCCCAGGTTGCTCCAAGCCCTGGCCTTGGACACTTCCAGGGATGGGGCAGCCACAGCTTCTCTGGGCAACTTTTGCCAGGCCCTCCCCACCCTCCCAGGGAAGGCTTTCTTCCTAATATCCCATCTAAACCTACTGTATTTCAGTTTAAACATGTTTCCCCTTGTCCTAAGCTTGTCAAAAGTCCCTCCTCAGCTTTTCTCTAGATTCCCTTTAGGCTCTGGAAGGGGCTCCAAGCTCTCCCTGGATCCTTCCCTTCTCCAGGGGAACATTCCCAGCTTTCCCAGCCTGGCTCCAGAGCAGAGGGGCTCCAGCCCTTAGAGCATCTCCATGGCCTCCTCTGGACTTGCTCCAACAGCTCCATGTCTTTCTTCTCCTGGGTTCCCAGAGCTGCAGGCAGCACTGATGAGGGTGGGGCAGAGAACTGGAATGGTGTCATCCCACATGTCATTTAGGGAAGCCCTGGGGTGAGTGAACCCCCCAGGCTGAAGCTGCTTCCAGGGACTCTTGTGGGAATCTGCCCATCCCACCCCCCTGGGACTGGGCAGAATCTCCTGCCACGTCCCCTCATTTGTCCATCCACCAGAAGAGAAGCCTCCTGTCCTCCCTGTGTCCCAGGCAGTGCCACACAGCACTGAGGGTGAGCACATGGGGGGCTTTGTCTACTTGCGCTGATCTGGTTCAGCTTCGAGCTCCAGAATTGTGTTCTCGTGTATTTCCTGCAAGATTCTATAATGTGCACAACACTCCTTTGCTAACACTCAGAAAGTTGATTTTGAACTTTTGGCCTCACAAATATGTTTCTCCCAGATGAGAAAGCAGACAGCTTGTGATGAAAATTAACTTGCTAATAAAAATAATTAGTACACAAAGGGACAATCACCAAAATCAAACCCTGCTTTGTTTTCCTAAGTGTGTTTAAGTATTGCATGAATAGGAGCAGATTATAAGAATAAATCATTTGTGATCTGCACCTCGGGACCAAGCTGAATGATGTTTATTGTATCTCTAGACACCTCAGGTCCTTTTCCTTATATTTTTGCATTTTAGCAACCAGATCTTTATGTACATTCATAATTATTTCAGAAAAAACAAACCACTCACTTGTCTGGTCCATTGTCTGGTATCACAACTACACAGAAATTATCATTTTGCAGTTTCCACCAGTAAACCTTTTGTCTAGTCCTAAATCCTCTGTTTAGTCCTTTCCATCACTCCTTGTACAGTTGGGCAATTCACAGCTTCCCCCATTAGCAGATTTTATTTTCTAATTCCCTTTCTGTCTCAGAAGATTCTTCATCAGTACTTCCACAATTTGAGATTCAAACCATCATCTCTTACTTCATTCCATGTCTGCTGTGAAGAATTTCCCCTTTCCCCCCTCAGTCTTTATTTTCTCTCAGATCTCGCAGGAGAAAAGCTGAGCTTTCCTGTGATATTTTTTCCTTCCTGTTGTTACTTATGCATCTTGAGAAGCTGAGCTTTTCTCTGTAGATACGACACTTGGAATGCTGAGTCTGACTTGATACCTTCATAAAACACTTGAATTCATTCTCTTGAATTCATTCTCTTGCAGTTCCTGATTCCCCATCCTTCCTCCAGGTACCAACCACCACAGATAACATTATTGGAATTTATCTATGGGAGTGATGCACAGCAACCCCATTTCCCAAGGTGATTTTGGAATAAACAGGCCAACAAAAACCAAGTCAAAACAAAACATAAACCCCTGAAAACAAACAAGCAGGAGCCCAGATCTGCAGCAAGCATTTTTATTCTTGTCTTTCCCTTAGAGAAAGGCAGGATGTCAGGATTCAGATGCCTGGCAGAAGCCGTGCAGCTTCTCCATTTGGATCTGTCAAGGATTTATATTGTGACGGGCTCGGAGGCTCCTGTCCCTTCTCCCTGCAGATTCATGTGGCAGCTGTTAGAGCCCTAAATTGTGAAACCAGGCACAAAGTGTCCTCTCCAGGCTGGCCAGGGAATCAGGTGAGGAAGAGCTGTGTGCCACAGGTTTGTTTCTTTAGATGTTTGGGGGGGTTAATTACAGATCTTGAATAGAAACATGAAATCATTAAGGTGTGCAAAGAACCCGAAATCCAAGTGCCAACCACCAGCATGTTCTGCACTAACCCATGTCCCCAAGTGCCACATCTACATGTCCTTTAGTTCCCTCCAGGGATGGTGACTCCACCACTGCCCTGGGCAGCTGTGCCAATGCTTTACAACCCTTTCTGTGATGAAATTACCCCTAATATCCAACCTCAACCTCCCCCATGCAACTCGGGGCCATTTCCTCTTGCCCTCTGGCTTGTCACCCGGGAGAAGGAATTAATGGGAATAAATGGGAAACAAACCAGACTTCTTACCCCTTCTGACTTAGGAAAGTCCATGCCTGACCTTTAAGCTGCCTGGATTCAGCACACAGATTTCCTACGACTTCTGCACATTTTCCTCCTTTTGTATTCCCAGGGCAGTTAAGCTTCTGCAAATCTAAACCAGCAGCAGGGAGATTTCAACCCTCTTCTATCCAATGCTAGATCCAAAACAGCTTCTAAAAATATCTCACATTTGAATAGTTCTTAGAGGTATCACCTCTGCTTCATTCTGAGGAAGGTGGGCAAGAGGAACAGAAAACATCCTTCCCCAGACTGTGGAGTTACTGAGGTTCTGAGTAGAATCATGGAATCATGGAATGGTTTGGGTTGGAAGGGACCTTAAAGGCCATCCAATTCCAAACCCCTGCCAATAGCTCCCACTAGACCAGGTTGCTCAGAGCCCCCTCCAGCCTGGCAGCCACATGGAATGTGATTTTTAGTGTTACTTGAGATCCAGGGAAGCAAAGTGAGGAGCACCCCAGTTAAAACTGTGCAAAGAGAGTCGGGCTGTGCAGCGTGGCTGAGAGAGAGGGGGGTGTGAGAAGCCTAATAAGGACTAAATGTGGGTATAAATCTGAAGGAATCAGTGTTTAAGTTTGGCAGTTGTTGGCTGTGCACTGCTGCAGACCCTCTCACCGCAGTCAGAATTAACTCTAATTCCTTGAATCCCCAGCACTCGTGTTTTCATCCTAGAGGGAATTCCAGGGTGCAGCTCTCCTTGGAGAGAGCTTTGCTGGTCCCAGCTGCAGTTTTGGGAGGGATTTTTTCCTGCCATTTTTAGTTTTTATTTTTTGAAAGAAATCACTTCACTGGTGAGATGAATGGGTGGGTTTAGATTTTAATGGAACCAGAGTTTTCCTGATAAATTGAGTCTTATTCCTATTATTATGCTTAATAATTGTACCTCCCATTTTTCCCTGGAAACAGTGGTAAAACTTTCCTGCCCATCAGTGAGTGTAACATGTTTTATATTACATCAGGAAAATGATGTTAAAACCCTAAATGACTTCTCAGAGCTCAAGTACATCCTTGTAGGGATGAGGCCGCTCGGTTCTGCTGTGCCTGAGCTGGAAAGGTTTTGTGATTTTAATTTTATTTATTTAGTATAATCGTTGTGCTTTGTGCCGGAAAACATCCTGGTCCTTGTCTTTTCTCTGTCCTAAATCTCATCTGTAATATCAGAACAGCCAAAGTTCCTTGCCTTCCTAGTGAAACAGCCCTGCTTAAGCACTAAGCCCTGGTAATCCACTTTATGTTTTCGTAACAGTAACTATAATATGAAGATATGCACAGCTTGTGCTTGATGTAAGCAGTGAGATCATGGCAGTGCTTCTAAATCCTTTTATTTTAAGATTTATTTAGATGATAAACTTTACATGTTTGTCCTTCATTTGTCATTTCTAGCGAGGGCTTTAGCCCAAAGTCAGCTTCCCATTCCTTCTCCACTCCAGCTCAGGTTTCCTTTTGCCTGGAGAGTTGGTGGTACAGGAGAACTAGAGATGTCATCTGCAGCAAGAGGCTCCAAGGAATGGGACTTTTCGCTCTTTTATGTGGCCTTGGACAGCCTAAGCAGCTCTTTCCTCCTCTCCCTTCCCTAAAAGTGAGGAGTTATTATTCCCTTCCCTCTAATCCCCAGTGTTTTCTCTTGCTCTTTAGATAAAGGACTTTGCTCTTTGCACTTACAGTGTCCAGTAGGTATTTTCGTAGTCATTATTTACACTGAGATTAAGCATTCATATTATTCAGTAGATGGCATTAATAATATCAAAATGCCACTTTATACAGTATTTAAGATCAGAATTTCCTATTGGAAATCAATGAGAACATCTTCCTAAAAAATCAGTGACCTGAATGTCCCTTCTTATATAAGAAGTATCTATATTTACCAATGCTGATATAAGCTGCTGTGGTTACCTGTCTGGTCATGGTTTACACTGAATTCTGGAGTGTGTTCCTCAGAGACAACCAGTTACCTGTCAGGAGTGAGTGATTTTAGTCTGCATCAAAATTTCAATTATTTTCTGTTTAGATATAAAACAGAAGTCTGGAGATAAAAGGCCCCATCTCCCAACAACAGAATTACTTTGTCATTCAACTTCAGCCCTGGCACAGGACACCCTGTTAACTGGAAAGGGTTGTTCCTCCTCAGTCCCACATGGCTCAAGGTGTTCACTTTATCTGTGAGCTGGGTCAGGGGGAGAGCCTTGATTCTATTCCCAGTCCTGAGATGATTTACCCTGCTGGAAATTCCACCTCAGTGCATCCTGGACAAATTTAGAGCCAGAGCTAAGATGTCAAGTGATCAATGCCATGGAAAACAATTATCTGTGCATATCTCCTTGTCCTGTAATAAATCTGGGTACATTGTATGTGATACATAACATTTGCACTTTGAAATTGCAGAGAGTTTAGGGCTCTGTTTGCTGAGCCTAAAGTTTTGTGTTTATCTTGAAGTTTTTATACATATATATATATATATAGATATATGTTATATATATCCTGTATCTAATTCAGTCTAAGGTGTAATCAGCAAAAAATTGCAGAGTAACCTTATCACCTGTAAGAAATCTAGTGGGAAAATATGCAGCACCAGCAGGAATTTGGATTAAAGATTTTTTTAAAAACTATATCCTTTCATCAGTGCTTTCTTCCTCATTAAACACAGAGTTTGCTCACAATTATTTCCAAACAAAAAGGGAGAAATAGGTAAAAGTTAATACTATACAGTTAAGTTCCTTTGGATGTCCCCAGAAGGTTCACCTCAGCTCAATTTAATATCCCCTCAGTTGTCCCAAGCCATCTGTTTGGCTGAGCTGCAAAACAAATGTGTGGGTTTGGAGGATTTATCATGGGAGCCTTGGAGGTGACAAGGGCTCAGAGCACACAGGTTTGCTCAGTGACCCTGCAGGGCAGCTGCTTCTTCCAAAAAACCTTCACCCCACAGCCAAAAGCTGGTGTTGGGTTCCCTGGAAGGCACTTTGGATAATGCAGGTAAAGCCTGTCCTAAATGATGGGCTTGTCAAGGGCCTTCTCTGCCTTGGTGAGCTGAGCTCAGCTGGAGCCAGAGACACACTGGCCTTGGTGCCTGGTGGGTCTGGGGTCCCTGTTCAGAGCACATGCAAATTATTTCCTCCTGACATTGTTGGAGACCAACTGCTGAGTTTGAAAGAGTAGGTTTAAATTAGATATTAAGAAAAAGTTCTTTAGTGTGAGGGTGGTGAGGCCCTGGCAGGGGTTGCTTAGAGAAGCTTCTTTTGCACCAACATTGAGACCTTTATTTTATTTTTAATTTTATTTATTTTATTTTTTATTTTAAATTTTATTTTAAATTTTATTTTTTGATTTTTAATATTTTTTTGGTTTTTTGCATGCCAGTGTAGCGTTCTCTGCCTCTGGACTTGCTGGTATTTCAACAAGGTGTGGCTTAACAAAGATCAGGTTTTTATCCAAGTAAAATGTCAACAAAATCCATTCCTTGGGGACTGCTTTGATGTTTCATTCTCCAATTTACTCCAGGGGCAGAATAAGTTGCTTGGGGAGTTCTTTAATATTCATAGGGTATTAGTTCACTGCTGTTTCAGATGTAGGTTCCTATAAGGTCCTCTGGGCAAGTAAATGGACTAGTTTGACTTTCAGTGATTTTTCATACATAACAAACCCTGTAGATAAGTAAAGGTTGGCCTTCAGCTGGGTAATTTTAAAAGTGCATTTATATTCATGAGTTATCTGGCAGTCACTATTTCAAAACCATAGGATGGTGTTTAGATTTAAAAAAGAGGGAATGGATTTGGAGCTGTGCTCGGGTTTTTGGCCTCAGTGTTCTCACAAGTCCTATTTCCATGCAATGCATCCCTGGGATGGTTTGTGCCCTGGTGGTGTTTGTTCAGTTGTTCTGCCTGGCTGTGAACAGGCTGGAGCTCCCTCTGCTCCAGCTTCATCCTCGTGGCTTTCCAGCACTTTGGTCTTGGAATGTGAAGATGCACTTGTGGGCAGAAGTGCAGTGCAGGAGGGCAGGGACACCTCCCACTATCCCAGGTTGCTCCGAGTTTATCCAGCCTGGCCTTGGACACTTCCAGGGATGGAGCAGCCACAGAACTTGTGCCAGGTTCTACCCTCACAGGGAGGAATTTCGGGAGGAGATTGTCTGTCTGTGAGATACTGAAATGGAAACTCAGGCTACGTGTCTGTTCCTCAGCACAGACAACAGGTTGTGTTTCCTTCCTTTCCAGGGAACAGGATGTGGATCAGACTGGCTGCATGTGAGACAGTTGTAGGTGAGGAAATGAGCAGTTAGTGGGGAAAACTCTGTCAGACCAAGGATTTATTCCCTAATACTGTGCTTTTTCCTGCTTTGTCTGCCACAGACACTGGGGTGGGCAACACGGTTTGTGGCCCCCACTCTTTGGCTGCACCCTCACAATTCATATTCTGAATAACTCAGCACTGTTTGGGCATCAAAGTGGGAGTTAAACCCTTCTGGAACTCTTATGAGAAAGCAAAGAACAACAATTCTATGAAATAAAAGAGCTGTAAAATCTGTTCTTTCAGCTGCTCTGCTGCAGATCTGTTACATGTGAGGGAATCTTTGAATTGTGAAGTTGTAAAAAACCTCACCATTCTACTCAAGTCCTACTGTTTTAACTGATTATACTCTAGTTCTTGTTTTAAAGAACTTGATTGTTCTTCCAAACCATCTGCAAAGGGCTGTGTGCTCTAATGGTAAGTAATTTTTGAAGTGCAAAAGTAGAAAGAATCAAACCATTGCCAGAGATTTTGCAACTGTGACACACAGGCATCCCGAGGCTGCAAGTATTTCAGAAGCTATTTTGGAATCTTTGACTGACTTGAAAAGAACTTGATGCTTGTGTCATTTTATGTAAATTGGGCTCCGTCTGTCACTGCCTGTTGTACGTAAAGGGGGTTAGAAAATGGTTTTTTTGGGAATGCAAAGGCTATTTCTGCTGAAATAACCAGTGTACGCACATCCCTGACATAATATTTTTTCCATAATTGTAGCACAATTACCCGTGGATAGAAATCAGAGGAAGATTTTCACAGCTGTCCCAAAGATACCATGGAATAGTTTATATTTTAAAGGCCTCCTTCAGTTCTGAAGTATTTAACTACCAATAGAATATTGTGTTGGACAGACATGCCAGCTCAGGCAATGACCTGGTTAAGGTGGCAAAACCCCAGCACAGTGTAGTGATGCCATTGGCATCATCAAAATGCTGCTTCCCAGGTAGGGATGGCACCATCTGCTGAAGGAGAGAACCCCAGGGAAGTGGGTTCAAGGTGTAAAGCAAAGATCATGCAGAGAATAAATAGAAAGATCATGCAAAGGAACAAAGGTAGACATGAAAAAGCTTTTTATAAGTAGGATTTTTCTTTTTTTCTGTTTTTAAGGGGTCAGTAAATTGTGATAGTGTCTCAGGGGAGAACTTATGTCTCTCTACAACCACCTGACAGGAGGATGGAGCCGGGGGGGATTGGGCTCTGTTCCCAGGGAACAAGGGATAGGATAAACTGTGCCAGGGGAGGGTCAGGTTGGACATCAGGGGGAATTTCCTCATGGAAAGGGTGCACTGGCATTGGCAGGGGCTGCCCAGGGAGGTTTGGATTCCCCATCCCTGGAGGTGTCCAAGGAATGATGGACGTGTCCCTCAGTGCTCTGGGCGGGGGGACAGGGGGGATCAGGCACAGCTTGGACTGGATGCTCTGGGAGGGATTTTCCAACCCCAGTGATTCTGTGATTCATATGAAAATTGTTTTCATGTCTAGAGAAGCACATCATTAGAAGGTGTTCTGGGTGTTCTGGGTGTTACAGAGGTTGTAGGTTGTACACCTATTGTCCTGCTCCACTCAACATTGGGTTCACCACCAGTCCTGGGCCTGTTAATCAATATGCACAATGAAATAAAAAAGAATTTGCACTGCCAAAGGTAATTGCAGCTCTTAAATCTATATGTACAAGTCTAAATGTTCTGCTGAAGTCACTCTGACAGAGTTAGAACTGTTACCCTCTGGGCTGTGCTTGGTTGTGAACTAGGGATTTAAAATCCTGGCACAGGAGCCGTTTTCCTACTTCATTGTGGTTTTCAAATTGTTATTAATAAAACATACCACTGTCTATGTCTTGATGTAGAGAGACCTTAGTCTTAGTACATGCCCTTCCCATTTATTATTTATACAAGCATTTAACAGCTCTGACATATTTCAACAGCAACACCAGGCAGTTGTTTGCAAAACAGAATTAGTAACAAATAATATGAGATACTTCAAAAGGGTTTTTTTTGCATATATAATCACATGAGAATCATCCCTGGGCCTTGTGGTCGTAGGAGAAACGCTGGTGCATGTGTTGTATTTTGATATCTTCAACAGTTTTATCTCTTGCCTTCTATTTCCAAGTTAGAAATGCCATTTAAATTGGAGGGTATTTCATATATGTGTGTATATATATATATGGCTGCTAATTTAATTTATATATGCAGCAGGGGATGAGTAAGAAGTGAAGAGATTAATTGTGCATTCTTATTAAAATCTTGGAACAGCTGATTGCCTTTCCTTGCCTGTTCTTGTTTCTGATGGATGAATGCTCCTGTGAATGGTGAGGGTTCTGCCTCCTTCCATGGAGGATTAGCCAGGCTGCTCCTGCAGGTTCAGAGAAGTTTAACAGCAGCTTTCCAAAGTGAGGAGATAACCAGTGGAGTGGGAAAGACTCTCCTGAGAAATTTCCCTGAGCAAAGATATGGGAGAACCAGAAAAACTGACTGGGGAAGGTTATGTCTCCCAAAAATGTTTAAAACCAATAAGAAAAGCAAACACCTTCAAGAAATCAGATACATGGAAACTTAAATCTCCTATACCCTTAAAAACAACGACAAATCTTGTGTAATAAGTAAAATTAAACAGTAAGACCCCAAGTTCCAAGAGCAAAGTGAGGAAGCTCTATCAGGCATTTAAAGGAGAAAACATTGTTCCTGCACGACTGAAGTGAAGGGAATTTTCCGGTTGACTTTGAGGGAAGCAAAAACAAGTCTTTGAACTCGATCACTTCTTATTTTCATAGCACTGTGGAAAACATCTGTAGCCTATGTGAAAACAAGTCAGTATTATCTCCACTCACAAGGTACTGAAGCTTGGAGAGTGTGAGCCTTTGGAAAGTCAAACAGGCAATGGGTGAGAGTTGGGAGCTGGACCCAAATCCCTCAGATTTCAATGAAAGGACCCACACCCTGTAGTAGCAAAGTGACTTTTCGTTGCATTTTGCAAACATGAGAATTCAGGTGATGAGTCTGAACCTCCTTTTCAAGTTCTTTCTGATGGTGCAGGTTAAATCTTGGAAGTAGGTTACAAAGGACTCGAGTGCTGAAGAACAAATATTCCTCTGGTGACTTGGTGGTGGCCTAGTTCTTGGGCAGCAAGGTCAGAGGAGGCAGAACATTGCAAATCACACTAAACAAATGCTGGAGGCACTTTTAGGAGAGGTCCAGGGAGATATGCAAAGCAAAGTGAAAAGGGGCTCTTAGTTCTTTAGGAACTGCTGGTTCTGAAGTGTTTAACAGGTCCCTGGAGGGGAGGAGCTGAGGGCAGTGGGGTCAGGATGTGCCAGGCAGGATCACTCTGGGTCTGCAGACCACCAGATTGCACTTGAACCATCCTCAAGTGCCTTTTTCCCATCAACTTCTACTCTAGTATTACTGCTGACCATGGGTTAATCCAGTTCTTTGCATTTATTATGTATTTGGATGAATACTTGATAAGAAATTGCATTTAATTCTCGATTGAATGAAAAGGAAAAAAAACCCCTTCAGCTGTTAAATGCTGTCTCTGGTCACTAGAAACAGATTTCAAGTGTTTTTTAAGGTGCAAAGGCTGCTTGCTCTTGAAATGCCCTTTCTTGGGTGACTCACAACCAGAGAAGCCTCCTTTGTATAGGAAGAGAGAAAGGATGCTTGGTCTTGTGTTTAAAGGTTTTATGGGACATGAAATAATTTTGCTGGTTAAAAGCTAAACTTTATAGTGTTTCTATTTTTAATTAAATATTAATTGCAGAAGATGGCTCTGGAATTGACTGTTCAGATCATTTAATCCATATAGATGACCTTTTACATTGAATTTATTCTCTCATGCTTACACTGCCCTTCAACCCCATCTGGGGACTGACCTCATCTGGCAGCCTGTTCCACTCTTAATTAGAAAGATGCCAAGCTTACACTTCTCTTTAATGTTTATTAATGTTCCTTTGCTGAGGAGAGTGTAGAATGGAGAGCTGGTGATTACTGCTATAAAGTTTCCCTGTCAGCCCTTTATGTACAAACAGGCAAATTATTCTTACACAGCTTTTGAGAGTCTGATGCACTTCAAAGAGACAAGAAAAGGGGGAACAGTTTCTCCTGGAATTGAAAAGCAAACCCACCTTCTGTGTTCTTTTAGTGGAACATAAGCATTACTTGAAAAATATTTTTTCCCCCTCCCTCAACCATCTTAATTCATTTCTTTTGATGCTGATAAGCAGCTTTGTGCAGCATGAAATTTCCTTCCATGATTCTGAGTTGCCTGAGAATTCAGGTATAAAAATGAACCGACAGCCAGCAAGAAAATGTGTGTTCATGTGCTGAAAGCCTCAACAGGATTAGGTTCATTTGCAAAACACTGTTTGCTACTATGAGATGTGATTCTCCTTTTTCTGCTAATGCACAAGGCACCACTATGGTGGAAGACTGAAAAGTTAATTAAAATGGAAAGTTAAGGGGGGAAAAGGCAGGTGTAAAACAGTCTGTTCTATTCACTTGTCTGTGGGACACCTGAGAGAAGAGGTTTGCACCAAAGGGGAGGGTTTAGCTTGGCACTTTAAATTACTTGAGTTTCTTTGGCACACCAGGCTCATCCTTCCACTGCTCTGCTGCTGATGTGCACTGAAATATGTGGCCTTTGGTGAAAACAAAGACAAAACAAAAAAACCCCTCCAAACCCCAATCAGTTACTTCAAAGCACCCAGAGATTTAGTGAGAGGGATCCTAAAAACACTCTGGTTGCCAGAGTGTGTGAGATGGTCTCCTGGAGAGGAGCTTGATTTGGATTTGGGTGGATGTGCCCAGCACTGAGGAATGTGCTGGTTTGGATGTTCCCAGCAGCTCCTTTGCCATATCAATGCTCATTTACCTCGAGAGTCACTCAGGTACCCAAAAATCACACTGCTGCTGCAGCTGATGTCATTCCAGAGAGCAGAGGAGGGCACAGAGAGCAGGATAAAAACTTTAAAGTTATTCCTTGAAAGTCTGTTTTTACCCTCTGGGGTGACAGTAACCACCTTCTGTGCTGTTTTGGATAACTGGGGCCCATCAGTGTGTTGCTTCAGTTCAGGGATTTGACACATGGATCAAGTCCCTTAAGCCTGCTCTGGAGGATTTGGAGATTTTTGTAAAGCTCAAATGCACAAAGCAGCCTCTGAGCTGTGGCTGCTGGATGGATCAATGAAACTGCATTTAACTTCTCAAGCAAAATCTGCCATGTTCCTTCTCTTGCATCTTCTCCTGGAATTTCTATTTAATATTTAATAATATTGTTGTTGCTCTCACTGTTGTTTTCAAACAACAGTCCCCTTAAAGCGAGAAAAATCCCCAAGAAAAAAAGGAACAAACTCTCTAAGTGTATTTCCTAGACCTCTCCCTATCTCTGCCCTCCAGTTATAGCAAGTCTATTATAATTCAAATCTAAACATAAACCAGCCAAAATTCTTCAGCTGGAAAGTTAGAAATTTCTATGCTAATCAGCCAAACAGAAGGGCTGACAGCAGCCACAGATTCAAAGTGACCCACTAATTCCCCCAGTCTCCCAGATTTACAGCTCTGTTAACCTCTGTTCCAACATATCATCCAGTGCTCAAGTGGTACATGAGTTTGCTTTCCTCCAAATCCCTGTTCCTGCTGTAGACAAACCCCAAAGGAAATGCCCCCACGTGTGTTTTAGCTGTTCCACACCTCCCAGGCAGGTACAGCTGCACGAGGAGTGCCAAACCAAGCAGGTTATTTATCTGTTCTGAGCACAGGAATGGCACTGGGTGTTATTGATCTCGTTTGAAAACTGTCTAGACACGTCAACACCTTCCCCTTTGGGGACTTGGTGTAATATTCAGAGCCCTCAACATCTTGGCATTCTTTTATCAGTGTGATGGCATTGAAGATAGTGCACAGGAAAACTGGAAACAGGTATTTTTTGCTGTCTCTGCTGGGGTATCACCACAGTGGCCGAAAACAGAAACCCTGCACTTACCCTAAATCATGTCATTAAAATGCTTGGTACCACAGAGCACAGAAGGATTTGGGTTGGAAGGGATTTTAAAGCTCATCTCATCCCACCCTGTGCCACGGGCAGGGACACCTTCCACTGTCCCAGGTTGCTCCAACCTGGCCTTGGACACTTCCAGGGATGGGGCAGCCACAGCTTCTCTGGTCACTCCGTGCCAGGGCATCACCACTGTCTTACCCCCTTATCTCCAGCTCTTTCATTCCAGGGAAATCCCTGGTTAGAACTCGGGTCAGACTGTGGACTCTGCACCAGCAGTGCAGCTTCCCTTGCTCCAAGGATTTGTGGGAAGCTGCTCCTTTTCTGTGTAAACACATGGATTGGTTTATGATTCAGGCCCCAAGGCTGCCAGAGCTTGGACAACTCTCTCAGGGATATGGTGGCATTTTGGGGGCGTCCTGTGGAGTTGGACTTAATGATCCCTGTGGGTCCCTTCCAGCTCAGGATATTCTGTGATTCCATGATTTACCTTTTCTGTGTACAACACCTATATTGAGCACATAGAGAGTACTTTTGGACCCTGAAATTCAGAAGACCTAAAAATCCAGCTTACTTGAAAGACTAAATACATACTGATCACTTCACTGGGCAACTTAACTCATAAGGTCTTTCACATCAGTGCCTTTTGCCACAATATTTGTCAGCTGCCAGTTGCCAGCTGATCTCTGTCCATCAGCTTTGCTGAAGTGGTTGTAAATCTGTGTTTTGCTTCCAGCAGACCATGGCCATGCCTGGCCTGGGGTCTGAGCACTGTTTTGGGACTTGCAGCATGTCAGGGACATGAAATGTGAGCAGCTCCAGCTGCTGGGCTGTGCCCTTTGTGCTCTCCTGGTAATTGGAAATCTTCCCTTTCTACGTGCAGGTCTTAACCAGCTTACAAAATTATATTGATGACTCTATGAATGGATAAGAAAAGTAAATTTGATTATTTCTCAGCCATGCGTTGCTGTCTATAATTGCAGAGATTTGAACTTTAATTAGTCCGATTGCTTCCTCGGTGCAGAGTTGGACACGACAATAACATCCACATAAAAAGCTGAATGTCCCCTTCTTATCAAACCTAAACCACGGCTCTGGGGCCTTGTATTTGTCTCTGAAAAGTCTTTGAGGTTGGAATTAGATCCTGGATCTAAACACTGCAATTAAGTCACATTTAATTCATGTGTTTTTGTTCTGGATTTGTTCTGTTCTTGTACCTCGGTGTATTTGCAGTTGGTTTTGTACAGCAGGAAGAGAGATCCTGGCAGGGAAACTCGACTGAAATCCATATGTGCAGTTTGCACCTTTGCTCAGCTTCTACACCTGCAATGATTTGCACAGGCACTTGAATTTTGAACCACAGGTGCTTCAGAAACAGCTCCTAAAGCCCAATGAGGGTGTTACACAAATTGAATTTCACCATCAAATTTCCGATGCCTTGAGAAAAAGATTGCGGGAAGCTAAAAAAAGATCTGGATCTGATGGTGGATATGAATATACTGGCAAGTCACACTTCAATAAGCTGCCTAGCTTAAGAACCAGTCCCTGGAAGAAATGCTCAGCAGGCTCTGTTTTAACCTCTGTCTGCAAGGCTGATGTTCTGCCACTGAAGTCCTCACGCTGCTCAGTTTTGATTCCTAGCTGGATAATATTCCTAATGCTGGGCTGCTTGACTGAGTAGTTCCAACCATCTAAATCTTGGGGTAATTATTTTAATAAATATGAATTGTGGGACTCCTGCCTAGATATGCAATAGAAATCTAATCTCTAATACAGATGGAAAGCAGTGCAGCTGCACTGTGTTAATTAAGTATACACCAAACATATGGCAATACACCTCCAGACCAACAGGCACAGAACTCTCTGGGATGCAATTAGCTCCTGTGCATGCATAAAAAAATCAGTCAGGAACTCCAGAAATGCAGAAGTCATAACCTCTGACTGATGGAATTACTGGTGCCAAACTACTCCACTCCCATTGCAGGAGTTGTTGGGATGCTGCTGAGGTTTGGGTGTTAAAAAGGGAAAAAAAATACCCTATTTCTTCTGTTTCTGATCTTCTTTGCTGCACAGTTCCCACATCAGAGCTTTGCCTCTGAGGAACCAGAGGAGTGGCTTAGACAAAGAAATACAACTCCAGAGGGAATGATATTCCATTACCCTGCAGTTTGTGCAGTTGTTTATACAGGTTTAAAATAGATGAAAAACTGGTGTAAAATATTACTTTCTGATATAGCCTCACTCCCATTCTGGATGTGAGTTTGCACCAAGATGAATAAGGTTCACAACAACAAAATTTTGACCCAATCAGTAAATAATACAGACAATACCAGTACCTGGGCACAGAATATTCCATCACTGACTGTTATTTGTGTGGGAGCAGAGTTGGATGCCCTGGCTCGGGTGTGATGGACACTGCAGGATCACAGGGGATGAGAAGCTGCCTCTGTTGGTGTAAGTGACAAATCACCCCTGACTTTGTGACATCAGGATTTCACTCATATAAAGCTTTAACCACTGCCTCAAAGAGTTTACAACCACAGTATAAGCAAAATACAACCAGTGATACAATAGGAGAAGGAAGGAACAACATTAGGACAGGTGGGATTAAAAGATGGCTCAGGGGGAAGGCTGACCCTGTTTCCCACAAATGATTTTTTCATGATTCTCAATAAAATCCTGCCAAATTGTTCCTGAGTCTGTGACAGCCATGGGCCCCCTCCTCTTGCTAATAACTATTCTAAAGTTTCAGATTTCAGATTAATATGATATTTTGCTTCATGTGGGGGAACTTCACTCCTGGATTGTAAATTGGGGGGGGGTTATTATATTAACTTGTATAATGTAATTATGATTGTATTATATAGCAAATATTACATACTTGTTATACATGCTGTCACATTGAATACATCAGACAGGCTGTAATATACATAAATATTGTGTACATCTCTTCATTGATTTAAAGAAACCCCAAACCACCCCACCACAATTTTCTCAATGAAGGTTCCCTTGCTGCTATTCTTCCCAGACTTGGGATGCAGCCCTTGTTTCCAGCAGTGCCTCTTGCTGGACTCAGCTGCAGATTCTGACTCCAAAAAGGGAGACTTTGAGGACACTAAAGTTTATCTAAGCACAGTCACAGTCTGTGCTTGGAGATGCAGAACAAGATTCAGATCAACTCCTTAAGGTACAAACGGGTCCAGCTATGCCTTGTTCCTCTTCCAGAAAAGATAGATATCACCTCTTAGGGCAGACACTTAACACTGGCTTTTCTTATTCCCAGCCTGATGCAGCAGCCTATAATTATTTTTCACACCTTGGCTATGTTTAACTCCCCTCTGTCTCATCTGTTAATCTGCTAACAAGCAGCAAATGTGTTTTAGAGTAGGATCCAAATGGGAGGCCACAACCTCATGGTTCACCTTCTGAGGGAACTGTGGAAAGGGCACAAGTTTCAAATAATTTTCAAATCTCTTGTATTCATGTGGGTTTTACAGCCTGGACAAAAATGAAATTGTATATCTTAATATTAATGCAGAAAGTTGTAAATGGACTAAAAGCTAATAGCATAAAATAATCTTTAATTTCCTTTTGGTGCAGTGAAATGATTTAATAGCAGTAAAGGTACCAGTTTGACAGATGGAAGCACCTTCCATGTGGCTCTGCAAACCAAGCAATTTCTGTCCTATCAATTTTGTGGCAGTTTATGAGGTGGGTTGTTCTAAAAGAGACTGTTAGTGGGTATTTTGGGAGTGGGGGAAAAATAGATATTCTTCCAACAGAATTCAGATATACTTACTCAGGAGTTATATTCACCTAAATACAAGTTTAGGAAATGGGAGACTGAATACAGAATTTGGAGTTTACTCCCTCTCTCAGTGACTTTGGGGCAGAGGTGGAATTTGCCCCCATGTCCTCTTGGTCACCACCTCCAGGGCAGCAGCTGTGGGGAGAATCTCCTTCCCTCTCTCAAAATCTGCCCAAACAAGAAGTACTGGGACCAATTATCTAAACTGCTTTTGCTTCACCAAAGCAACCTCAGACTGGAAGGAATTCGAAGTACTTTGGTACATAGAACATAAAAATAACATGGTTCCTTTTGCTGCAGGAATTGAGGAGCCACAAACTCAAAAATGTGTATTAAAAAAAAAATCTATAAACATCTGATGTAGGTCAATACTGGAGCCCACACAGGTGCTTGGTGAACTTCTGAAAGAATTTCTTGACAGCAGGGGTGGTCAGGGATTGGCGGGGGCTGCCCAGGGTGGGTTGCAGTGCCCATCCCTGGGGTGTCCAGGGAAGGACTGGATGGGGCACTCAGTGCTCTGGGCTGGGGGACAAGGGGGGGATCAGTCAAAGGCTGAACTTGATGATGTTGGAGGCCTTTTCCAACCTAATGATTCTGTGATTCTTTACAGCCACTGTGGCTTTATCTAACATTGCCTGGTCTAGTCAAATCAGCCACTGCCAGCTTATTTATCTCACTCATAAATTCTGACTTCGTGGGTCAGATATTCTTTGTCTGGACATAAATGAAGAACAGCACTCTTTGGTTTTCTTGCATTTGTGCTCAATGTTACAGCAGTCACTGCTTCTGTTGCTGTGTCTGGAATATAAAATTTGGAGTTGATCTAAATCCAGCGTGAGCAGGAGGATAACCTCTGCCTGTCATGTTCCTCTCCATATGACTGTCATTCACAGCTTCACACAGGCATGTGATGCTCATCTCAATGAGAAACACTTCCTTTGCGTCAGCGGACGAGCCTGATTTTTATTCATTTGTTCGTTTATTTTTCTATCCATCATTCCCTCAAATTGTTTGCATAAGAATGGAGATTAAAACTTCTGCAATAATAGCTGGAGCTGAAATTGGATTCTAAGCTTCCCAGGCCATGGGATGATTAGAGTTGTCAGAGCATGTTCCCAGAGAACTCTCTCCTCGTTAGTGGCGATGAAGTCCTGCCTGGGCTGTCCCTTCCCCTGCAGATTAAGGGAAGATTGTTCTTTCATTTTCATATTCTGCATCTCTCATTTGCCCAAGTAAATAAATTGAAGCCGCTTGTGCCATTTGTCCTAAGTCTCTTTTCCAAAGAGCTGCCACTGATTATCGACCTTTTTTATTTTCCATTGTTAATCCTCCCTCCTTCCTCCAGTGGTCTGTTCATTTACTAATCCCATCTGTCGTGTACGTAGATGTTAAGAGATGGAAATCTAATCTCAATGCGGTTTTCATTCTCTGTCTAATGTATTTATATAGATTCAGAGGATATACCCTTTTTCTGGGGGGTTTTCTGTGAGGCAGGATGCCTAAATGACCATTGCTACTCAGCCTAGGAAAGTGAATCCAGATATCCATGGATTTGGCTTGGCTTTATTCTAACGCAGCCCAGGCTTTTTTTTTTAGGGTTTTTTTTTTATAGTTATAAATTGCACTCTTATCCTTCCTGATACTGAGTCAGTACTGGTCTGTTAAGAGGTTTGAAGCCTTTCCCACCTGAGCAGCTTCCTTAAATGGGATACAGGCAGAGCCAGAGCTGGGGCTGCTCTGTGGAGGTGGGGGCACAGCAGGACCTTGTGCTGCCTCATGTCCATCACCCACTGGGATGGCCTGTGGTATTACACACCGGATTTAGGATTCCAATTCCTAGGGAAAAATCCACAGGCTGGCAGCTCCCAAATCATTTAGTTGCTAGTGGGAATTGTGGGCTGGATCCTTGGAGAAGGAAGGACAGATTGGCACCTCCTGGCTCCCATGAGCTTCTGTGACCCCGGGAGAGTCATTCACCTTCCTGACCCCAAAACAGAGTTAAGATCAGATATTAGGAAATGTTTCTTCACAGAAATGGCTGTACAGCATTGGCACAGTCTGCCCTGGGCAGGGGTGGAGTCACCATCCCTGGAAGTTCAAAAAACCTGTGGATGTGGCACTTGAGGACATGGCTTAGTGGTGAACCTGGTGGCTGACAGTTGGACTTGATGCTCTTAAAGGTCTTTTCCAACCCAAACAACTCTATTATTTTATGATTCCATGACTCCCAACAGCAGAGCCCAAAAGTGGGGACCTCAGCATTGGCTGAGCTCCTTCTGGGCAGCCTTTGAGAAGCTGGGACAGGCACGTCACCAGCAGAGGCTTTGAGAGGTGGGGAGGATTGACAAGTTTAACGTCACAAGCGTGTTTCCAAATGAATCTGTTGTGATAGGTATTAGTCATAAGTATAAACTGCAGGGAGATTTGCATTTTATTCTCTTTATCCTACTTCAATCCCGAACAGCCCCTTCTGCCCACCCCAATTTGGCATATTTAAGGGGATTTGCTGCATTTTTAGCAATTAAAGGTCCCTGAGAATAGCGAGCTCCTTTGAATGGAATATGTGCACACACTCAGGGCTGGGAGTGCACAGCTCTTTGTGCTCAAACACTCAGAGAATCATGGATTCTTAAAGATGAATATATATATATATATAATCAAGTCCAACCATTAACCCAGCACTGCCATGTTCACCACCAAACTCTGTCCCCAAGTGCCACAACCACACACAGTGCTGGGAGAGACTGGGCACTGGGGATTTTG
The DNA here is from genome assembly GCA_013390005.1 of Calyptomena viridis. Classification (NCBI taxonomy): domain Eukaryota; kingdom Metazoa; phylum Chordata; class Aves; order Passeriformes; family Eurylaimidae; genus Calyptomena; species Calyptomena viridis. The sequence goes on along the minus strand of WEIV01027636.1, from coordinate 220,375 downwards.
TGCTCATTCCCATTGGAAATCCACACTTTGCCTTCTTGGTTTTCCTCTCTACATTATTTTGGGGGTTCTCTGCTCCTGATTGAGCCCCAGCCCCCCACCCCATTGCAGCTCTGCAGAGCTTCTTATACACCTCAAACACAGCATGACTTCCATACCAAGAGTCTGAATTTATCTGGTCTCTGTCATACTCGGGTCTCATTGCGTTTTATGACCTCTAATTAATTAAGCTTCATAAAATTCTAATCACGCAGGAATTATTAATCCTGCTTTAAATTAACTGGCCAAAGAGAGGTGAAATGTCTTACCAGCCTGTGGATACCTGACTTGAACCCTGATGTTCTGCTGCCACCAGCCTTGCTGGAACCCAGCAGGAAAATTTACTTCATGCAGGACTTTGGGTGAAGCCTTTACCTCTAAGGTCCCTGTGCTAAATTCCACCTGTTGCACATGGATGCAACTCCTTTAACCCTAAGCAAACCTAATGCATGTCTTATCTTAGGACCCAACCACAGCTCTTGCTTTAGAAACAGTCTCAGTAAAAGCAGAAGTGAGAATTCCCTCTCCTGGCTCTTGTGCCAAAAACTTTCACGACTCCTTAATTCCTTTCACACAAATGCAGAAGGCAGTCCTATTTTATCAATCTTAGCCTGGGATTTCTTGGCATTAACTGACTTGTAATTTTCTTTGGAAGGAAAGTTTGTAAGTGGTTATTTAAAGCTCTGTTGCACCTCCCTTGTGAGGTGTACCAAATCTCTGTCCTTCCCAGGGAAGAAGCAATTCTGATGAGAATGTGTGTTCTGGCTACGTTTCACTGAGTCTGTAGCCAGGCAGGAGTGTGGGATTACTTGTGGATGTTGAAAACACTGCATTTTTGTCCGTCTGTGTGTGTTTTTATAATCTTCTAATCTTTATAATCGTTGCAATTTGATTTTGCCATGAAGGGCACACACGTGGGCAATAGCACCTGTGACCACAAGGGTGGTTGTAGACAAACCGTTTCTCAGCCAGAGTTAAATTGCATAGAAAAATAATCTCACATAACATAAAATCACAGAATGGTTTGTCTTGGAAACGACCTTAAAGCTCATCTTGTTCCATTTCCTGCCCTGGGCAGGGACACCTTCCACTAGACCAGGTTGCTCCAGTCCCCATCCAACCTGGCCTGGAACATTCTTCTTTTAATTAAAGAACCAAACAAACCCAGATTTCTAAGTCAAAGTCCACATTTATTGCATTCTTTCCTGAAGAGTGTTAAATGTGAGCAAAAGAAACTTATTTTGCTTAGTGTCAGGGGAAAGCTGAGAGACACCCTCCCTGCCTGTAAAATGCCCTGTGGTTTGGCTGTAGCTGGGAGACATGAGAGGTTATCCCAGCAGGAATGTGGGCCTGGGGAGGGAAGAGCTCACTCTCAGACCCTGGAAGCAGCAGACTGGAGCATCCTGGCCATGGGAACAGGAGCCTGAACCTGGCACAGCACAGGTGAGCTGGTGCTGGTGGGGAGGGTTTCTCACTCGTGGGACCCTTCCCATCCCAGCAAGAGGAGTTATTTCCCTGTGAATGCTGTTACAGCCCTCTTAATATTATTAGGACTATTTTCCTTGGTCAGACTTTGTAGTGACTTGTGCTGTTTGTTTTTCTAGTGTTTGCTGTTAGCTCCCATTAATACCCTTCCCGTGGAAGCCATAAAGAGCTGCTGAGTGTCAGAGACAAGTGAAATGTAGCCCTCTCTGGCTGGTTATGAGCTGATGCAGAAAGGCTCACCCCCCACTAAGATAACTGCAGTATAATATCATATGTCCTCTCTGCTATGGTTTAGTTTCATGCTTATTATAATCCACATGAGTCTATGGAATTAATCATAATGCCAGCACTCCCATCCAGCTGCCTCAAAGCTCTTTTCAGACATTAGTCACATTAGTCTCATAGTCCCTGTCTGAGGTGAGAAAATGCTGCCTCTGAACAGCATCATATGGCTGAGAAAGCTGCTGCTTGGAGGGGGGGGCAGAAAAACACATCAGTGCCCTGTGTGAGGGCTGGGAGCCGGGTCTCTGCTTCCCACTCCTTGCCTGGTGCTTCCTGTGGCCAGGAATGCTGGGCACGGGTTAACTCTGGGCTGGGGGGGCTGCTGAAAGCTCACTTGCCTCCAGCTTGTTCCCTCCTGTGCCTGGCAAGCACCACAAACTGCTGACACGATGGAGAAAGACACAGGAGTTGGATGTTGCCACTTCACGCAGGGATTTACTGAGAGATGTGAAATCTCTTGGGTTTCCTCCAACTCCCTCCTTCCTACATTCATTGTCTGTGCCATGAGGACAGACCCTGTGCTCTGATACCAAAACAGAACAAATCCTGGCATGAGGACCATCACAGGAGTCCTCTGTATCCCCACAACGTGCCACAGTCACGAGTGTCTGGCAGTGCTCAAAGTCCAGGGAAAAACACCTCCACAGTTTCACCATAAATAGAGTTTTCCTTGCCTTTCCTGCCCTGTATTTCTGTGCCTGGGCTGACTCTGAAGCTCTCAGTATGCACATCATGCACTGACAAGTGTTTCTGTGGGGTCATGTCACCTTGAGAAATATGCTGTGCTCCACAGAGCTGCTCACCCAGCATCCTTTTCCCTGGGAACTGGGCCCTGGACATTAATCTTCCAGCACTGCCGAGATCGGGATCTGCTGAATGCTGTTTATAAGATTAAAGGGATATTATGAGTAACAAGTTCTATTTAGCTCTTTGATGCTATTTCTGTGCCAAGACATTTGAAGTGGAGTGAAACGGGCCGTAAAAGGCTTCAGAAATCAAATATTTGGCCAGGGGTTTTTGTAGCTGTTGAAAGGAGTTAATGACATAAAGTTGTATCAGATAGAGATGAGGAAATACAAACTGGCTTGTCGTGTTTTGATGGTGTGATGTGATATGTGTAGCAGGATGGGTCCAGGGTCTGTTGACACCACTATTATCCCCTGGGCAGGATTGGAAAATGTTTGCAGTTTGGAAAACCAAGGCTGGGCACATTGGTTTCTTTTTCTGCTTCTCCATGTCCCACCTTGTGCCATGGCAGAAACATCTCGTGCCAACCCACCTGATGCACTTTACCATCAACAGAACAAGCACTTGAGAGCAGGGAAAATGAAACATTTCATTATTTATTTCCCTGTGGTGATCTCTTACACTTGAGTCATGAGCTTTGATTACATTTACATCAGCGTGTTAATAATTCATCACATTATCCAGACTCTTAAATCCAGATACACAGGGCATTATCCGTAAAGTTATCCTTCATCTGTACTTATTTCTGGACATGTTTTAAACATTTTGATTTTTCTTACTGCTTTGGGCATACTCAGGTGACTTTTCATTGCCTCTTGTGTGTCTGCAGTGCAGGTAACTAGAGCTGGGGATGTTTTCCATGATATTTTAAAATGAATTTTATATATGTGGTCTAGAGGAAGGTGTCCCTGCCCTTGGCAGGGGTGGAATGAGATGAGCTTTAAGGTCCTTTCCAACCCAAACCATTCTAGGATTCCATATGTAGGCATGTATATATTCATATAGACACAAATACATATATATGCAGGTATGTATGTTACTTAAACTATCTTTAAACACCCCAAAATTTAGATTTTGCTCAGGCAAAAACTTCACAGAGTGGAAATGGGAGACTCTGAGTTAAATGATGTCCCTGATTTTCAACCACAGTGAACGCAGTGACTCACAAAATAGGAATTTTTTCAGAAGTTTTAGCAAGATCATAGTGATAACCTTGGATTTGATCTGAAAAAGGAAGATTAACATCCTGATCACAAGGAATAATTGTTACAATATTTCACATTGCACTGAGGCTTATTGCTGAAATCCTCTGTTTGACACTGGTGAATATTCTGCTATTTTATCATGCACTGACTTGCATAGGAAATGGAGAATTCTGTCAGCAGTGAAAAGTATCAGTGCTTTTCATTTTAAATAAAAAAAAATAAATAAAAGTAGACATTTCTGAAGCTACCTGGGCTTTGCTGTAATGAGGTTTTCATTGTGTCTTTTGAGCACAGGGAAGGACCTGTCAGCAGGTTATTAACCAGCACATCAGCCAAACGTTGGTCCTTTCCCTACAAACGTTATAACCTTCATCATGATTAAGACTTATCTAGTACTTGATAAAAAATGTCCCAAATTCTACAGTGAGAGAGAAAAAGTGTGTTAAAGTTAAGGAAGTTGCTGACAAAGTGGGTCATTAGTAACCTTCCAAGGCCTTTGTGCAGAGCTGGTCGGGAGAAATTGTCACTCAGAAGTTTGTAATTTCCTGGGTTTTGTCACTTTAATGCACATTCTGAACCTGGGTTGATTTTGTTTGTGAAACGTTCACTTGGGTTTAATTGCCTGCTTTTCTTTTATAAATCTGATCTGATAAGGGAAGATTTAGAGGAAAATTCATTTTGTTGTAATAGATTTTTCTCTTTTTCCATTGTATTACAGATCCAGTGGGAGGGGTCAGTGAGGGTGTTGGGCACTGAAAAGGGAACTGTTCTACTCTGGTTTGGGCACAGGGAAAGTTCCTGAGCACAAAAAATCCCTGTCACCCCCCTGCACTCCCCACATCATCTCTAATTAATACCACAAACATGACTAATGAGGAACCAGGCAAGTACTCCCAAAATTTCATGCTGTTCCTTGTACATTGGTTTCCTATAAAATTCCTATAAAATATTCTCCCATTAGCCACAGGTGCCACTGAATATCAACACTTCACCAACTGACATTGTTTGAAAGGTGGAACAGAGGAAGCACAGGGGTGTTCAGAGTCAGTCCAGGACACTGATGTCTCATGATACAATTACTGTCCCCAGATGTGTCCAGCCCAGATCTGGGGGCTGACAATGCTTCCAAAAGATGAACCTAAGTTTATCTCCCTTGACAGAATTGATTAAAAATAGCCTTTCTTTCTCAGCCAGGATAATACTTTTTTTTTTTTTTTCACATTGTCTTGATAAGTACACAGTGAGTTTGTAATGAAAAATTTATTGAAGACAATAAACGAGGTTCCTGATATTTTTTTCCCTTTAATACACATCCTTCCACACCAATGCATAAATATACTTTAATTTAACTCCTGTTTTCTCTGGACCCTTATTTTACTTTCCTCCTCATTTTAATATCTTGGATAATGATTCTCATTTCTGGAGAGCTGTGAGGTCTCAGAGAAATCTGATGCTCCAAAGATCCTGGTTACTTTCCATCTCTCCCTGTCTGCTTGTGGCTGTTTCTGCATAACCTTTAATAGCATTTAAACATTTTGAGCAGTGTGTTCATGCTATTTGAATGGCTGTAATTCTAATTATCTTGAGGCTATTTTCCTCCAAGTATGTTTGTTAACAAGTGCCTACTGCAGGAAGTGCTCTCCCAATACCTGGAGTGTGTCTCAAAAATTGCTCTGACATCAGATGTCTTTCAATTACAACTCTTAATCTTTATAATAACAGTTCATTTTCGTAATTACGAGATGATAACCACAGTGCTCTTAATGAGAATGGCAGTATCCTGAAATACTTCAGTATTCCAGATCCCTGAAGAAAGGCCAAGAGGCTTCACTGCCACCACATTGTCCCAGCTGCAGGGACCTGCATGGGTTTGTTTGGCACGTGCCCTTCTTGTGATGCCAAGTGGTTAAACAGGAAGCAATTTCAAAGTGGAGTGAGTGTGTGTGGAAGTTTGAAAGCTGTTCACATCCCTGGGGTGTTGAAGGTCACCTGGCAGTGGAGCACTTGGGTTCAGGCTCACCTGGGCTCCAACCCTGATTATCAGGATAAAGCTGAAGGTTTTCCTGTCCCAGAGCCCTGAACTCCCAGTCCAAGTGTACCCTGAAGAAGGAAATTGGCTCATGTGTGTTTTTGTGTAAAGGAAGGGGATGAGAAGTGCCATGAGTTTGCATTTGTGCTCTTCATGTAGTGCTTTGGAAGCCCTAAACAGTCTCTCAGTAAACACCTCTTGCCTTCTCTCCTGAGAAGAAAAGGAATAGCAAACTCCCTGCTCCTTCCATTCTGACAACTGGAGCTTTTCTGTTCAGCTCTTTCCCAAGATGTTATAAATCCCACCTTCTGCTTTTTCAAATAAAATCCCATTTTTACCTCTAAGGAAAGCCATTTGAAACGCACTTAGCAACTGTCAGAGTCTATTTTTAGCTTCTATCAGGGTGTAATGTACAAAATGTAATAATCTCATGCTCGAAGCTTTTTCTCTTCTTCCCAGAGACGTGAAATTGCTGTGATTGAATAAGAGTGAGAGGAGCTGTGTGTCTCAGCTTTGCCCAGGACTTATTCTCTCTCTGTGTCTCCATATCTCAAGTTGTCCACATTCACCTTTAGCAGTTTGGTTATTTATGGGCAGACCCAACCACTGAGAATGTGCTGAACAAGGTAAACCAAGTGTATGTTTTTAGATTCCTCTCTGACAACAAACTCTGTGGTCAAGGATGTTTGTAGGACAGGAAAAAAAAGAGAGTCTGGAGAATTTATAAACACCTCCATGACTTTGAGGAAGGTGGGGAATAGAGAGGCTGTTTGGCATATGAGGAATGACTTCAACCTCTCCTCACCCAGTGGACCTGGAAAACGAGGCTGTTGGTATTAACCTTGGTCCTAAAATATACTTTTCATTTTCTACAAATGCACTGCACTCCCTCAGATCCTGGGAATAGGGCCCTTGCTGGAGCTGTCAGGTCTGTAGGAGCTCTCAGGGTGTGTGTGGGGGGAGATGTGTCTTCCATTAATCTGTCTGTGCTCACTGGAGCAAAGCAGGAAGGATGATCTTGCGACTGTAGAACTGGGTTGGGACACCAGTGTTCCCAAATTACTGCTGTGCTATAGTGTGTGAGACCTTGGCTAAGTCATTAACCTTCATGTGATTTAGTTCATCACTTTCAGCTCATATTTCCATCCTTTTTTCCAACACTCTGACAAGGCTGTAATAGAGACAAAGTTTGTCTGCCACATGGTTCATATGCTGGGGGGGAGCTCCTGAGGTTTTGGACACCATCTGGCCTTTCTCTTCAATATCCAGTGTTGTCTTGTTCAAACGAGTCTTTCAAGACCAGGTTGTTATTTTGGTAGGTCTGAAAGGCCTCATCCAGCTCGATGCTAATTATGGCCTTGCAGTACCTGGGGGAATCCTGCAGGAAAGGTGGAGAGAGACTGTCTACAAGGACCTGGAGTGACAGGACAAAGGGCAGTGTCTTCACAATGCCAGAGAGGAGCTTTAGATGAGATATTGGGAAGAAATTCTGTCCTGTGAGGGTGGGGAGGCCCTGGCACAGGGTGCCCAGAGAGGCTGTGGCTGCCCCATCCCTGGAAGTGTCCAAGGCCAGGTTGGAGCAACCTGGGATAGTGGAAGGTGTCCCTGCCCATGGCAGGGGGTGGAAAGAGATGTCCTTAATGTCCCTTCCAACCTGAACTATTCTGGGATTCTATGATTTGGTGATAGTAGAAAGAAGAGAAATCTACTGAGGTTGGATAGTCCTTTCCCTGGAGCCACAGGAGGATGGTTCTGTGCCATGTATTTCCCATCACTTTGTTCACTGGAGTTTTGAATGGCAGAAGTGATGGGGCTCCCATTGCTGCCTTCTGGAGGGACCTCCTGTGCCAGATCAGAAATAGACTTTAAATAATTCATTGAATAAAGTCTAGGACTTTTGTAAATGTCTGTCTGATTCTCCTTGCTCTCTATTATTCCTGGCTTTCCTACCAGCCTGTAGAGCACAGTCCCATCCCTCTTGTCATCACAGCTACATTGCCTCCTTTCACTCCCAGATCATTCCGTTTCTTTGAACATTAGCTGAATTTATCCTTTTTTTTTTTTTTCTCTTGAACAAGGGAATTATTTTGCCTAATAATACAACTTTGATTTCCCTACTGGAATGTGCTTTGCTCTGATCTGAGAGAGGACACAGCCATTAACTTCCTCTGCGTGGAACTTGCTTCACATCAGAAGTCAGTGTGTTAAAGCAAATTGCATGGTACTGTAAATATCCAGAATCAAGCTCTGCTCTCATTTGTATCCACGCAATCACGCTGAGCAGAATTCAGCCTGTAGAGCTTAAAGACGTGCCCTCCTAATCCTGTGCATTTTGTAAGACTAATAACCTGCCTGGAGGCTCCAGGGCACACGGCCTCGTTGGGCAGGGTGGTGCAGGGCAGCAAACAAGGCAGACTTCTGAAATGTAATTCTGCATTGGGAGAAAAACATAAGGAATTTGTTAATATTCCTGAATTCCAGGCACTCTCGCAGTCACGTCCTCGTTGCCAAAAGGGATGGATTTGTTGATGCTGTTTGGCTTCGGGCTGGAACAGAACAGAATATACCTTTGCTATTTTATTTGATGGTCTAAAATTGAATCAGGAGGAATGTTATTTAATCAGGGAGAAAAGAAAGAAAGGAGGAATAAACAGGCAACTGATAAATTCCTGGTTCTCACTGTGTGACATGGGAGGTCCCCTGGGAAGTCAGGAACTGCTTGGAGAGCACCAGGCTCATGTTCCCTTCCTGCATGGCACAGGTTTCAACACCTGGGACAGAATTCCTGAGTGATCCCTTGTGTGCACTCCTGCCTCAGGGAGAGGCAGAACTAGAACTCTTTCTGTCTTTTGTTTTTTTTTTTTGCACTTGAGATAATTTTTTCCCATCACTCAACTGCCTGTTTCACTTGTGGAAAAGTGGGGCCAGATTTATACCAGGCTAAGCAGGAGTAAAATGTACCTTCCTTTATCACAAAACCTTGTGTGAGCTCCAGTTTTCTGCACTGGATGAAACAGTTACTCTGGGGTGCTGTGGTGAATTTTCAAGCCCTTAGTCACTGCCTTTTCCCTTTATTGTAGAGATTAAACCCGAAGAGTTAGAGGTTTGATAAACAATGAAGTCCTGGTGGTGGCACCTGCCAGAATATTTCTTGTTCTGTGGCTTCAATAGACTTAGTTTTTCTTTTGGCAATTATATTTCTTTTGTACTATAACCCTACAAGTTTTGTGTGGATTATAACATTCCTGGTGGGTGTGTGTACACAGAGAGAAAGAAGCTGGAGTCAAACCCAGAACTCTTCAAGTAACAAAACAAAAACAGCAACACAGAAGTAGAACTGCATTGGAGCTCGTTTAAACCTCCCCGAAATTTCCACTGTGCAAGCCTTTAAATGTTGTAGTTACTGTGGCACATCTCATTTTCCTTTATTCCCTGGTGGATGTTTCCCTGAGAATTTGGTACACGTGCTGAACAATAAAGCCTGTTGCAAATTGCTTTCCAACTGCTAGGTAATTACAGCAGGTTTTATGCTAAATGTAAAGAATGTACTGCTATTTTTTAATAAAGGGAACATCTTTTCTTATCTGATGCTTTAATGCAGTCTCATTTGTCTTACTTTCCAGCTGAAGGATAGCTTCCAGTCGTTCACACCCAGTTGGAGCTGCTGGCATACCTCCCTTTCCATATTCTCCCCCAGAATCCAAGCGTTCCAGTGATCAGCTGGAAGTTCAGACCCTGTGTGTATTCAGTAAGTAACTTTAAATATTTAACATGACTTCACAGAGGCCACAGAGCATGTTTCTATCTGTATTTGTTACCGAATCAGAGAATATTTGGTTTCAGGAGGCTCCAAGGATTAACTCCACGTTTTGTCACATTTGTCAGTGTTTACTAACATGACCAGTGACATTATCATCTCTCACATACCAGGCTGAGTAAACAGAAAGCTCCTCATCCCTTCTCACAAGGAGTTTTCTCTCACTGCCTCTGTAAATGAATGAGCATCTTGTGCTGCAGGAGGAGAGTTGCTGATTCCTCTGCACTGCAAAGCAGAGGAGTGGGATGGGTGGGATTCATTTCGTGGGGAAGGACCATCAGCAGAGTGGGGTCTGGGGGACCCTGCTTCTAGAAACATCGAGAAATTCAATCCCCAGAGGTGTCTTGTGCTGCACAGTGTGGCACAGGCACTGCAGCACCCACAGCAGGTGTTACCTGCCCTGCCACCCCAGCCTGGCACTGCCCATTGCCCCTGGTGTCACGTTGGAGGTCTGCTCTTCCAGTGTCTCCCTGAGAACTGGGTGAGTGCAGTCTGGGAGAACACAGGAGCTGGGAAGGGGTCACGGATGTGCATGAGCTGAAACGTGTTTGAAACCCAGCAGGGAGTTGGCTCCTGGAGAAAGGGAGCTGCCTGTTTGTCAGTGCATCCAGGCTTGGCCTTGCTGGATGGATGTGAGCAAGGGAAGAGCACTGTGAACAAGCTCCAGGATTCACTGTGGGGTATAATTACCTCTCCAGGACCTGCTAATCAAAATCTCCTGCCATTAGCAATGCTTTGTAAGGCTTTTGTGGTAAACCCCTATGTTCTGTCACAGCACAGATGACAAAAAGTTACAGAGCTTGGCATGAGGTGAGGGGAGGATGCTGCTGCTGCTGGCTGGTGTTACCAGGACAGCTCTATGGACTTGATTTCCTCATGCTCCCTCAGATTATTCTGGGGAGAATATGAGGGAGAGCACAACCCCCCAGGCTGGGGAGAGGGCATGAAGAATTAACAGACTGATGCACTAATTGCTTTGAGGGTGGTACATGATTCCTCAGAAAACTTTTATTGAGCTATGGAAAAGCAGCATTACTGCTCTGCTTGGGGTTATTTAGTAAAGCCAGAGCTTTGTGCTCAACTCTGGGCTCTTGGGAAGCACCTGTGGGTCTGATGTGGCATCTTTGCCATGTGGTTTATTTGGCATAGTGATACTTAGTCCAAGGTTGGGCTTGATGATCCTGGAGGTCTTTTCCAGCCTTAATGATTTTAAGACTTGCTGGGGAGAAGGCCCAGGAGCACCAGGAGCTGCTGGAGGTGTGATGGAGTCTCTCCCCTGCTCCCATCACAGCATGGGGGGAGCACTTCACTTCCACCCACTGCTTGGCCTCCTCAGTGAGTGACAAGGGATTGGGGTTGTCATCATCTGCACTTGCAAATCTGTACCTGGGATCTATTGTAAAAGATGCAACTGAAATGTATTTTAAAAATGTGTCAGTCATTAGAATCTAAAAATTGATCTGAGCCCACACAGGGAGCAAGTGCATAAGAGCAAATCAGAGTAATGTGTTGATTAAATACAGTACTTGAGAAAGTGAAGTTACTGCATTTTAGACCCTGAACCAATGGGAAAAAGTGGGGTACAAAATCAGTCCCAACATTTAGGAATCTGCATTTCTAAACTGCACGGGAATCAATAAAATCTAATGTAAAGATGTTTTCCAGGAGAAGATGCAAATGTGAAACAAAATATTTAACATTTCTGTGAAGGAAAGGCCATTGAGAGCATTGTATAAAAGGATGTTCGCAGTTCTCTCATTATAAAAGAAAAAAAAAAGCATAGAAAACAAATTTAAACAAAGTAACCTGGCCAATTTAAACAAAGTAAACCAGAATTTGGTGTTTAATTCTGTGTAATTGCTTGGACATCGTGTGTTAGTGGTGAAAGGCAATGGGATGTTTCTTGAGTTGGCCAGTACTTTCTGGTGGTGGTACTTTTTCAGTACCTTTCCAGTGGCTTCCCAGCAATAAGTGGGATGGTGTTTGGGACTTGTTCAGTAGCTGTGTGCTGGTGAGATCAATGGCAGCAGCCCTTGGTGCCAGAATCTGTCTGCAATAAAAGCCTGTGCTGAGGGAAAACTGCTCTCAGGTCCTTGTGGATATTGTAGTGAGGTTTAAAATGAATCTGTGCTATAGCTTTTTATGACCTTCTTTATCTATTTCCCATTAACTTTTATATGGCTGATGGATGGGAATGCAGAAACCAAGAGGTGCAAACACTGCAGTGTGATTAGCACAGAGCCTTGGAGCTCCTGTTAATGTGCTACTTAGAGCAGCACCAAATCCCTCATGTGGGAGGGAGGCTCTCCCTGGAGGTCCCTGTGTGTGTGACAGCAGGGCTTCCAGAGCCTGGGAATGCCATCAGCATCCTCCAGTGTGACAAGTGGCTCTGGGAGGAAGCCAGAGGTCTGAGCTGCTCCCATGCCTGGTGCTGGCAGAGGTGGCAGATGAGATTAAATACGACAAGAAGAGATGAAATGAGATGGGACAGGATGAGACAAGGGACAGCACTCCTGCCCTCCCAGCAGGTGACACTACACCCAAAGCTAAACCCACAGGGCTCAGGAGACAACAGAAACCCCATCCAGATACTTTCTGACTTCCAATAACGCTGCTGAGTGGTTGAAATGTGCAATTTAACATATGGCTAATAAACTACTAATTAAAACAAATAGGAAACAGTCAACTAATCAAATCTCCTGGATGCCATATGGCAACATTCCCTGGCAGCCTCCGAGAGAGGAGTCACCCAGTCCGGGGTATCAACACGGCCCCAGTGACTCAGCAGGGATTAGGGTGAAGCAGGGAATTTGGGATGATTATTCATCTAGTTGTCAAACACAACAATCTCCTTTGCTGTATTACTTTGGTTGCTGGGAGGCTTTACCTCCTCTCACTGTTTTCCCTTGTGTCACTGGCAGGTGCCCAGCCCCAGTTCCCAGTTCCCAGCCCCAGTTCCCAGTTCCCAGCCCCAGTGCCCAGCCCCAGTTCCCAGTTCCCAGCCCCAGTTCCCAGTTCCCAGCCCCAGTTCCCAGCCCCATCTCCCATCACCCACTTGCCATTGGGAGGAGAAGGGTGAGGGAAGCAGATGAAGCATTTAACACACTGCAGTGGCAGCTGAGATGTTCTCCTTGACTACACCATCTTTTGAGGTGCTTCCACCTGCATTCAGCTACTGAGAGGAGTGTTTGAGATAAGTCCTGTAAATGCTTCTGAGAGGTTGTGGACCCCCATCCCTGGAAGTGTCCAAGGCCACGTTGGACTGGGCTTGGAGCACCTGGAATAGTGGAAGGTGCCCCTGCCCATGGCAGAGGGTTGGAAGTGGATGATCTTTCAGGCCCCTTTCAAACCCTTCTGGGATTCTATGAAATACCTGTGAACAATCAGTCAGAAGACAGGTGGATACTCAGAATTCCAGCAAGGAATCACAGGCTTACAGACAAGACAAATATTAGCAGGGAACAGCCTGACAGCAGTTCACAGATGAGGATTTGCTTGCTCAATGATTTGGTTGAGAAATGTTGCATGTTAATGCACGTGGCAGGAGAGCAGCAGGGTTGAGGATAATTTAGAAGCAAGAAAAAGGCCTTGGAATGATTCAGCAAGAATTAGCTCTGCTCCACACATGGTTTTGATACCATTTATGAGTGAGAAAGACATCAGCTCTAGAGCTGGGAGGGTATTTCAGCCTCTCTACCCCATTACATGGTGGCATTTCTCTCTAGAACACTGACAGCAGGTTCAGTTATCGTGGTGATGTTGTGATATGGCTGTTTAGTATAAAGAACAGTATTTAATGAACTGAAGAAGAGGAGGGCAGGCACTGTTCTCTGCTCTGTGTGACCAGGGACAGGATCTGAGGGAGTGCCTGGAGTTTTGTCAGGGGAGATTTAGGTTGGATCTCAGGAACAGATTCTTCCCCCAGAGGGTGGTTGGACACTGAACAGGCTCCCCAGGGTTTGGTCACAGCCCCAAAGCTGCCAGAGCTCAGGGAGTGTTTGGACAACAGGGACAGGGTGGGATTGTTGGGGGGTCTGTGCAGCACCAAGGGTTGGTCTGATGAACCTTGTAGGTCCCTTTCAACTCAGGATATTCTGTGATTCTGTGTAGTGTTTTACATATGGAAGTGGTGATAGACTGTCCTACAGGGAGAGAAGATTGGTTAATTAAGCTACATCTTAGTCAATGATAGGAATTATGAACAAAACAGGATGTTTGCCCTCTCTCTTTTATTAACTTACTTCAGCAGCAGCTGGATGACTCACAACCTTTACTGAGGCACAAAGATGCTGTGGTCACGTAGGCTCCAGAACAGAAGAGCCTTGAGCCCACACAGCCAACCCCTGCTTTAGCACTGTGGCTCATCTTCTGCATATTTGTACCCCCAAAAATTGAGTTTGAAATCATTTGCAACAGATGAGCTTCAAGCTGGAGTGATAAGAAACAATATAGATAGTAAGTCCTCCCAGGAGCCATGAAAGCTGTGTGTCCCTTTCTAAATTTATGTGTTCCTATGGAAGGTATCTTTTATCCTCTCCTGAATAGGACTTTCTAGTTCTTAAATGGAATCATTGTTCGTAAAGAAGCTATAACTGGCTTTTTTCAGACCTTTTGCTCTTGTTTTGGTTGAGCTTTAAGTCATGTCACAGGGATTATGAATGCAATGTAAAACTCAGTGTTAACAGACCATAGCCATGAGGTGCAGGAAAGGTCATTTTCTATGGGATGTGAGGTCGAAGGTGCCCAAAACATGGATAGTGGGAAGGATTTCTGCAGTGAGACTTCATTATAGAGTTTTATTTGGCCTCTTTTTGCAGATGGCTGGTAAGAGACAAAGCTTGATATTCTTCATAAAGTGACAGAATTACAGCAAAATGTAACAAAAGTGACTTAACTACCACAGGGAAATGCTGGGCTGGATCCATCAAGGCCCTCAGTGTCTCAGTCATCATCCAGGAAAGCACTTAAGCACCTGCTTTACTGTAAGCACTGCTCAAATCAATGCTGATTTGCTTTGCTGAATCAGGAACAGAGTTCAGCACAGTTCAGGAGACAGTCTGTGTGCCCCTATTTTTCATCTGCACGGTGGGTCCCTTCCACTTTTAAATCTTCTCTGCTTGAACTGGGAGCCTTTTGGAGCAGAGAATATCTTTTGGAAACTATTGGAAACATCCCTTGCAGCCTGGTGTGGAGAAAAGGAGTAAATCGAGTCACACAATAAAGAATGATAGTAAAAAGAGGTGACTGAACTTGTTAGAAAACACGAGTGATTTTCAAAATTAGTCATAAACCAGCCCTAGTTATGGCATATCTACAGGTACGTGGGTGTTTGGCCTTTTGCTGCTGAACAGCCAGTCCCAGGGTGATCACAATTTCCCTTCTGGCCTTAAGAGCTGTTAATGAATTCCTGATCTCCCATGGCCCACCTTCTGTTTATTTACTAGTGCATTCTGTCTTGCTGCTCCCACTGGGCATTTAGGTGACCAGACTTTGGCAAGACATCTGAAATTGATAAATTTCTCTTATACCCAGCTGTAAATAACACTCTGGTCCATGGGGGATGGGTTGTATAGGAAAGGGACATCTCCACATTGATCTGTTGCTTAGGCTTTATAAGAACATTATGCAAGCATATAGACATAAATATAGATAAATATCAAACACAATTTCCTCCAATGAATGTGAAGCCATAGAAGGGTAATTTAGTTACATTAAATAAGTCTTATCCCCCAGGAATGGACTTTTTGTGGCTGGACCTTGAGCTTTTACTGGCATCTGAAATTTAGCTGCTATCTTTTCCTTCCAAGCTCAAACAGTAGCCAAATCCTTAAACCTACACCATATGGTCTCCTTTAGATTTTACATTTGGACAGCAGTCAGGTCCCTAGTGCTTCCCTTCTAAGTGGGCCAGACAAGCATGGAGATGACAGGATGCTGTGGAGGCAGGGCTGTGATCCCAAAGGAGCCGCAGGAGATTTAATTTTCCTCCCAAGGGTGTGTCTGGGCCCTGGGAGGGATGAGACAGGCTCGTTTTTCACTCAGAGCAGGGTGGGCACCACACCTGCCACCTGCAGCAGCCTGGTGCAGAGCACAGGGTCTCCTTTGGTGCACAAATATTTCTGCCTCCCATCATTTATAAACGGCCCCAAAGTGCTGGACCTTCACTGCCCAGAGAAGCTGTGGCTGCCCCATCCCTGGAAGTGTCCAAGGCCAAGTTGGAGCAGCCTGGGATAGTGGAAGGTGTCCCTGCCCATGGCAGGGGGTGGAATGAGATGATCTTTAAGGTGCCTTCCAACCCAAACCAGTCTGTGAATCCACGATTCCCTCTGTGCAGGCAGGGACAAGCTCTGCCCTTGCCAGTGGGCTCTGGAGGAAGGTGTTTCCAGACTTGCCTTCACTTCAGCCAGTGCTACCACTGGGTTCAGAGCAGTCACCCAGCAGGAGATGCAGCTATTTTTGCAGCTGCTCCCGGGTCTGTTCACACTCCATAAAAGCCTCGTGAATCCTCAGCCAGCACCTCACTGCCCTGTCCCTGTGGTGTGAAGCCTGAGCTGAGGCTGATGAGGAGCTGAACAGTGCACAGGTACCATGTCAGAAACAACACAATCCCAGGTGAGTTCCCTGCCCAGAGCTCTCTGTACCATCATTTTCTGTTCATGCCTCTGCACCCTCCCCAGCTCTCTCTGCCCAACATCTTTCGGTTTATGATTTTGTTTTTTCCTACCCTACTTTCTAAGGGATCCCACACCCATTAGTTTCTCATCAGGTTTCAGAGTGCTCATAATCAGCCCTCCGAGATTAATTTAGCAACCAATGAAGGTTCAGTCATTTTGTTTCAATCATTTCAAAGGCATTAATGACAAATTCCTCAGCTGGGGTCTAAATGCTTCCCACTTAGTCCTGCCCCAAAGTGCTGACAATTAGGTGTGTCTGGAAAATATTCCGTAGCATATCCACAGTGCTTTTTAGGTTTAGCTCCCTGCATTACAAATCCATAAACTCTGAAAGTTAAAACTCTGGAATATTTGCAAGTGGTACAAAAACCATTCAGCTCATTGTTCCCTTTCCCTGCACAAGTTACTTTAGGAAGAGCCTGGGCGAATGTACAGGGGCTCTGCCAACGCATTCATTCTGCATTTCAACGATATAAAACAAGATAGTTGGGTGGGAAAAAATGCTGTGAATGTGCAAACATGTGGCCACAGGACTCCAGACTCATCTTTTGCATCGCTGTGCTGCGAGGCTTGAAGGGAAGATTTGAAGAATGACAATGAGGTCATTTTTTCAGATATTCACAGACTGCTCTTCAATGTTTGATGAGCAGCACGGGGCTCTTGGTGGAAAATGACTACGGAGTTTTATAAGGTTTTTTATTTCACTTTAATTTTTATTTATTCCAGACACATAAGCTGTTTGGAGAGCTGATTTGGGCTTGCTGAAAGCCTGTATCTACTAAAGCAAGACTCTATGATACAAGTCTGTCCTTGCCTTGCTCTTCCTGGCAGTATCTGAAGTGGTGAATGATGGCACCCAGTGTTCCCAGTAGTGCTGCAAATGTTCAGCAAAAGTGATCAGATGCCTTTAGTATCTCCAGTGGGGAGTTCATCTCATGCCTTCTCCATGATTCTGTAAAACTACCCTTGCATCACATATTTATGAAACACAAATGAAGATTTAGGCCCTCAAATATGGGGCTGTGTAACGATGGGTTTATGGGTGTTGAGGAGAGCTCTGTTGTGCTGGAAATGTGCTGGTGGAGGCACACGGGGCTGCTGGAGCCAGGCAGGGCTGGCACATGGCCCTGCTCCCTCCACTGCCCTGCTGGGAGTGCAGCCTCCTGCCTTTCCCTCAGTGCTACCCCGGGGCAAAGGGATTTATTTGACATTTTCCAAATATTCCTTCTCGGTTCCTGCCAGGCAAAGGAGGGGCTGTGACCAAAGCAGGGCCCAGTCCGGTGGTGACTCCAGCCAGGGGACAATGAGGGAGATGCTGCTTTCTGCTCTGGAATTAAGGCAAAATGTGTAATCCAAGTGTGTGTGGGATTGCAACCCCCATTTCTTATCATACAATCCCAGAATGGTTTGGGTTGGAAGGGACCTTAAAGCTCATCCCATCCCACCCCCTGCCACGGGCAGGGACACCTTCCACTATCCCAGGTTGCTCCAACCTGGCCTTGGACACTTCCAGGGATGGAGCAGCCACAGCCTCTCTGGGCACCCTGTGCCAGGGCCTCCCCTCCCTCACAGGGAAGAATTCCCTCCCAATATCCCATGTAACCTGCTCTCTGGCAGTGGGAAGGCATTCCCCCTTGTCCTGTCCCTCCAGGCCCTTGTCCCAAGTCCCTCTCCTACTCTCCTGGAGACCCTTTAGAGACTGTAAGGGGCTCCAAGGTCTCCCAGAACCTTCCCTTCTCCAGGCTGAACACCTCCAACTCTCTCAGCCTTTCCTCATAGCAGAGCTGCTCCATCTGTCTAATCAACTTTATGGCCTTTCCTCTTCTTTCTTCTACCACACCCTCTTTTCTCAAAAACTTTCTTCTAACTTCTTCTTCCTCCATCCTAGGCTGTTTCCCTACTCCCCATGGACAAGGAATTCCTAATGGTGTTCCCAGGGAGCTCAGTGATGTGTTTCTGGGAGTGATGAACATCCCATGGACCACCCACGCCCTGCCCTGGGGTGGGTGCTGCTGGCTGGGAGGTTTCACCTGCTGAGCCCAGGTTGGAGTGTGCTCTTGCACCATGGTGCTCTACAGCTGGGAGAAGCTCTGCTCCCTGTGACTTGAAGTTCTCCAGGATTCTTTCATTATCCCTGTGTTTTATTCCAGTTGGCAAACCCCGGTTTCACACACAGTGACATTCATTCCAGAGTCTTCACCTGATCCCTGCTGGGTTCAAAATTGACAAAACTCTACCTGACTATTAGGAAGGTACATAATCCAGCAGCTAAATATAGAACTGACAGAGCTCTCCCTGAAATAGTGCCAGCATGGGGATAAAATCAATGTCATTTCTTACACAGCTCCTTGACAGGCGTTTGCTCCAAGAGTCTTATCTGTGCCTGTCACTGATTTTCAGATACTGCTTGATTCCCCTTAGAAAGCACAGAGCCATCAGTGCCCAATGCAGAGCTGACCCCTCCTTGGCAAAGCTCCTTCTTCCTCCCTCCAAGGCTCTAAAGTGTTTTCCAACGTGAGATCACAATATTGAGATTTGCAGTGGTGCAGCTGGGCTTGGTATTTGTTCTTAAATTATATTGTTTCCCTGTGTACTTTTTAGTAAAGGTATTTGCTTCTCTCTGGTGAGGCTCACTATCCTTTTGGCATTTCAGAAAAGGTGGGCAGGATGAATTATTCATTTTAAAAGTGTGTGACATTATGATGGAGCTTCAGCAAAGTACATTTAAACATTACAAAATAGGATGAATCAGTTTAAACTCATCTGAGCTTATCATATATCAGATAAAATGACTGATATAAAGGCTAAAAAGGAAGAAAAAAGCTCTTCTCAAACCATTTCTAAATTAGACTCCAAAACCACACCAAATAAAAAAGAGAGTTTATTTTCAGATCATTTAATGCCAAAAGGTGCAGGGAAAATTGACGAAAATACAGGGTTAAATCCCTCTTTGCTAAAAAGCAATACAACAGTTGGAAGTGTGCTCATGTACATCCCTGAAAACAGGAAAGGGACAGGTGGGGACAGACCAGGGGGACTGGGGGATCCCTGAGGATCTGAGGACACAGATTCCTCAGGAGAACTCACGTGTACAAGAAAAGAAAAGGCTTTGGTCAAAGCCTAAAGAATAAGGTGGTAAAAGGCATTAGAAAGAATCTCATGGAGGTGCTTCAGGAGTCTCCTCAGGCCTGTGTCTACTCAGTGTCCTTTAATCTGAAGTGGTGAGGTTTTTTGGTGAAAATACAAATATTAGTAGTTTTCTAAATCCTTCTGCAGAATCTTCTTTCTGTGGGCATCGAATAAGAAGGATCCCTTAATGTGTAAAAGGGAAGTATAGAGCATTGGGAACAGGATGTTTAGACTCAGAATTTATGCAGCCCTCATCATTTTAATGAAAATTCTGTCTTAAAAAGACAAATTCAGGGGAAAATCCACTCTGAATAATTCTTTAAGCGAATTTCTGCTCATTTTTATGCTTTAAATATTGCTCTTCTGGTGACCATTGTTGTCTTTCCTCCCAAGGCATCAGGATCCTCCAAGGCTGCTGTTTTCTCACTCCAACTGGACAGAGCACAACAGAAATTTCCTTGTGGAGGCTCCTGCTCAGCCCAGGCTGGTTTTTGGTCTGTATCCCTATTCCTCTGTTTTGGGAAGGCCAGGCTGCAATCCAGCTGAAGCCTTCATTTCATTCAAGCCTTTCTGCATATTTTTTTCCCTTCGATTTCCCATGGTGTAAAATTTCAAGGCTCTTGTGAAGCTGCTCCATCATCTCTACTTCCCTGTCTGTGCCAGATGAGGAATGGCAGCTGGAATGCCTTCCCCAGCCAGTGCTCCTGCACCCTTTCCTTCCTCTCTCTGTGCTGCTTTGGTCTATCCAAATATTTATCGCATGCCCACTTTTTTTACTTTTCAAACAACTAAGGTCTTTCCACCTAAAACTGACCTTAAAATCCTTTTCCCAGCAATAGTTGCTGCAGGAATAACACAGATGCTGCAGCAAGCACTGAAATGTGCTTTTAGTTCCTAACACAATTAATGCAGCTGTTCTGCTTCACCAAAATCCCCTGGAAAACTCTCTTAAAGCTCCATGATGATGGATGTAAACCCAAGGTCTGACTCCTTGTCACCATTGGGATGAGAGGGAATGTGAGCACAGGCACTTTGTGAGCAGTTGCTCCAAAAATCCACCCAGTTCAGCATCCTGTGACCAACAGTGACAAATGGGAATTGCCTCTAAAAAAAGAGACCCTGAACAAGGGGAAAACCTGCCACCAAGGCCATTTCTTTATGAATTCAAAAGAATTATAACCTTTTCTAAATTCATCTTGTCTTATTTTGACAACAATTCCTGTTTATTGATAGAAACTGGCTCTTTCTGAAAATCAGCTGAACTCTTCCTCCCAGTGATGTGTTGTGGCTCTGAATCCCTGAGGTTAATCCTGTGAAGATGCTTCCATTGATCTGTTTGTTGAATTTGTCACTTTGCTTGGAGGCCTCTCAGCCCTCTCGTGTCTTTAAGACCAATGGGAATTTCACGTTCCTCATCTCCTGCTCTTTACCTCTCATTACAGATGCAGTTTTTTAAGAACACAGCAAGGCTGGGATCCAATCAGACTTAGAATTCAATAATTGCATTCTGCCAAGCTAAATTTCCTTGCAATTCCAATTGGATGCAGTGTTACTCATTAGGTGAGGTCCTAATCGCCTGCACCGTGTTGCTGTGCAACAACTGCTCCAATTAATCCCCTGGGTCAGGAAACTGATGAAGTCCTCCCGTATATTTGTAATTTGTAAAGCTCTAATGGGCCTTTTTCAAGGAATATTACTTAATATTTAATAACAGTCATACTAATGGACTCTGCATTTGCTCCAATTAAACACTTGGAAGAGTGGATTGTGTAAACTCCGAGTTCAGCTGCAGGAGTGTGGCAGTTTTGGAGAGACTTTGTACTTGATGAAGTGAATAGAAAAGTAGGGTAATATGATTCCCAAGCAATTATGCATTACGTCCACACACTGCAGCTGCTGAAAGCATTTATCATAATTAATGGAACCACACTGATTATCAAAGGATGTTTGGATAATGATTGATTTGTCACTTGTTGTAAAGCCGTGCAGGACATCAGAGCCCAAATTACACTGATTTACTGTAAGAGTTATATGCTTTCAAGTGAAGCCATTCCTTAAGGGAGAGGCTGGGGCTCTGCTGCTCATTCCTTGCTCTCTGAGTCCCTCAGAATGATTTCTGTGTGATAAAATAGAATTAGGAGAGTTACTGCTAAGAGTCAGCTTGAATGAAGGGACAGCACTGCCAGGGATGCTCCACATCTCTCAGAAAACAAAGATCTTTCTTTCCCCTCATCAGAGTGAAAGAGAAACAGCAAATTACATTCAGCTGTAACAAGACCCCAGAAGGGTTTGAAGCCCCCAGGCAGCTTTCCACCATCACATTCCATTATTACCTTTCCTATTTTTAGTTGAATTTCCAGGTTTTCCCAAGCCAATTCTTTTCAGCCATTCAACATTTCTCCCATGTCAGAGGGAAGGATGGCTTTGCATGGTGTTGCCATGGAAACACCTGCTGGATACGGGATGGAGATGGGTGAGAGAAGGAAATGCTCAAGAGAACTAAAAGCAAAGGTGCAGAAGCCCCACCGGGTTTCTTTCCTCAGCAGGGCAGTTTGCAGCAGGGATCCCATTTTTCTCTGGATTTATTTGCACAGTTCAGAACTTCTTGTCAGAACCAGAGAATCTGGCATGCTGCAGTCGTGGAAAAAAGGACAAATGTTACCCCTGGTGATTTCATCTCCCCCTCCAAAGTCAGTATCTGAATTTTCCATGGAAATCTGCTCCCAGCCTGCTTCCCTTCCCTCAGGCCACTGATGCAGCCAGAGCAGGAATCCTTCCCTTGTGAGTTGTCTTGGTAACTTGTGATGTCCAGAAGGGTCAAAGCCATGTGCAGACATTTCCTGGGGTGACACAGTGTGCCCAGACCATCTCTAAAAGGCATTTTTGGGGGGGCAGAATTAACGTAAATTATCACAGTAACAGCACAAGAAGGATATTTTTAATTTTGAGAGTGCATATTTTACATTCCTGACTCCAGACCTGGCGCTCAGTTCCTCCATCTGACAACCTGATCCAGAGCTTTCTGGAGCCAACAGGACTCTGTTTTCCCCAGTGATCTTTGGCTCAAGCGTTGCCATAAAAGCTTTTGGATCAAAGCACACGTTGTGCAGAAAGTCAGACAGGTATAAAGAGCATCTGTTGTGTTGAGTCATTTGAGTTTGTGCCATGCCTGAGACCACTTGTGGATAAGCTCTCAGCTTTCTGCTGTGTATTCACCACTTTAACCCAAGCCTAATGTCTGCCTCTCTAATTTTAGGCAGAGGGAAAAATATTACCTGAGTTTATGCTGCAACATCGTGGGCTTTAAGAGGCTGTGGGAGTGTGAGTGCTGGGGACAGGGCAGGGAGTGTAAGGAGGGGTTTAAAATGACAAACTCACTATTCAGTGCTTCTGCAGGTCACCCAGATATCAGTGAAGAGATCAAAACCCACTGGGTGATGTGAGGGATATGCCATGGCTGGTGGATGGCTGCTTACAGGGCTGACTTCAAACAGCTCCAACTCTCAGATGTCTCCAGACTCTTTCTAAGCTCATGTCTGGGTGGTTTCAGAGTTTTCAGAGGTTTCAGAAATGTAACTTGCACTTCTCAAGCAGAAGTGCTGACCTGCTCTTAGGCAGTGAGCAGAGTAGGGTGGAGAGATCTGTCTCCCCGAGGATGGAACAGCTTTTCCAGGGAGGCTCTGCTCGTGTTGCTGATGGGAACAGCACCAACCTGTGCAGCCAAAGCCACCTTTTCCTGCAGTTTCTCTGTCTGGTTGCATTACCCAAAGCTAACACAGCTCTGGAACTCAGTTATCCACAAGAAATAAAATCCTTCTGGGAACTGAGTTTGAAAACTGACTCTGTCAGCGCTGCAAATAATTTGCTATTTAGTCAGAAAAGTAATGCAAGAAGTTGAATGCTGAGTGTCTGTTCCTGACTTTCCCCTGTAGTTTCTGGTCATCTGTTATCCTGTTTTGATCCCTCCTGGTGCTACATTTTCCCCAGCAGTGGGTTTGTCTCTCTGCTGGGAACCTGGAATTGTGTGTTCAACTGTTGGGCTCAATTTGCCTTGTGTGCCTCCTGCAAATCTTATTAAGCCACGTTGTATTAAATGGGAGGAACATGCAGTTGAGGCTGTGGTTTTCAAAATGCATTAGACTTCTTTTCAAGTATGCAAAGTGTAAATGGATTTTGTACTTTGGGAATGCAGCAGTGTGTTTACAATTTTGGTTAGATAAAAGGATGCTGAGATGGCCTTTAACATTGATTTCATGTTACGTTTTTCCCAACTTTTGTACAGCCTTAGAGGTTCTTTAAGTGTTCTGATTTACAGAATACATTGGAAAATTAGTTTTATTTTATTTATCAGCCAGTAATGGGCTTTTCTTTGTGTTCTTCCTCAATGTAGTTGGCATTAAAAACAGTAACCTGGGTAATCTCATTGGGTCAGGCTCTCTTCTTGCAGGGTTTCTAATGTAGGATGGGTTGAAACACTGAGAAATGAACTTCTTCCATTGTTTAGTAATTTTTCTTGTGAATCCAACTCAAACCAAGTGATTTAGTGAGCCATGACAAGTATATATATTAAACCTAAGCCTTTTTGAACTGGAAAACAAAGTTTTCTGAGTAATGTAGATTTAAACATCAGGAGAAACTGAGCTGTCTTGGGTTGGACTTGTCATTCTGGGCAGTTCACTTCATCTTCCCAAGCTCCACATCCTCAGCTGAGGCTGATGGTGTTTATTCATCTTGCAGAGGCAGCTCTAAGGTTATGTTTGTAATAAATAAACTGCAATTTGACAGTGAAAGCTGCCCTGAAAGTGTTGTACATAACCATGGGGCGATATGTCCAAGGAGGCTGACAAAAGTACTGGCAAAATATTAAAAACTCTGTGGAGTGAATTGGCACTTTCTGTGTGTTATCTGAGCCATGGGGTGGCTCTTGCAGGAAGGAAAGAGGGGCCACAAAAACAGGGCTGCAGTTTTGACTTTTTCAAGCGTCTTCATTATTGAAATCTAAATTTAATTCCAGTTATGATTACTCTGAAAGTGATGCCAAGTCCTATATTACCTGACCTACTTCAAAACTGTATGGAGAAATATATCACCACATTGACCTTCCTTTTGTCATTTCACATCTCGGATGTCCCTGTGAAAACTTGGCATTAATTTTTCAGCAGGGAGAGAGAGATTTTGGGTCAGACGTGGCAATTTGCAGGTAACAGGATGCGTATTTGTATTGATCAGCAAAAGGAGATGTTGTGCCTGAGAGATGGTGAATCTCCTGTTTGTTCTCTCAGTTTATCTGTCCGTGGATCTGGTGTAGAAAGTCCTTGATAAATTATTGGTTTAATGCTCTCAACTCTATAGAAATCCCAGACTGGTTTGGGTTGGAAGGGACCTTAAAGCTCATCTTATTCCACCTCTGCCATGGGCAGGGACACCTTCCACTATCCCAGGTGGCTCCAACCTGGCCTTGGACACTTCCAGGGATGGGGCAGCCACAGCTTCTCTGGGAATCTGTGCCAGGGCCTCACCACCCTCAGAGGGAGGATTTTTTCCATATATCTAATTTAAATCTACAATAATGTAGAGTCTGTCAGGTGTAATTCTGCCTAACAAATGTGTGACTATTAGGAGGGGCAAGAAATGGTGATTTAAACAGAAATCAGTTCAAAACACTCAGTGTCTTAACCAGGAGAGGTGAAATATCTGTCCCCCTCAGTTCCCAGTTCCCAGCCCCAGTTCCCATCACCCACTTGCCATTGGGAGGAGAAGGGTGAGGGAAGCAGATGAAGCATTTAACACACTGCAGTGGCAGCTGAGATGTTCTCCTTGACTACACCATCTTTTGAGGTGCTTCCACCTGCATCCAGCTACTGGTCCCCACTAGACTTCCATGGCTCGTGAGGGCTTTTGGTGATGTTGGATTTCATCCAAGTGGTACAAATTCAGGACAGAACAGGCAGCCCCAGCTTGTGCTTGGGCATCAGGAAAAGGAAGTAAGCAACATTTCCTCCTGTGCAATTTAATATGTGGAAATAACATGGCCATGCCTTCTGTTTAAATTCCATTTATAATTATAGACAGGAAAAATTTGCCAAGGCCTTTGTCATCCAAAGAAATTTCTGAATGAAATGTTTTGTGCTCAGTTGAGAAGGAAAAGTATCTTTTGACTTCGGGGGAAAAGAAAAATGGAGAAAATGAAACTACCTGCACAAAAAGCAAATTTATCATTTTTTCCATAATATTGATAGAAAAGGACATACTGACCAAGTGTTTGCAACGTTTTCTCTCAGTCCAAGTCTCAAACCCATTTCTTGTGTCTGAAGTACAAGTAACTGGCTCAGCAGCCGAGTCTGATCAGCGAGTAAAACATTAAATCTAAAGCAGCTCTTAGCTCCTCAAGCCAGGAAAATATCCATGTTTTATTCATAGACGAACACTAGTCAACATCCTCCAGTTCCCTGGATACAACTGTGAGTCTATAAATAGCTCTGCAGTGACACAGCAAACTGGCATGGGGACAGCAGGCAGCAGCACTGGGCTCATCCCACCTGGATCCTCGTGGGAAAACACACCCGGAGTCACCTCCAGCAGCTGGAGCAGGGCATGGAGCTGCCCAAGGCACACTGGGGCCAGGGGGCTTGTCCCACCTGGATCCACATGGGAAAACATCCATGGAGCTCATGCAGCCTGGATGCTCATGGGAACAGGAGGGGGAGCAGGGCTGCAGGGTCACCAAGGGATGCTGTTCCTCCCCCGGGGGATCTCAAGGTCCTGAGCCCTTTCACTCGTGCCCTGCCCCTCTCCTTTCCCTGCTGGTGTGCTGGTCCCTGCCCCTGCCCCGTGGTTGGTTCAGGGTCACACTGAGATGAAGTTTATCTGGATTTTCCGTGCACACCCAGAGCAGGTGTGTGTATGTTTAGGAGAAGAAAGCCCGAAGTAGTGGCTAAACTTGGGATGGAAAGGAGTTGGGAACTAGAGAACAAATGCAGGCCCGACTCCCTAATGATGCTCTGCCTGATGTGTGCTCAGCAATAATTCTCTCTGTAGCTAAAACTGGCTAAATCCTAATTTAATTTAAACTTAGGTGAGTCCAGCTGTAATCATTTACTCCAGACAGGGATGAAGGCCTGGGAGACTCGCCTGGAGTTTCTCACATGTGCCTCAATCATAATTTAGCATTGCTTTAACAGTTCAACAGGCAGAGCTGGCATAACAAATCCATCATGCATGCCCATGATTTATGTACCTATGCTGATGTATATCCTCGCTCTCCTTATTTTCCAACGCATTTATCATTCTCACATGGTCATTTCTTTCCACCCTGCAGTTCTTAGTGGCTTCCAGTTTTTTTGGCTGCTCCTGAGGGTTTCTCAGGAACTTTCTGTGGAACAGAAGAGCACTCTGACTGTGTCCTCCCGTGGTTCACAGCAGAGGATTCAGCTGCAGAGCTGAATAGATGGAGACATGGAGGGTTTTATGAAGCGCTATTAATGTGTTGTGTGATTTCAGCACAAACACAAAGAGAGCTCCGTTTTGTATTCATACTCTTGAGGCTTTTAATGAGCTTTTTTCCCTGACTTTAATATTTATTGGACCAGAATAACATAAGATTTAGGATTCTCTGGTAATTCAGTTAGCCAGGAGCCAGGCTACAATGCAGAGCTCTGCTTCTTTTAGCTCCAGACATAAACAGCTCTTTCAAACACGAATGTGGTCACAGGAAGAGGGAAATTCCATGTGCAGAAGGACAACCAGATCCCCACAATCCAGATGTGCAGATGCAGCTGCCTGCTGGTCAAGCCCAGAGCCCTGGGGGGTGTGAGATGATGGGATGAGGAGCGATCTCAGCTCCCTCATGGGAGGATTCAGAGCTGGGGTTTGGGGGGCAGTGAGGGTTGGGTTTCTCACACAAAGCTGTGTCACCCCTTCCTCTGTGGGCATCCTGTATTCCAAAGGTAAAACTCTTGTAAGATCTGGACGAGGGATGGGGTGGGAGATGAGCATTACCTGCCTCTCTCTAATTGCTGTGATGCACACAGAGTACTAGAAAGTTGTACAAGTTATTTTTAAATTGTGGAGGAAGTTATGTAAGGTGTGGATCATGCTAAGGGTTTATTTTATTTTTAATGACTATATTTAAAATTCATGCAGAAGCATAGAGGGACTTTTAATTACTAAATTTAAACCTTCAGGTGACACTTAAGGGAAAAAAAAACACCCTTTTTATTATTTTTTGGTGTCCTCCTTTTCTTTGCAAAGCAAACGTAGGAGAAGGCTGGGAGGTTACCCTGAGATAAGACAGAGCTCCAGCTTGGGCACGAGCTGCAAAAGCACAGCCCTATTTCACAATATCTTATACTTCACTGGCAATGCAGCATCTTTCATTCTCTGTTGCAGGAACTGGCTCCAACACGACCACTTTAATTTCCTTGGGGAGGCCATGGTATTACTTTCTGCAACTTTCTCTGTCTGGCTCCTGAGAGAGGCTGTGCTGATGTCTGAGGCAGCTTATCAGGGAAGGGCTAAGCTCGGACCAGAGCCCAGCAAAGCTGCTGCTGAAACCAGTCTGTACCAAAACCTGCTTAGAGAGGTGCTTTGCTAAAGGCAGCAGGATTTAAACACCCACCTAAGTGAAATATGTGCTTTAGTGCCTGGCTGATCCAGCATGGAGTGAGCTGTTCTCATGAGCAGAGCAATCATAGCTTCCAAAAGTCCATGTTTCACTCCAAAAGAACAGTTCTCCTTCCTCCCCAGGAGAGATTTTATGGCTAAAGAAGAAACACACCTGAAAGAATGATCTGGTTTTAGTTCAGCAGGGTGGTCTGGGTTAGGTGTGGGGTTTTGATCAAAGGTGGAAATGAGGAGAAAAAGAATATTTTCTTAGGGAAAACTTTTAGGAAGTTTAATAAGCTTGGAGCCAGTAAGAGGTTCAGAGATTTGGTGGAGTTCTTAATATCAGCCACAAGTAAGATGAGAGTAAGTTCATAGCTATGGCCTCAAGTCAAGCCAAGAGTTTCTATTCAAGGTAGAATTTTAAACCAGTCTGAACTCACATTTATGCTTCAAATGAAATGTAAGTTGGAGGTCTGGCTGAACAGGAGTGGATTATGTAAAAAATTAATGTATTATAGTTTTTTGAGGCATACCCATTTTTCTGCATGCCTTCCAGGGACAGGATTACCAATCTTTTAATGAGGATCTGTTTTAAATCCTCTGGCCATTCTGTTTAGGCAGAAACATATTTCTTTTCTTTCATGCCAAAAGTAACACCAGAGGAACACATATTTATCCAGAAATAAAAAAGCCTCAGCTCATCCTTTATGTTTGCTATCTAATGCTGCAAAGCATCTTTGAGACTCCACAATGCACAAAGCCTGTTCTTTGTGTTCCACTGGCCTGTGTTTATCTTATTGACTATCAGGGAGAAGAGAAAGAAAAAGTGCCTTTTAATTAGTCATGAAAACTTCATTTGTTTGGAGGTCAAACTTCAGCTTGGCTGGGTTTTGCTTGCAGAGTGAATCCACTCTGGGAATGGATCAGGGGTGGCTTCATGGTCCCAGCTCCACTTCTGTACTTGACTGGGAGCCAGAATTAGCCTTGCACAGTGATATAGTCATGGAATCAGGGAATGGTTTGGGTTGGAAAGGACCTTAAAGCTCATCTCATCCCACCCCTGCCATGGGCAGGGACACCTTCCACTATCCCAGGTTGCTCCAACCTGGCCTTGGACACCTTTTCTTTTGCTTCTGTAACATGGGCAGAAGTGATTCCCTCTCCTGGATCCCTTTCCACTGTGAGCCTCAATTTCTTCCCTTGCAAAGGGAGGCTGAGGACAGCACTGACCTCCCTGGCACAGCTCTTTGAATTCAGCAGCTGACATGTGAGGATAAACTGTTCTTTCAGGAACAAGCAGCCTAAATACACCCAAGAATATTAGTTTCTCCTTTTTCCAGCTTGTGCCTTTGTTTTGTTCAAGTGACAGCCCTGAAGGGGGCACAGAGATTTTACAAGTCTTTGAGCTTGTATTGCCTGAAGGGAACAAAAACAAGATTCTCCCATCTAGTTTTATTGAATATAACCAATCAGGCACAATTGATTGCTCTAAAGTAATCCCAAAACTCACCCTTCCCTGAATGGGAGGCTTCAGACATGATAATTGAAGTAATTCAAATCCTCCATAAGAAACAACCTTATTGTCTCCTGCTGTGGCTGCCTCTGTCGTTCTGAAGATGCATTGGTTCTCCTTCTGCCAGTGGACTCTAATGAAAGAGGTGGCTGTGGAGTTAAATGGGCCAAGAACCAACTTTCAATCCTCACAACACAATTCAGATAAATTCCTGCTGTGGCAACAGAAAATATTCAGATTAGAGGCACACAAAGGCTTTTCTGAAGGCAGTCGAGAGCCCCCAGCAGCACCTGATGGTTTCCCAGCTACCTGACTAATGAATGACAGAGAAAGGATTTGGAAGAGATCCCAGTAGAGATTTTCAGCCTCCTTTTTCTTGGAGCTGATGTTGTCAGGTCTCCCATCCTTCCTGCTTTGCCTCTTTAGTTCCTAGTTGTGCTGAGCAATTTAAATTCCCTGCTAAGCTCAGGAACCAGCCCTGAGTTGCTGCTGAGACAGCCCAGCTGTGGCTCTCACAGATCTCCTTCCTGGGGAACATCTGCTGGGCTCCTCCTGCCCTGTGCTCCTGCACCACCCAGGTGACCCTCGAGTTCCACTTCCTGAGCCTGGAAAATCGCAGCATCTCCTGGGATCAGCTCGTTGCTCCACAACACACAAACAGGCATTTGAACTACTCCAAACACATGCAAATCTTCCTAAAATTCAGATCAAAGTTATGTGCAAGTCATGAAAATCCCCAGGAATTGTTCCCAGCCCTTATGTTTGCCCTGTTTAAAGCACATGGAAACTGCAAGATGAGTCCAAATGTCACCAGTCTGACACATCTCATAAAATGATGAAGCTGAAGTATAAAGAAACCCAGTTTCTTCCTCCTTTTTTTTTTTTCATAAAGTGCTCATTGTTAATTTAGTTCTGAAAGATCCTTGATGGATGATGCCAGGCAGGTAGATTTCTCCATTATTCTTTCTAATCTGCTTGATACACAATTTGAGGGAGTTGAGGAAAAAATAAACAGGCTGAGGAACTTCAAATCAGAATTCATTTATGCAGCAATTCCAGCATCCATTAAAAATAACCCATTAAATATTGTCCTCTGCTAAATTTAGAAAATGCTCAGGTGTGTCTGCTCTTGTGCTGCACAGAAAGTTTTAATACAGATTTAATCATACTGAGTGTTAGGGGAAAGAGCTAATTAGATCGACAAATTTAGAAGGCAGTAGTATATTATATGGGAAGAAATGGGTGATTAGATATTATTCACTGTAAAAGTGACTGGCCCTGGGGAATATCTTTAAGGGTATTATATGACATAATCCTAGTTTAAAAATTGAGAAAGTAGAAGTTCACATCATCCTCAAAATACTTTAGTGTTTCAAAAGGATTTTTCCCAAGGGTAGTTTTTAGGGAGGTTTTGGCAGCTGGAGTCAGGAACTGGGCTGGAGGAGTAACAGTCCTGCTGGCAGCTTGGCCACTCAGGCTGTCCCTGTGTCCCTGTGTCCCCTGTGCCCCTGGCTTTGCCCAGTGTGGATGGGGAGAATATCACTCCCTTCATCCCCACATTTGCAGGGTGATGCTCTAGGACACCCCCTTCCACTGCATCCCATCATGGACTTGTGGGATTTCTGCAAAAACAGCCTTTGTTTGTCCCCATAAATTGTGTTTTACAGTACTCATTAAATGGTGGATTAGCCATGTACAAATGAACTCCTTTACAGCATTTTCAGGAGTGCATTTCCCCTGTGAAAGCAGGTTTGGAAGGAAAAACGGGGTTATTTTCTTTAAACAAGTAAAAAAGTCTATTTCTTAACATGATACAGGGAGGGAAGTCTCAGTATTAATGACTTTGCTGAGCTTTAATCACCACAAAAGATAAATGTAGCACGTTGGGAGTTAAAGCCCATGGAAAGCTGGAGGAAGGTGTGTTTTTATAGTCACCTGTCTCACTGTATTTTCCATCTCTGCTCTGTGATTTTTTTCTGACTGTGGTGCTCTTGGAGTCACTGTCCCCTTGTGTCCTTCTGCCCCAAACTGTTGGGTCCAGGATGTCCCTTTCTCTCCTTGTCCCACAAATTTATTCACAGCCACCTTTAGCGCCTTGTTCCATCTCCTGAGGTCATTTTATATTGTTCAAAGAAAGGTATAAATGTGTCAGGGGATGTGCTTACTCCACAGGCCCGGTACAGAAGTGATTGATAGAATATGTCATTGCTAAATTGCTCACATAAAACATGATTCATTTTGGTTCCCTTACGCTTGTCCTTCCATTATCCAGTATCATATAATTGCAGGTACCAACCTGGCTGTTTACAGAAAGCTTTTCAACTCTACTTATAAACAAAAGGAGAGATTAGTTTGGGTAGAAACAGTATGACTGGTTTAAAAATGGCAATAATCAGAGAAGCATGTGGCGTGACATTAGTGACTTTGCTGCCACAGTCACTAAATACAGAATTATGTACAACACAGCAGCTCTGGTTAAGGCTGGCTGGATGCTTTCCACCAGCTATGTTAACTTTATCAGGAAAATAAATCAGGAGCTTGTTTTGTCCTAAAGCACACGTTAATTTTTTTTCCCCCTCTTCTAAAGCAAATTTCCGTTTCATCCTTCTGAAGGGGGTCATTTAATAGCGTGTGAAATGAAATGTCAACAAGAATTAGAACAAATGACACTGTAAACCCCGAGAGACAGCAAGTTTCTGCTGGGAAATATTTCCAGGCAGCCCAGTGCAGGGAGAGGAGGGAGAGGCCTCAGGTGCTGCTGGCTCCTCTGGGCACAGCCGGTGCCAGAGCCCTCACACTGCTGCAGCCCCAGCCTGGGGAGCTTCACCTGGGCTCTCCTGGAGCCTTTGAGACCCTTCCCTAAAATTCTGGGAGTCAAACCCACTGCTGTGCACGGGACACATTCAGGGGGTGGATTTTTCTCCCATCTCCTGGTACCACAGAGCAGAGGGGTGGGGGGAAAATCCAGAGGTCTTGTGCTCCAGCTGCTCCTGAATCCCCGGGGCTGTGCCAGGGGCTCCTGGTCCCTGAGCAGCTCCCCCAGCTGTGCTGGGATCCAGCAAACAGCTGCTCCAATGCAGCACTGGGGGGTTGGGAGGGGGGCTGCAAAGGGGGGGGATGACAAGTAGGAGGACTGAGATGGCCAGAAAGAAAGAAGAATTTTGTTCTTGAAGCTGATGAAGAGAGTCATAGAACCTCCTGATTTGTAAAGGACCCCCAAGGTCCAACTCCTGGCCCTGCACAGGACACTCCAACAATCCCACCCCATCCCTGAGTGTTGTCCAGACACTCCCTGAGCTCTGGCAGCTTTGGGGCTGTGACCAAACCCTGGGGAGCCTGGTCAGTGCCCAACCACCCAGTGGAGGAAGAACTTTTTCCTGAGATCCAACCTAACCCTCCCCTGGGGTTGAGAAATAGGAGCCCTGGTAAAACAAGAGAGAGGAATTCTGGCTTTGAGACTGTGATTAGCTGTTCCCCATGGTTGCAAAAGTCCTTCTGAAACACAGGCCTCCCACCTCTGTGCTTCAGGGAAATCCTCTCTGGCTCTCCCTTCCTTCACCAAAAATGGGGGGTGTGACTTCCAAGCCCTGAGTTCACACTTTATGGCCTCATCCTGCAGGTCCTGTGCACTGCAGGTGGAGACAGGTGAGCTCCAGACATGGCCAGGGCTGTGCTGAACATCCTGCCCAGACCCTCAGGTGTCGTGGCACGGACACAGCCAAGGCCATAAAGAAAGTTCCTGCCCTTGGGATCATTACTTTTATTAGCCATAAAGTCCATTGTTTATGGGAAGTTCAGAAGTGA
Source organism: Calyptomena viridis (assembly GCA_013390005.1). Lineage (NCBI taxonomy): Eukaryota > Metazoa > Chordata > Aves > Passeriformes > Eurylaimidae > Calyptomena > Calyptomena viridis. Next base: position 187,050 of record WEIV01027636.1, on the reverse strand, counting down.
CACGAAAACATAAATGTGAGGCATGCAAATAAATCTTTCTGACAAAACTGTTCACTAGGCTCATTATTATGGAAATAAATTTAAAATGTGACTTTTCAGAGCTGCCGAAAGCCATCACTTTCTAGAGCTGTTCTGTGCCTCTCTGATGAATGAATGCCAAAATTTGTGGTGTGCGGGGAATACTTTTCAGATGTTGCTTGTTTTGAAAGTAATTCCAGTGAAACAAAGGCCACTGGATAATTAGGAAGTCTCTATTATGGTGGATGAGCCATTGGGGCCTGGCATGCTCAGGTGCTCTCCCCTGATTGTGGCCCATTTACATTCTGCACAGAGGTTGCAGACCTATTATTGTGATGTTGCTCACTGCATAAAGCCCAATTAATGAAAGGTTAGAAGGCAATTAAAAATCGCAAAGTGTCCTTTATTTCAAAGTGAAGTTTTTACTGCAGTTCGAGTTCCTGGAACACGCCCTGGAATCTTTTCTGAAGACTGAGGCAACTGCTGTTTGTTTATTTGTGTGTTTGTTTTGACCCCTGTAGAATTTGGTGGGTTTCTCTAAAGGGGTAGAAACAACATGCCAGCTCCTTAATGGGTTTGTGCCTCTGCTTTTCAAAGGGTCTTGAATGTGGGAGAACTGAACAGAACCGAAATGAGCAGCAGCAAAACCATCTGCCTTGTCAGCAGAAACCTCTTTTGGGATGATGTTACAGTGATTAGCAGGAAAACTACAGATGGAAAAGTGCCAAACTGACTCTGAACATCAGAAAATCTCAGTGCCACCCCATCCCTGTCTGCAGGAGGTGGCCTGTTCTGGTTACCTTCTGTGGATGTCAAGGTCTTTAGAGAAAGAGAGCAGGATTTGATCAAAGCTGCTTCAGACTGAGGTTCTGATACAGGTGATGGATGGGCTGAGGGATTGCACATGTCCCCCTGCCCCACTGCTGCCCCAAAGTGGGAGCAGGGAATTCTTTATTGTATGGTCTGTGTAGGAGAAGTTCAGTCTTTCTCTCACTTGGGTTTTACATCTGCAAAATAGAGATGTCAGTGTTTATCTAGGAAGGCAGTGAACTTGAATAAGTAGTTGTAGCGTATTCTGACAGTCTTGGTACAGAAATATCATCAAAATTCACTTCTCTTGAGTTATTTATTCCTTTTGTTATCAGTCCAGGGTTACATGGGGAGGTTCCTTTACTGCAAAAGAAACCTTTTGGTGCAAAAGTCAGCAGGAGTGTGCAACAGAGTCCAGCTGTGTGAACACACTTGGAGCTGCAAATGGCACGTGTGTGTCTAACAGCTGTGATTAAACTGATTGACCTTTCCATGTACAGGCTGGAGGGGAGAAAAGTACTAGAGAAGATGGATTGAGAAGTGAATGAGATGCCAAAGTAAATCTCATTTACCCGTCCCATGTGTCAATAGTGAGCTGGGAGAACATTAGTCTCTGCAATCATCTCACGTCGCCGAGATCGTCTCAGACACCAGCTGTTTGCTCCAAGAGCTGTCACAGGGTTACAGACTCAGCAGCTGCTGGGAGACAGCTCTGGGCTGGGGTCACCCACCACAGCTCAGCACAGCCACCTCCCCTCCTTCCAAACCAGTCCCGAAACAGAATCCCCAAATCATCGCTTGCTGAGGGAAAAAATGTGTGACTCAGATGGAATTAAAAAAAAAAAGGCATTTTGGGAGGATGTGTATTATGAAAATGTAGCGGGACAGGCAGCAGAAATAACTGGCCCTTGGAAGGTCTTTTTTTCCCTAAGTCCCTAAAATGAGTCTTTTAGGCTTCCTAATTAACCCCCTGAGATTACACTGGCACAATCACCTCAGTGGGACAGAAGACAAGTGGCTTTGAACTGTGCTCCCCTGCCCCTCCCTGCTGGACTGCTCACATTCCTGACCAAGGACAGCATGGATGAGGACAGAGCAGGAGAGCTCTTCTCCCTGTAGTGAAAGGATTTGGGGAAGGAAATAAGCAATTTACCTTTAACCCCTTATGCTCTGGCTCTGTCCCCTTTGTCCGTGTCCATGGGAAAGCTGATGCAGTGTGGGATGTGCAGGTTTGGCCACAGAGATCCATGTCTGTACTGCACATCCTGCCCCCAGCTCACTGTCTGTCCCACACCAGCCAGGAACAGTGGCCACAAGCCAAGGACAGACCCAAGTGCCCCTGAGAGGGACCAGGACCTCTGTGGGACCCCCAGCCCCACTGACGTGGTGCCTCTTAAATAGTTGTGTGTGTCTGAAAGACAACCCTGAGCAGTGCTTGGTTTTCAAATAGATCATTCCTGACAAAGCCCATTATTCACAGTGGGCATAAAGCCAATATCCCTTGGGTTCAGAGCATCCTCCCTGCCACTCTGCTGTGAGTGAGCTGTGACCAGCACGTGGGGAGAAGGAAAAGGGCTTTTATGGACAGCTGTGTGTAATCTCTTCATCAAGATCTCAAACAAATAATAAGAACAAAATAATTTAGACTTCATTCCCTACCGCTCTTTGGGAGGGTTGATGTGTTTTGTGTGCATCATTAGACCAGGATTCAGATTGTTCAATTCCCAGACTAGAACAGTGTTGCCCAGCACACACTTCACCAAAAGGGTTGTTGAATTCCTGTCACAGGCTGACAAGTCTCAGATCAACTTGGAGTATATCAGCCCATGAAGAGCAATTGTTTTGTCTACGTACTGAAAAAATTACGATGATTGTGTTGTAAAGCCCACATATATGATACTTCTGAGACATAAATGAGGAGCATGATATACATGTCCTGTTGTATCTCCTCTCCTAACAGCACATAACGAGCTCCTCTTGAATTATGTACAAGTTTGAATACCAAGGAAGGAAAATAATGTGGAAATGATGTGATAGGCAGAGGAGAGAGACCTGTGTCACTGCCATGTTTTTCCTCAGGGCTGCTTTTTCCATACTGTTTTCTTCCTACCACTCAGTACTGTTTTGTTGGGGTTTTTTTTCACAGGAGGGATATAATTTTCTACCATATCTGAATGGTAACATTTAAAAATCGCTTTGCATCAATGCCAAATCATTCAGACTTTCAGTGTTTTATTTTATGGTTATGTTTTACCATATCTAGCAGTGTGATTGCTTTTCATATCTTACACATAATCCTCAAGAAGCTTTTTCATACCCACTCAATCTGATTTACTCCCAGTTGGATGCATGTATGGTTATGGCTAAGGATAGACTCACTCTATTTTTGGGACTTCAAAACTCCTATTTATCCCTATTTTGAAGTGACTGTTCTCTGCTCACCTGTGACTGGGAACACTCTGGTTTGCAGCTCAAGGGGAGACAGATGCTCAGTTTTGTGAAAGGTCAAATTATTTAAGAAAATCAAAAAACTCTTCTGAAAGGGATGAAAATGTGAGTAAAGAGGCTTGCAATCACTAGTCTGTACTCAGAGATGTGGTTACTCTCGATAAAGGGATTTTTCTCTGTGGAGGAAATGTGAGAAATACGGAACCACTGAAAGCTGGGGTGTGGTGTCAGGGGGTTCAGTGCTTTGTTCCACAGATAAGCAGAGATAAAGACCTGCCTGGTTACATGAAATCTGGTTTGGGTTTATCACTTTTACAGCCACTGACTAGAAGCAAAGTTAGTCTTTTGCCACAGGATAGAATATTACAATGCTATTTTTATTTCATTGATTTAACTGGATGTTCAACAGAGTGGGACAGAAAATTGCATTTAAAAGATAAGTGGGAAAAAAAGATCTACAGGATGCATCATGTCTTAGATGGCAAACTGACTGCTGTGATTACATTCTGTTGTGCTCAGTATTCAGGCTATATTTCTGCTAAAAATCCAATTTTACCATAGAACAGCATATCTAAGAGTACTTTAAAATGGATTATATAGTAAAAACTCAAGCCTTGCATTATATTGTAACTTAAACGAGCTGATCTTGCTGTTATTTAACATTTTACATCCTGTGTGGCAGCACTTGTCACAAAATACATACATTCCACTTGAATAAGTTGCTGGGTAAATTTTTGAGGAACGTCCAACTGCCTGGGCCACGACATCCACCTTTAACTCAAAATACACAGATGAGCTGGTTTTTCTTCAGGCTAAAAGTAGAACTATAATCTATTAAAACTGCTGATTTACAGGCAAAGTTTAATATGAGGAAAGGGCGGTGCAGTGACAGGAATACTTGGAAGCACATGGAAGGTGTGGAACAGACAAAACTGTGCTAAGTCACAGTGCTGACAGGAACAGCCCATCACAGGCTGTGCTGGATGACAACCTTCTGGCAGAGCCTGCTGAGATGTGTGGGGCTCTTTACATGCATCCCTACGTTTCTTGGCTAGATGATTCTGCAGATTTGTTATTTATAGTATTTCAGTATTAAATAATAAATCAGCGTCTGGGAAAGAAACGACTCCTGTGTGCATTTTGCTAAATCATGTTCGGTCTTTCCCTGTAAAGCAGGAAAGCTCAGACCTGTGGAATGTGTTTTACTCTGCCATCTAAAATGCTGTGTGATTTTTGTCACCTTTCTCTCCTTTTATCTGGGGGAGGAGATGGAGTTCTTTGATATTTTATTTAGAATGCACTGCAGTTTGGAAGGAAGCCATTTGAGCTGATTATTGATGCACTTTGTTGTGTGACCACTGTCAGGTCACCTTCTCTCTCTGGGCCACTCTTTGAGCTGTGTGGTGCACACAGTTCCTGTCTGGCAGCAGAATTGTAACTGGAGTAATCCAAGTGTGGGATGAGAGGGATATCTGACTGTACATATTTACCTGATTGAACTACAGAGAGCTGGAAATTCAGAGAGACTTTAAAGCCCATCTTGTTCCTCCCCTTCCATGGACATCTTTCACTATCCCACGTTGCTGCAAGCCCTGTCCAACCCAGCCTTGGACACTTCCAGGGATGGGGTGATAAGACTGGATGAGGGAAGTGGCCACAGCCATCTGAAAATTCCTTTACCTTGGCAGTCAGGCCTGACCTCCAGATGCCCCTGTGACAGCTCATGAGGGGAAACGCTGTCCAGAAATGCAGGACAAAAGACATCCTTCTTCTACAACATGTTTTGTGGTATCCTCTACCAAATGTGATGCCAACTTTTGGAGAAAGAGTCGGATTTTTCTGTGCAATCCAGCACTGAGCTGGAGAACAAGCTGAGAGTAATCAATCAAGTGGGACACATCAAGGTGCAGGGGAGCTGTTTGCCCACTGCTTCTTGGAGATTCTCCACTTGCACTGCCAGACAAGTCCTTTTTCTGCCTGTGCTGCACTCACACTGTTGGCACTCACTTGTGTTTAGCTGTCTGATGCTGTAAACCAGGCTCAGCAAAGGTGCTGGTAGTGCCCAAGCTGGGCAGTGTCCACGTGTGTGTCTGTCTTTACATGGCTGGTTTTATTTGTCTCTATGCCTGCACATCCTCGGAATGCAGGGTGAGCACAGGGTGCATCATCTCTGCTTATTTCCCACCAGATCCCCCAAATCACACATGGTGGGATTGTTGGGGTGTCCCATGCAGGGCCAGGAGCTGGGCTGGATGATCCTTGTGGGTCCCTTCCAGCTCAGGATACTCTGTGATTCTATAAAACTTGTTTTCATCCTGAGTATTTCACCTTGCAAACAAAGCACTCGACATCCAGGGATATTCAAATAAATGCCCTTTCTCTCAGTTTGTGATGATTTAATGAGTGGATTTAATTTATTGTATAGTCAAGTGCTATAGGTAGTAGATGTGCTGCCTGCCCACTGTGTTTTGATATTGCCAGGGAAGCAGGTATTAATGGCACATAAAATCCATCCAACAGTTTTCTCAAGTGCCTTAACTACAGTGCTGGAGATGAACACCCTTCCCAGGGGTCCAAGGGAAGCACTGGTACCCAGGAATGATGAGATGGGGCTCTGTGGAGGACCTGACACCAGGAGGCAGCTCTTGCCAGAACAACTTCCCCATAAAAATAGTGTCTCCCAAACCACCCTGACCTGTTCCAGCACACAGAGCCCAGTTTAGCTGCCAGCCACACTTGTTTTTCCCTGGTGTGACTCACTGACTGTAATGGAGTTACTCCCCATCCACATTGTGATCAGAGTGGGCAGGACCATTAAAATTATTTACATAATGAAATTGCAAGGGGGTGTCCAAGCTGCCAGTAAATCCATCCTGGAAGGACACACACCCCTCCCTGGACAGGGCTAACGAGGCAGCTCCAGTGCAGCCTTTGTTTCTGACAAAAAATGAATCATAAAAGCTGCTGAAATTCATTTTCAGTTCACAGTACATTTGGTGCCAGACTTTCCTGCTGCAATCATGTGAATATATCCTGACACGTACAAGCTGCCTGCATGTTTATTTACCCTGGGATGTGCACTTGAGGGCATGTGTGCATAGCTTTAAATATATATATTTTAAAGTCTGAACACCCATTTTCCCCTAAAAATCTTTATTTCCCACCAAATTAGCTGTTATATTTTACTGCAAAGTTCAGGTATTTTCCTTCTCTCTTCTTTTTCTAACATTTCTAGCTCTGCTCAGATGATAGGAGACAAATGATGGACAGTGGCAGTGTTTTAGAGTGGCACAACTATAGGAATGGAATTGTTTAAAAAATACTTCAGTGTCTGCTGAAAATCTAAGAAAAAAATGGTAAAAATAAATGCATGTGTTGCTATGTAGAAGTCAAAATTAAGATTTCATCTGTAGATCTATTCTCCCCTTCTGGAATCTCATTTTCTCCTTTCACTTCCATGTCAAGAGAATTGAAAACTGCTAAAGAGCATGTGGGTATGATGGGACATTACTCTTTACAGACCAAATATTTCAAGACTTCCACCTTTGTGGGTAATATATTGTCCACAAGACAGTGTGGATGTGAGATTTCCTTTGGGCCTTTTCCAAACCCTTTAAATTGGCATTTGCTCTGATATATCTGCCCAGGCACCAAAGCAAGGTTGGGGTTCAGATGGAGATTCACAGAGATGAACCATTTCAGCAGCATTTGTTGATACAATCATAGAATAATTTTGGTTGGAAAGGGCCTCTGGAGGTTTGTGGTGTCTCAGGTGGAGAACAGCCTGATGTNGTTGGAAAGGGCCTCTGGAGGTTTCCTAGTCCAGCTTTGTGGTGTCTCAGGTGGAGAAGAGCCTGATGGTACTGGTGAAGGAAAGTTATCAGGACATGTGTGTTAACAAGTCATGTTGGTTCATCCTCATTTGTATCAGAATTTGTAGAGAAAGGACAAAACTGGAAAAGAGCCTCTGCTCTTTGTTTCTCTTCTGATCCATCCTGACATCCACACCTTCGGGAAAGGATCTGCCAACGATGCCTCTTCTGTGTGTAAACTGATGGAGCTGTTTACCTATGTTTGATCTATTCCAAGGGCTTTCCCTAGGCAGGAATTCAGGCTTGTTCAATAGAGCTCATTAGGTAATGAGCTTATTCGCTAAGCTCATTAGTGTGGAATTCATCCTGCTCAGCCCTCTGCAGCCCAGAATCTTGTACCGCTTCAGCCCAGCTTACCACTAGTTCTGACCCTCGGCAACAGGGGTTACTTTTACCTAATTTCATCTATTTTACATGTTTTCATTCAACAGCTGTTTTGCTGAATGGCTGTTTCTATCATTTAATCTGTCCTGCTATCCCTCTGTAGCAGAAAAACACCCAAAAGTGCCGAAATCTTTTGCATGGAGTGTGCCAAGGCTTGAATATCATGCCAGCTCATTTCATGAACTGAAGCAGAGTGTCTGACTCAGTAGGACTCATCCCATTCCGTGATGGAGGCTCCCTGGATTGATGAACAGACGGTTGGGCAGATGTAAGTAGGCAGGAAAACGAAAGAGGCACCAAGTAAAAGTTGTGATTGCCTCCTGCGAGCTGACCGTGATGGCCCATCTGCACACAATCTAGTGCTCCTGGGGGAAGTTTTAAAGCACACGCAGGCATGGCAGAAGCTGGGAATTTCGTATTTTGGTTAATTATGCAGAGATCAGAGAGTGAGGTTGATAAAAAGGATATCTCAGGTGCAAAGACAGAGTGGGAGACGGGGTTTTAAATCTTCCTGAACCAAGAGCACAACTGAGAGGTGTGACAGTGAAGGATGTGTGTTGGCAATAATGCTTCATTGATTCATGCTCAAAGTGGGAAATTTAAGTCCTGTTTCTACTCATTTCAGACACTGATTACTAGAAAAAGGCTCTCATGCAGTGGAGTAACGGGGTGTCAGAGCCTGTTAGATCAGCACCAGCCTGTTCCCATCTTCCCTCCAAAGAGGCAGAAAGAAGCGACTGGAGCTTTTCTCAGATTAATATTGAGGACAAAGCTCAAGAAATTATGTAAACATCAAACCCCGCTAAAACAGGGTTATAATTGAGAATGAGTTTTGAAATCAGTCTCAGGGAGAGGATAAGTTTATGTCTGCATTAGCTGGTGNAGAGAAAATTGTGCACATGTCTCCATATTACACCCCAAAAGTGCATGTGGAGCACAAAGACATGGAATTGTTCAAGGTCAGGTTGGATGGGGCTTGGAGCAACCTGGGATAGTGGAAGGTGTCCCTGCCCTTGGCAGGGGGTGGAACAAGATGATCTTTAAGGTCCCTTCCAACCCAACCATTCTGTGATTCTCTGATTATAACTATGTGAGAAAATAAGCAGAATTAAATAATAGTAAGAAATGTTTTCCTCAGTACAGAGAAGAAAAAAAAGAGGCTGTTTTGGTTGTGAGGTGAAATCTTGTTATCAAGGATTTGCATTTACATATTAAAGGCTGAAAGTGACTCAAGATTTTATCATCTGCTGTTTTCACATCTGATGTGAAACCCTGGATCTACAGAGATGAGAAAACCAGCAGCAGTTTGTGACTTTTAGATGGCAAAGTGGAGTCACACGGACAGAAAAAAATAAAGCAATAAGTCCATGAAAAATAACTACCCATAATAAAAAGCTCAGGGTGTTGGGGATGTGTTGTTTGATTAACAGGAGCTGTTAAGTTGAACCCAGCACATTTGGGGAGGTTTGGGGGTGCTGGGGTGTTATTGCTGCCTTAGGAGTGTTCAGCAAACGCCAACATGGTGCATAGTCAATAACAGCAGCTGCTTCCCTCCATGTGTTTCAGACTTATTACTCATATTATTTGACCTTTTTATTAGGAGGCTCCACAGCACAGATCCACGGAGACCTCTGCAAGCTCAGCTTTCAGGGGCTCATAGCCTCGTTCCACTCTCTTTAGAGGCAAACAACCCTTCTCAAGGGCTTTCTGGGGACGTACATCAGCCAAATTTCACAAAGTCCTGAAGGCAAAAAGCTAAAGCTGATCTGTGTTTTAATTTTGCTGCAGATGGCAGGCCAAGATGAAAGCAGCAGGCTTCCCCAGGCGATGGCTCTCCGGAACCCGGGCGGGAAGAGCCTGCTTGGAAAATGGCTTTGAGTGGCTGCCCAGTTCACTTTTGTTGTTGTTGTTCTTTGCAGATGCTTTTATAGGTGAGAGATAATTCATACCCAGAGTTGCCACTCTGCATCAGGAGTGAGAGCACTGACAATGCCCTCACTTGGCCCCAGCCCCAAACACCCCTCGTGGCTCCGTGTGGAACGTAAAGTCCACAATGTAGAGGGAGAACAAAAGGGTGAAATCGTGAAAGAAAAAGGGAAAGAAAGAGCCAGATGCTCCAGCATCATTTCTGAGGCTGCAAAGCAGAACGAAAAGGCAGTAAAGACTTGCACCTTTTAAAGGAGTAATGAATTGTTTCCTCCTCTGGCAGGCAGTGATTTGACTTGCCACATGCCTCCTAGTAATTTCCCAGCAGGTTTTAATGTTGGAACAATGGCATTCTGTTAGATATTGATTTTAAAATAACTCTTCCACACTTGCTTGTAACTTTAAGAGGTGAATTACAGCCCTTGAATGTGTTCTAATGTAGCAGTGGTAAATAGTTAAATAGGCACAATCTGTTTCTGCAGGCACTCTCTGTCCAGGAGAAGGCAGAGACCTCAGCTGAAACCTGTCTGTCTTCTGGTATGCAGGAAAAACATTCATTAGTCTGCCTTCACTGAAGGAAAATATTAAGAAATTCACAATGGATGTGGTGGAATTTGACAGGAAAAAAATGTCTGTGCTGGATGTTGAAGCAGCAAAGAGTGGGAGGCAATGGGTAAATGACTGAATCGCAGCTCTTTTCTTCTTCGACAAATTGAAGCATCACTTCAACAGTGATGGTCACTGGGGCCATCCCTGCCAGGACCTTCCCTGAGCTTTGAGAGGTGGCTGGGGTTGACCATGGGCCCTCTGACTGCTCTTTGCCATGTCCATGAGCAGTGAAAAACCAGCTGCTCAGTTCAGATATCACCGCTGCTGAGGCTTGTGCTGCATTAAAAATAAATAAACCTGCTACATCCTCGGGTAAGTCAGTGTGGGAGCTCCATCCCCATGTGCTCTGCACAGATGGGAGGGAAGGGCAAGGGGGCACAGCCTGTGTTAAATACAAATAGTGCATCAGCTCCACTGAAAGCACATGAATTACACAGGTCAGGGGCTCATGTTCACTGAGGGCTGTGGTACCTGAGCTGGGGGTGTGATGGGGGGCAGGGAAAAATGCTGGTTGGAGCTGGGAAAAGTTGCTCTGTTTATAGTACACTTCTTTTAGTATTTTTTTCCCTTAATGAGGTGATTGCATTACAGTGCCTGGGACACAGCCTGGCAATACGCTGGGTCACAGGTGTTCCCACATTCTGGCTTGAGCTGCTCAGAATGACAATGGTTTGAGCTGGAAGGAACTTTAAAGATCAGCTCATTCCAACTCTCCTGCCAGGGACAGGGACACCTTCCACTATCCCAGGTTGCTCCAAGCCCCATCCAACCTGGCCTTGGACACTTCCAGGGATGGGGCAGCCACAGCTTCTCTGGGCAACCTGTGTCAGGGCTCACAGCCAAGACTTTCTTCCCTAAGAAAGCCTAAACCTTCCTTCTTGCATTTTGAAGCTGTTCCACCTTGTCCTATCACTACACACTCTTGAATGCACATATCCCATAAGAAATTGCAACAAAAATATCTCACTTTCCTAATCTTAAAATGAGGTGGGAGTTTTGTTTCATGTCAGGTGCCCTGTGCTAAATCTGTGCCAAGGCAGCAGGTCTGGGTAAGGACATGATGCACAGATGTCCCTGTGAGGGTGAGGATGAAGGTGGGTGTTGCAGGACAAAGCTCTGGCCAGAGAGGCTGCAGAGACTCAGGTCACTCAGAAACTCCCTGTGCTGCTCTCCCTGTACACACTGATGGGCTGTAATCAGCCAAGAGACATAATTAGTTTTGGCTAATTTGTTACAGGGCCTTTAACTTCTCTTCCCCTCTCCCTGCTCTTGGCTGACAGTGGCTACTCTGTCCCTTATTTTCAGCTAAACTGATTACTTTTACTGGGTCAGCACTGTTATGAAATTATCATTTTATGAGACTAAAAATAGCTCAGGTCCAGTCAGCACGCCAATCACTTCCCTTCATCTCCAATGAAAATACAATGTTATCTTTAATCTGCATTTCTCAGGCACTTACTGTGTTGCAGGCTAGAAAGAAAAGGAGGATAAAAAAGAAAGAGTAGCTCAGAAAAAAATCTGTAAATCAGTTGCTATAGATGCATCTCTGCCAAGGCTTCCACTGGTAAATTTAGCAGTCACATTACAATTTTAGTCAGCACCATTTCTTGGCCTTATTCAAAATAATTCACTTCTCACACAACGAGTTACCCTAAAGGCAAGTTATTTTGTCTTGCACATTAAAAATGGTGTGTTTGCACATACGTGCAATCGTTACAAATATCCAGAGCCACAAAAAGCATAAGGATGGAAATTATTCTTTTTTTTAAGAGAGAAAAAAAGAAACTCTAGTGAATTCTACTTGCTGTGAGAATGAGTAAAGGTATTTTAATACATCTGGTGTTCTAGTGAATACAAATAGCTCAAAAATGAGATGCTTGCCTGAGATTTATATCAAGATAGTGAAGGGAAAAGGTTCCATCTGTAGTTTCTGATACAAAGACATTTCGCACACAATATCTGTAAATCCATTAGGAGAAGAAAATTGATACACGTTTTGTGTAAGATGAAGCTGGAGTCAAGAGAATGAAAGCTCAAGGAAATGGCTTCTTTGTGTAGCTCCATCAATTCCTTGTTTGATTGGACTTTCTGTATATTAAATTCAAGCAGTTCTTTGGCCTGTGGATATAAGAATTGTTGACATTGTGGGAAATGGTGAGAGCGATGAAATTCCAGAGCTTCGCTTCACAAAGGACACATCCCACCTCTCATCCATCTTCCCATCAACAATGTTAAATATGCAAAGCAGTGTTATTACTCCAGCAATTTTTCCCGATTCAGCTTCATGGCAGTTACAGAAGGACTGACATGCACAATATGATTCCCGGGCCAAACAACAATCTTTCCGGAGGAGCCGGGAATGGCAGCGCTCCAGAGATGATTTATTATTTTCCTTACTTTGCAAACTCCTCTGAGCTTGCATGAAGGAGGGTGAATGAAGGTTACTATGAGCCTGAGTGGTTTTTGCTGTGGAGAAGGAAGTGCAGGGCGAGCTCTGCTCACACACAACCTGGCAGCGTTTGCCGGAACGTGCTCAGGATTCGGCACGTTCACACCAGCCCAGCTGGCAGCAGCTTGGCAGCAGGGCTTTCACAAGCTATTTCACTCCTTGCATTTCATCCCTTCCTTGTCCACCACTGAACACCAATAGGAAAGAAAACCCAAGAAATAAGCAAAACAGAGCGTGGTGTTTCTTTCAGAGGGGTCGCTCTGGTGTCCGTGCACTCGTGTTCTCTCTGATCCACGTTTTGCAGAACCTGGTTGAGCCAAGACAAACCAAAACAGAGCCTACCCCCAAATCCCTCTCTACACACTCAGATAATAAAACCTCTAAGAAATTCCAGCTCTTGCTCCAGACCAGGCTGTTGACATAAGCAGGCCAGCACATCTTTATTGACTTTCTAGCGTTAACTTGGTTCCTTAAATGAATTCAACAGATGGGACTGTTTTGTCCAAGTGCACTGATATGTGTCTTTCAAACTTACTGACCAGTGCAGCCAACTCTGAAAGAGGAGTAGTGTCCTCCAAGCCATTATGTTCTTGCAAATTGCAAGGGAGAGAATCAGAGATAGATTCTCCAAGGACCACCCCGAGGACACTGAGCTGTGGGAGCTCAGCCCTCGTTAGGCAATAGAAAATCACACAGTGTATCCCCTAAGCTCAGACCAAAACAAAATCCATCATCAACTTCTGTCCCTCGGTCTGTGGTTTTGCTGGTTTCTTGACACAAATGATCAAAAGATCTCAGTAACAATTCCCTCTGTGAATATTCCCTCCTTGTAGCACCTTCCAGTACCTAAAGGGGCTCCAAGAGGGCTGGAAAGGGACTTTGGACAAGGGCATGGAGCAACAGGACAAGGAGGAATGGCTTCAAACTGACCAAGAGTGGATTTAGATTAGATATTAGGAAGAAATTCTTCCCTGGGAGGGGGGGGAGGCCCTGGCACAGGTTGCCCAGAGAAGCTGTGGCTGCCCCATCCCTGGAAGTGTCCAAGGCCAGGTTGGAGCAGCCTGGGATAGTGGGAGGTGTCCCTGCCCATGGCAGGGGTTGGAACTGGATGGGATTTAAGGTCCCTTCCAAGTCAAACCATTCCAGGATTCTACACCCCTGTCTGTGGCACAGTGAGATCCTGACTGTGATGCCCAGCAGGGCCCTTGGGAGTGTCTCCATGCCCAGGGAGGTGCAGGTAGATGTGGCACTCTGGTTTTCACAGCTACAATTTGATGCCTAAGCTGCAGGTCAGAGACACTGCCCGGGAGTCTAAAACATAGTGCTCTTGTCAGGTGAAATGAAAACAGCTATAAAAATCTTAGAAAAACATGTGTTCTGGGCAAAAGTGGTGTGGGGTTTAGTGGTGTCAGAGAGGTCTTGTCCTGCCTCTGGGTTTGTGAGGGGCAGCAGTGGAACATGAGGCTGCCCCTTCCACATCAATATTTAATAGTGAATAAAATTGAATGTTGGATGGGGCTTGGAGCAACCTGGTCTGGTGGAAGGTGTCCTTGCCCATGGCAGGGGGTGGAATGGGGTAATCTTTAAGGCCTCTTCCAACCCAAACCATTTTGGGATTCTGGGATTCTATAAAAAACAATATGCTGGTAACAAAATAACCAAATTTATTATAATTAAACCATTTCTACATAGGTGTAAAACTGACGGTTATTGCATATCATGGTAGCTAAAAACTAAGACAGGGTCATGAATGCTGGGTGGGGACCAGCACTGTGTTCCTTCCCTGCTTCCAGCAGTGTTTGCATTCCTGAGATGGGGGTCCTGGGGGTCAAAACCTCCTGCAGAACACAGCAAGGGCCCTGGCAAAGCCAAGCTTATTGTACTGGTGCTTTAGATGGGTAGCTGTTGGCCTCTTGAGAAAAATGTTTCTGCATGAATTGGAAAGCTGATTTTGAATTAATTCTGAATAGTTGTTTCAGTAATTCAGATTGATTTAAGATGCACCCAAGAATAATGCTTTCATTATAAAACCTCCTGAGCAAAATTTAAATCGTGCTAAATTAAAAACAGCCTCTGTTAAACCAGGGCTGATGAGTACAGCAGAGGGATCAGAGATGCAAGGTCAGTATAATTTAATTCCTTTGCTTTGTTTCCCATTCCAGAAAAACTCTTCTACCTGTCTCCTTGGGTTATTAACTACCTAAGGAGCTTGCACATCGTCCTGGATTTCTCTGAACTGATTAGCACAATAACCCCACCTAAAGCAGTAATTATTTATTGATGCTGTGCTTCACCTGCAGGAAGAAGTGCATTTTTAAGGCTTTTTATTTATGGGTCAATCTGGAAATTCGATTGTATCCTAAGGATACTTTGGAACAGCAGCTGATGCACAGTACAGTGGGAGGATAAAGGGTTTCTGACTGTTTGCCTTGTTTGTTAGTTTTAAGTCAGCCTTCCATTTTATACAAATGAAGCTAATTTTTTAATGCCTTAGTAGCCTGGAAAAAGTTATCCTACATGTTCCAAATCACTCCTGTCAAAGCAATGGTGGGATTCCAGTGTCAGGGGCATGTTCACTTATCTGGATTTAAATGTATCACTGTGTAAATAAAACATATATACATACATGTATAGAGTTAAAAACTATTGTGCTTTATAATTCCTTGTTTTAAATGCTGCCTGAATTATTAAAGGCAAGAGTCAGAAAACATTTAAGATCCTGATAAAAGCTGTGAGTGTTGCTGAAATCCAAGCAGTGAAGTGGCAAGCACTAAGTAGGCAAAGTCTGATGGATTAGGAAGCACGTTGGAGACCTTGGCTGCATTTTTGGCAGTGTCTGTGCAATAGGAGTTGCCAGTACATTCATTAGTAACAAGATCCTTCCTAACATATTGAAATGACTTCTGAAGAGAGAGGTATATGAAATATTGCCTGAAAGTGCCAGTTAGTCAAAACTGAAAGGATTTTTGGGGAGATGAAGGAGTCAAGGAGGGTTAACCCTGAGTGGTTAATTCAGGGAGGGTCAACACTCCCCACACACATTGGGAGGCAGGAGGGTGGAAATGAGCTGGGGACAAAAGTTTTGCTTCTAGAGTTGAATTTCAGTGCCATGATGCCAAATTGTGGGTGAGATGTGGCACAGCAAATGCCTCATCCACCACTGCTGGGACCTCACCAGCAGCCTGCCCAGCTCCAAAAATGCCTCTCCAAGGGGGAACAGATGGGGCTCTGCAGAGCTGCTCTGGCAGCAATCAGGTTCTTATGGCTCATAGTTGCAACTTGTCTTTCTAGCACAGGTTTAGGAAGAATATTTGGCTTCAGGTGCCTGGAAAGGAGGCACAGGGGGCTGCTGAGTGTTGTCTCAGAGCACTGGAGCTCCTCAGGCTGTTATTGATGGTTCTGAGTTTCTTGTAAATCTATGATACAACACTAAATTCAGCTGATAGACTATTTGCCTGAGACATCTATTTTAATTAAAGTCCTGCAACAAAAATCCCAAATCAGTAATACTAGAAGTTTAACCTTTAAGGCTTTGACAGCATTTTATAGGTCCCTTCCCAACAAATTACTACATAGCTATGTTTAAATGTCTAACTTCTTATATCCATGTCAATTCATTTAAAGCACTCATTTATCTCTAATTTCTGTGATTACAACAGATTGAGAGCACTTAAAGGTCCTCAGGAGTACTTTGATTTGTCTATTTGTGTGTTCAGAAAGGGAGGGAAAAGGACCAAAACTGAGCCACTGCCCCAACAGGAGCAGAGACTCAGCTCCTCCAGCACATTCTGCATGTATTGGGTTTGTTCCCAACCAACACTGAGTGTCCCCTTGACCCCAACTCTTCTGTCACAAAGATATAACAGCAAATGTGTGAATGGGCACAGGCTGGTGTAGATAGAAGGATGGGTGTGATCATTACTGAACAGAAATCCAAAAACAGAACTGTATTTTCATGCATTTCCCCTTGTACAGAGGACACGGGAAGAAGCCACCCAGGGCAGGAGTCCTTCTGAAGCTGCTCAGTGAGATTGTGGGGACAAAAGGTGAGAACTGACCAGTATGGACCAGTCAGAACATGGAAAGCTGAGCCACAGGGGATGCAAAGCCCAGCTTCAATTTCTAAGTAAGCACTGGCTTTCCCAGGGTAAGGAAGAGCTTTTGCCATAAACTTGCACACTTTCCTTAGATATTAAAAAGGAGGAATAAGAGATCTTTAGGTGACTATGACAAACAGGTTCTACATTCTATATTCAGACTTTCAGTCATATGCCCGGATTCAGCGCCTTTCTGACAGCTGAATTATGATTTTAATAATTTAAAAGTGCTACTGTGAGCCTGTTCATGTATAATAGGCACAGAGAAGTGTTTAAAATCAAAAGCAGTTTAGAGAAAAAGTGGTCACTGTATTACAAGAAAGAGAATTGTCTACATCTGAATATTAATCTGTGTGAACTCTCCAGTGGGAAAACTCTCTGCAAAGTAACTATAAACTTAGTATATTGTTCTGATGCGTGGAATGAAGAGATTGCACTGGTTGTGACTGCCCAAAGCAGCAGCCTGCAATGCCCACTTCCTTTTACATAACCTTGTCAGGGTGAGGGCTTGGCCATTCTGCTTACAAAGGTTTTAGTTCAGAGCAGCAGAAGCACAAATCTATAATCTCAGTAGAAACATCTGTAAGACGGAAATTAAATATAAGGGGGAAAAGTGCCCTCCAGGCAACATTCCCCTTGCTTTGATTTCATTATCTTTGTACCTGTCCATAGGAACGTTTGAAATTCTACTGCAACCGCCACAGCATTCTCAGTTTTCAAACTCACAACTAAACACAGAGAAAAAGTCCATATCCTGCTCAGTTAAGTAAAAACCAGATCATGTCCTGGCAGCCACTGAGTATTTTCAGTACAGTGACCCACAACATCCATTTGACTTCAGCAAATCTGTAGTTCCTGGCATGTCAAGTGAAGAAACAAAGCCCGACATCGCGGAGTGACACAACACGTACATCAGCAACTTTGTGTGAAATCTGTGGCTCGAATGAATGTCAGAAAAACCCAGCAGCTCTCTCTGCCAGCTCCCCTGCACTCGTGTCAACTTCCCTCTCCTGCAGAAGGAGTGTGAACCAGGACCTGCTACTCCACCGCCTTGCTCCTCCTGCACTCATTTACCATTGTGCCAAGCATTTGTCAGGTGGGTGTAAGTGCTTTTTCTGTTTTATACAACTGCACATAAATCGCACAAGTTGTAAGGGAAAGAACAATCAAAACCTCAACAGTTCCAGCCCCTTTTCGAACATGCACCCAGGAAAATGCTGAGGAGTGGCTGAAGTCAAGCTCCCAGTACATGCTTGCCTGCTGCTCAGGGAAAGGAAAAGTAATACTCACCCCAGTGTTGTCATGGTTACAATAGTGTACCAAAAGGAAGCAGGAATACTGGTGAATTTGCTCGCGGAGGACCCTTTCTCTGCATAAAACATCACAGTTGCAAAGATGATGATTGCCATAGTGAGGGAAAAGAGGAGAAAGCCAAGCTCGGAGGCACAGCTCTTCAAAGTGTAGCCCAAGATTCTTAGGCCTTGGGAATGGCGGGAGAACTTGAAAATCCTGAAAACCCTAAAAACCCTTAGTGTCACAAAGGCTCCGCTGACGTCCTCGTTGTTGGTCATCACCAAGCCGATGTAGTAGGGCATGATGGCCACCACGTCGATGATGCTCATCACACTTCGGATGAACCTGTAGCGACTCGGGGCCGCAAAGAGTCTCAACAGATACTCAACCGTGAAAATCATCACGCAAGCCGTGTCCAAGCAAAAGAAAGCCACGGCGTATCTCTCCCCACACGGAAGCTCCTTGTTCCCAGGCACCGTGCCACAGGGGACCGTTTCCACCACGTTAGTGATCACAGAGACAGCAATAAAGAAACCGGTGACGTAGTAAAAGACTAAGGCTAAGGTGCTGGTGTGGGGGTTCTCGAAGGCTCGCCACATGGTCTGCCGGAAGCTCAGGGATGGCATGGACCCTTCCTGGTTGTTTTCCGAGTCGTTGTCATCCATCAGCCGCTCCGCGTTTTCCCGCTTCCTGTCTTTGTACTCTTCATAGCAGCAGTCCCCGATGATTTCAGGGAGGATCCCATAGAAGGCAAGCTCTTCGTCATAAGCAGAGATGCACTCGTACCTGGGGTAGTGCAGCTTGCCAGTTCTATAGAAATTTAAGATGCACCTGAAGACCTCGGGGTCCCGGTCAAAGAAGTATTCCTTAGTGTCTTCGTTGAAGAAGAATTCCTTCTCGGTGCTGCCCAGGAGAGTGTCCGGGTACCTCTCCAGTGTAGTCCTCCACGTCTGGAATCGCCTGCCACTCACATTGAGAATGATCAGCTCGTCCTGCCTCTTGTTTTTCTCTGTTGGAGCCAGTGGCATAGGACAGTTGGCCACTGGCATCCATCCTATGGCAGCCGCCCTGGCAAAGGGCAACCACGCTGCTACTCCTGCTGCCATGATGACCCCAGGCCTTGTTACTGGAGATGGTAATTAGGATGCTCCTGAGACCTGCTGGAAGTCAGATCAGTTCCATCTAAAATACAGAACAAAACAGAACACAGCACACAGTCAAGCAGGGGGTGTCTTGCCCCGTTGTGTTAAAGAGCCCGATATCAGCACAGACACAGGAATTTAAAACAACTGGCTTGTCCTCACCTCCCAGTTGAAGATGATGTTAAACAAGGTACATGATAATCAGCTCAGTGAGGTTATGGCATTATTATAGATTGAAATTTGGAATAGCAAATGATTCCTCATTAAAAGCATTTTAAAAGTAGCATAAACACAGTAATTCATATTTGCTTCCTTACAAACAAGACTAATCCATAATTCCCCAGGTGTAAGACTCATGTGCTCATCAGTTTAACTACAGCTGTCAAGAAAGAGCTGGGAACTCCAGTGAAATCAGCTTGCAGTTCATCCCATGAAATTGTGCACCATGAAAACCCAGGACTGGGCTCAGCTGTGTTTCCAGACTGAAACAAGTTCAGTATGTCCTGAATCTTGCACTAAGAGCATCTCCAGATGAAAGAAATGGAAATTTTTCTCTGGTTTGCACTATGTTTCTTCCACCTTTAGGGTAAGACCTGGCCTCAGCAGCAGTGTTTTGCTGCTCTCTTTCACTGAGAGGTGGGTTTTACTCTTGTGAAGTATTGCAGCCCTCCACTGGACCAGAGGAAAATTCTGACTTTCAGGGAAATATTGAATACCTGAGCAGCAGTAAACTTCAATCCCAGATGTGAAAAGTGATGGATTAAGCTACAAGTATCACAAACATGAGAATGAGGGAAGCCTCCAAAGCTGGACAATGTCCTTCCAGCAGGACTTCCTTGCTTGTTTCCAGTCTAACACAGGCAGTTCTTCAGCTGAAGAACTGAAGGACTATTAGGTTGAAGCAAAATGTGTTCACTGCACTCTTGGATTTTGAGATGAAAAGTACCCCAAGTTAGCCAGATCCTCAGCCACTGGAAACCAACATTCTCTTGAAGTTCGAGTAGTTTTTATGGTTCTGATACAGCCATGAATTTTCTTTATCTTTTTGATCTTTGATCATAGTTGTTACAGTCTTTAACTTTTGTTTTAACTTGCATTTACTGTCACTTCCTTAATGTTTTTCTAACTCTACTGTGCAATTATCTGAACAAAGGTGCCATTATCATATAAGATGCATTAGGAACCCTGTCAAAAGTCAATTTATCAATGGAAATTCCATTGATTCCACTGACTCAGGCCTTCAAAGCTTAATTGTATCTTTGTAGACAGTTTTACTCTAAAGTTTTTTAATTACATGAAAGCTGCCATTCCAGCCAGTAAGGCTGCAGCATTATCGATTTCAACAGGCCATCAAAATACTGAATAAAAAATTATGGAATCAATCTGTGATGCAAATGTCTGAACTTCTCACAGAAATGCTCTGCTTCTTCAGGGCAAATTAACATTCATCCCCTTAATGTGGAGCATCTTTCTATGCAATTTTACTATCTAAAGGACAATTGAAATCCCTCGTGCGAGCGTCTTACTGCTGCTAGAAAAGGTTTTGTAATTACACAACATATAATAATCCATAGTGATGCTTATCCCAAGGAGACACTTTGCTTATCTACATGGCACTGAAGCAAGCATCCCACAATATTTCCCTCTAAAGAATTTTTCAATATCACAAAGCACTACTTTTTCTCTGCCTCTAAAGAGGGAATTTAATTCGTTAATAGTGCCAGACTGGCAGCCCTGGGGACCTGGTTCTTTCGTCTGTGTGAGGCAGAGCAGAGCACTGCAAACTTTCTCTGCATGACTTTGAAAAGATGCCCCAGTCCTGAGCTGAAAGGGCATCTCCAGAGGCGTGGTGGGCTCACACCAATGCCTTCTACCAGCAGAGGAGGATCTTTTATCGTTCATGAAACACTTAAGAACAGGAGGCAGCAAAATAACAACTGTTTCATTCATTAATCACTGAATATATACAGGCAAATAACCAAGATAAAGCATCTCGTTCCTCTTTTTCCTGCTGGCAAACTCTCTTCTCTGCTTTTAATTTCAATTAACACCACCACAGTCCTTCTACCAGGACTGATTGGTGAGGTAGGGTGACCTGACCAGCTTCAGCACATTGGATCCTCATCTCCCCTGATTCCTCAGGGGAACCACATTAGAAATCTCTTCTGTACTCTCCTAACTTTGGTTGTAGATTCCAGGTTACCTACATTAGCTGCTCAGGCACTATAAATACTTCACATATAATTGTTCTAATAAAGCAATGGCAACTCATAAGTGACTTACACATTTTTAAATCAATTTTTAAAGGTAAAATGGGTCCTTCCATGCTGGCAGTATATGTGGGGAAGCTATAAATATCTCGGCTTTGAAATGGACAGGATATTAAAGCAAAAGACAAAGAGAGAGGAATCCTGTGGAAGTTTAGTTCCCGTTTCTCTTGGACCAAGAGATGCAGCTGGCTAAGAAAATAGAATGCACACAGCTTAATTTTCAAAGTTACATTGAATCTGTCCCATTTGATGATGAAAAAAAAAAAAAGTATCTTTTTTGGCTGTAAATTGTCTGAAGATTGAGAGCGAGAAGAGTAATGAAATCTCCTGTCACAAAGGTTTTGCTTTTTCTTGTCCAAAAGTCCTTGGAAGTCCACCACTCCTCAAAGTAAGAGACAGAAAATTAGGAGAGTGATAGGACTGTATTTGTAATTCAGAGCTGCACAACCTAAGCTGAGTAAAAAAAAGATGAAGTAACGAGTTTACAGAATGTGGGAAGAATCCTCCTTTTCTGCCTGCCTGGGGTTCGGTAACTGCTATCCCGTCTGTTTAGGCTGGAAAGCAATTGGCTGGTCTCAAAATTTACTGTACTTTCCACAGAGTCTCTTCAGCTCACATAGGAAACAGACACACTTTAATTCTAACGAGCATATAATTAGCTATACCCATATTTCTAATTTTAATTACCATAATTTCTGCATGTAATTTGAAAGGAACTAGTTAACAGCAGACTGGCACCCTGCTGATGACATTTAGAAGACCTGGTACACGACATAAAATAATTTGTCTCCTGATTTAAAATAGTCAGCATCTGTAGAGGAAAGAATCTGTTTTCCTTAGAATTATGAGGACAGTGAATGGTCGAGAAAATTTGATGGAAAAGGCTGAGGTAGGAGCCCCCTGTCCCCCTCCCAGGACTCCCAACTCCATCTGGGTCCCTCCTGACCACCTCTGGCTCCCGCAGTTCTTCTGTGCTGCAGCCACTCCACGGGCACTGTGGTTTCATCCCAGTTTGAAACAAAAACCTGCCAGGCATGGCAGGGTCAGGAAAGCTCTGGAGGAAAACTTTAGAGAACAGTTATGTCTGTTCACCTAAAGGGTCAAGAAATAAAGGATGGATTCTTACCCCATTAGCTCCCATGGCAATGCCACACTTAACAATTGTCTCTTCATCATCTCACGAAAGCAGAAAAAACCTCAAAATCTCAGTGTTTCCCTTTCTAGAAGCAGACGGGGATGATTTGAAATCTGCCCGATAAACATACTGTGAGTTCCTTGACGAGACACTGCTAACGGGAGTGGAGAGCCTTGACATCATCCCTTCTTCCCTCTCCTGTCCTTGTTGGGTCAGGCTCAGGCAGCGAAGAGACATTTGCTTTCAAGCAAAATATGTCAGCCAAGCCTCGCTCTCCTCGGTCAGTCACACATCCCTTCCCTTCGCAACCGCATCAGAAAATAAAACTTTCTGCAAAACACTCACTCCCTCGGTCTGTCGGAGAGATTTGGGAGCAAAAGCAACAGGCTTAGGATAAATACATGCAAACTTCTCCCCTCCCTCCCTCCCAGCCAGCCCCGAGAGCCCCATCTTGCCGGCTCGCAGCGCTGCCTTACCTGGCCAGGAAAGACACCCGGCGCCCAAAAGTAGGGCTAAATCTGGGGAACGGGAAGGAAGGGGGAGCAGTCACTCCTCAGGATAAAAGGTGAACTGTGCTGCCTGCCTCTTGACTCCCTCTCTAAATGCAGTCAGAAGCAATCAGTAAATGTGATCATCATTGTGAAAGTATATATAGAGAGATGACTAAACAGCTTCTCCCTCATTACTGCCGAGACGGAGGCTCTCCCTGCCTCTCTCGCCTGAGCTCGCTTCGCTTTGCCCCCTCCCCTTCCAGCACCGCTTGAAGCTTTGCCCTCGCTGCCTGACCCAGCTGGGAATGGCTCCCGGGTCCCGGGGAGTCCGCTGGGGTGGGCACAGCACGGAGATGGAGCCGGCTGGTCCAGGCAGGCAGGTTGTGGAGCGCGGCGGGAGAAGGGCGGTGTGAGCTCACAGAGACACTGGCAAATGGAGTCGTTAAATACACACCAGTGCCTACCCTGCATGCTAATGTGCCAGCGGTGGAAACGGGGGGGATGAAGGGGGGAAAAGTACGGGATGAACTTCACGGGTCCCTCCCGGAGCTCCCTGTGTGTCCCTGGCTCTCGGTCAGGCAGGGACAAGGCAGGAGAGATTCTTTCTGGACAAGAAAATGAGCTATTCCTCCAGCATCGCAAACCTACAAACCAACACCTTAGCCAGGGCAGGAGGCTACATTCAGGAATAAAAAGAAATAATTCAGATTTAAACCAATCTTTCCCTTTCTCCTTCTCCCTCTGCCTTCCCACCACCTTCCCCTTTCCCCCTCGTCCTGCTGTTCTGGCTTGCCCTGCTCCTTGGCAGCTCTTACCAGTCCTGTCTCCACACCACCTCAGCATCCCTCTTTCATCCACGGTCAGAAGTTGGACTCGGCACGCTCAGAGACCTGGCAGCCTCGCTCATTTATCTGTTTGCCGGCGAATCTCCATTAAGTAAATAACTATCAGCCCAAATTCAGAGCGAGCCAGCCTTGCCCTGCTCTGCCGGGCAGCTCCCGGCGGTGCCCGATGCGCCGCAGCGATAGTTGGTGACTTCCATAAAGTAAGACAAATACATACACGAGCGAGCGGAGCTCGGCTGCCTCGCCATCGCCTCTGCTCCTTCCACAGCCCAATATCGCACCTTTTCGTCGGGAGCGCGGGGCTGGAACGGTCTGTGCGGCCACGCGACGGGATCGCGGGAGAGGCGAGGGGCGGGAGGCAGAGAGGGGCGCGGGGGTGGGAGCCCGCCGGGGGCACCGCGCCTGCCC
>WEIV01027636.1:85574-162548 GCA_013390005.1 Calyptomena viridis | reverse complement strand
GCAGCCCCCCGGCAACAGGGGTCCCGCACCCGCCGACCCGACCAGAGGTGGAGAAGTGCTCTGGGCGAGGGGTTTGGAGGGTGCGGGACCCCCGGGCTGGGGGTGTGTTGAACCAGGGGGTCCGTGGGTGAGGGACCCCTGCAGCAACCCCTTAATGAGGGTCCCACCCGCGCCGACCTCCGGGGCAGAGAGGAGGGCTGGGCAGGGGGTTGGAGGTGCGGGACCCTCAGACCTCAGGGTGCTGTGGGACCCCTGTTGGGGGGGCTGCCCGGTTTGGTGGCAGAGGTGGCAGATGCTCCTCCGGCTGCATCACTGCGGGCAAAGTGTGTGTGTCGGGAGGGTCTGATGTGCCTGTGGTGCCTCAAAATACGGGAAAGAGGGACTTGGCACAGCCAGCACTGACCAGGTGATTTTCAGGGTGATTTGTGTGCCTCTGTTATACCGGCCTGTCTTCCCAGAACTCTTAACCCAAGATCTTCTTTAAGACAAAAAAATAGGAAAAAAATCCTCCAGATCCTCAACACCTCAACACTCAAGTTGTCTGGTTTGGAAAGTGTAATCTGGAAAACTCTGATACCCTGATTATAGAATCACAGAATCACTAAGGTTGGAAAAGACCTCCAAGATCATCAACTCTAAATTTTGACTGAATTCCACTATGCCCACTAAATCATATCATCAAGTGCCACATTGACTCATTTTTTTGAACACTTCCAGGGATGGTCACTCTACCACTTCCCTGGGCAGTCCATTCCAATGCTTGACCATTCTTTCAGTAAAGAAATTTTTCCTAACATTCAACCGATCCTCAACCTGATTGGTCCAGTTCAGGGCCTCAACATTGTCTAATTTCTGATAATTCAATGCAATTTTAAAAAATAATACTAATTTCTGAATGTCAAGCTCTTACTAATCCTCCCCAAAACCAATCTCCCCCAATAATATTTGTAAGATGCATTACAGTGTCTGCACACCATTTAATGAGGTTATGCAAATGCAATGTATTACAGTCTTTAAATTATGGATCCTGAGAGTTGTCTGCTGGACACATGAATAGTTCTGTGCAAAGTGAATCTTGAAACTTCTGTGAGAAACTTTCAGTGGCTGTAAGAATTCAAATATATCAAAGCACCCTGAATCCATCTTTATTAGATGTCTTCAGAACTGCTTTCCACTTTTAAACCCTCCCTATATCTCCATTTGCTCTTTCCCTCTTGCAGATGCTCAGAAGAAAGCAAAACCAGAAATGTCATTTGGCTTTTGCTGGTATAAGAGATTTTTCTGTGATTTACAGCCTCATCACTTCATAAAACTCCCTGACTCTTCTCTCACTGGGGCATGCTCTGGCCTCACTCTCTGCTGGTGCTGCCCTGGCTGTGATTCTGAATCCTTTTTCCCGCATGACTTGGCCCCTTTTAACTTCCAATCTCTATTAAAAAGCTAATTTGGGAACTCTTTTTCAATGCTCTCAATTTTGTATTTTTAAATAGAGTGTGAAAGTCAAAAGCAAGCTTGCTGCAGAGAGTCTGAAGTGAAAATATTTATTCTTCTCCTTTCTTTTTCTTCATCTTTTTCTATGTTTCTGTCTCTCTTTTCTCTCTTTAACTCTCCCTTCTTTCCCTTTACCCCTTTTGCTCTCTCATTCTGCCTTTCTCTCTTTCTAGGAATAACTCCTTATTTTCTACTGCACCAATTATAGCTGTTATTAAAACTTTTGGAACAACTTTTTCTCATTCTACTCATGAAAAGTAGAACCTACTGGTGTTAAAACAAGCCACATTCGCAGAGAAGCAACTGGAATAAACTACGCATAGTTAAATATAATATTAAATACAGTTCACTTGATTTTTTTCCCTTTAATTTTCTGTATTTATAGCCTGTGTCTCTCGAGTGTATTTTATTTATTGTGTTTTACATTGGGTGCTATCCTGCATAAATTCTGTATTTAAATATCCTGTTGACTTGGTGGCCATGCTGCAGAACATTCTGCAATGACAGTTGCATGAATACAGCTCAGTTGCTTGAAATTACAGCTTGCCATAACATTGGAGCTTTGTAGTCTGATTATGTCCTATAGATTGTGCCAACAGTTTCCTTGCTTTGGATCCAAGCTTGTGAAAACGCCTGCATAGATTAAAGAAAGATCATTAATATGATTATGTGAAAGAGTCAGTCTTTGTAACCTTAAAATTATATCTGTGGTTCAGTGATTGAAACAGCCTGGAAAACACAGCTGCTGGAGTGTATCTGCTGCTTTGAAAATCCTCTCAAACCCTGGCTAAGATTCTTAATCTCTGTGTTCATAAATCATAGAATCCCAGAATGATTTGGGTTGGAAGGGACCTTAAAGCTCATTTTGTTCCCACTCCTGCCATGGGAAGGAACACCTTCCACTAGACCAGATTGCTCAGAGTCTCATCCAGCCTGGTTTCCATCAAAGAAAGAATATAATAATACCTACTGGCAAAAAAGTTTATTATCAGAGTGTATAAATATTTATAAGTGTGGTTCCTGAAGGACATAAGATGTACAAAGGTATAAAGAGAACAGGTAGTTCTCTTCATTCCTAAAAATGAAGCAAGGAAGGAAGGCACAAGTCAATTTTTATCTCATCCTAGAAATCCAATAAAAAATATCTACCACTTCCTTGGAGTAAGATGCCTTCATGCCACAGGCCTGGCAAAATCAGGAATTCCAGTATCTTGCTCACTCACCTGTCATGTGTATATTTTATCCCTGGAAACTGCAGTGTCTGCTTTAGTGGTGGAAATGGTCTCCACAAGGACCAATGTAAATTTTCTTCGAGACAGAAACAACCTGCCAAAAATTGGATTTGGATGAAAATTTTATAGGCTTTCTTATAGTCTTCCTAATAGTCTAGGAAAACTAGACTATTAAATTGAGAATGTGTCCATAAGAAATGTTCTTTCATAACACAGTTCTGCTTCAAGATTTTTGCAAGACCAGTATTGGGAATATTTTTATAGAGATTTATAAAATGTTAAATCCTGAATTGTCTCAGCATCCCTTGGGAGTTTTTAAGGGGACCTTGTTATTGTCTTAAAAACATCTCAAAGGAAAGAGTGACTCATTTTCAAGCCCCTCTTGAAGCAGGATCCATACAGGGAGATGTTAAGAGTTGGGGATTTCATTCAGGATGATTGGTGAGTGTATTAGCTCCACTTTGGGCAACAATGCAGGATTTACAGGGGTGCTGTTTCCATCTTTGTGTGGTTCTCAGACCCATCCACGTATCCAAGACATGGGTGTCAGATGGACAATCCATATCCCTGCCTTGGTCTGCAATGTTTCCCTGCCTGTTGATATTTGGGAATCAGGGAGTTTGGTTCAAGGCCATCCCCAATTTACAGTCTGTTCTGCTTTTTCCTCCCTCTCTGTCTGGAGTTTTTCCAGCCCAAAATAAAGGCTCACAGGCAGCTGCATTTTGCCACTTCTTCCTAAAAGGGAAGAGGAAAGAGCCATGGATGGGGTCCAGCAGCTCTGAGCCACTCAGCAGCTGCAACATTTTCTTCTCAGCTGACGTTAATGAATCAAGAAAGGATCACACATGATCGTAAATCAGGGCTTTGATTGATTGTCCACTGTCCTTGTCCCTTCCCAGTGCATTCCATGACTCGCTCTCCCAGTCTGGTTTCACATGGGGAGGAAAACAACAGCCCTGGGTTTCAATGCAACAACCCTCTGGGGATGGTGCTTGTCTGGCCATATTCCATGTTATCAGCATCCAAACCTCAGCAATTCCTGATTATGGATGAGAGTGGGTGTGTTGCACAGGGCAGGGACACCTCCCACTATCCCAGGGTGCTCCAACCTGGCCTTGGACCCTTCCAGGGATGGGGCAGCCACAGCTTCTCTGGGCACCCTGTGCCAGGGCCTCCCCACCCTCACAGGGAACAATTTCTTCCTAATATCCAACCTAAATCCACCCTCCTTCAGCTTAAAGCTATTTATTTTCTTTTGTCCTACCAGTGCACTTGTCCAAGGTCCCTCTCCAGCTCTCCTGGAGCCCCTTTAGGCTCTGGAAGGGGCTCTAAGGTCTCCCTGGAGCCTTCTGGTCTCCAGGCTGAAGAGCCACAGCTCTCCCAGCCTGTCAAAGGAGTGGTAGATTCATCCCAGATAAGGGAGTTGAACAGAGCAATGCTGAAGAAAGGAAAACCAGGACAATTGGCTTAAAGAGAGAAGCTCTGTGAAATCATATGAATTCTTTGCTGCTCTGCTCTGCTCTTCACTGCTCATGCTTTAGTGTCTTATTGTCCAGGCAGGACTTTCTATGTTGTTCTTTATCCAACTGCTGTGCAGCAAGTTTCTTTTGCAAGATCTGCTTCCAGGCAGTTGGGAATTCTTGTAATTATGAGTCAACCCAGGCTAAAAATCTCTGAACTGAGCAGAGCACAAGCCAACTGCACTCCTTTGATCTCACACTCCTTGGGTTAACCAGTCACCATCAAAGCAATCAGCATTATCTGCTGGAAGTTGAGAGACCAATTAAAGAATAGCAAAAAAAAAAAAAACCCTGAAGAACCCAAACCAACCTGAAATAAATGATTAATGTTAAATTGTCAGGTTTGGGATGGTTACCAGAGCTCAAGTGATGCTGAGAGTTTTGCTGCAAGAGTCAACAACACAATAAATTGGAATTGCAGTTTTTTGGTGGCTCACAACCAGTAAATCAGGTCTGGGTAACTATACATTTACTGCAAATTTAAGGAGCTGTTCTTTCATTTTTAAGACTGCATTTTAAATCAAGTCAACAGCCATAAAGCAATATACAGCCTGCCTGGCTATTGTCTGGGGAATGAGCCCTGTACTATCATCATTCCTTTTTATTATTACTGGATATGGGGGCAGGGAGGCGAAATCTGGGAGTGAGAATGTCAGTGTTCAGCTACCAGGTAAATAGGTATGTGTGTATATATATAAATATCTATGGGGTATGTAGCTGTATCAAACATGATGAGATGTCCTTCACCCAAGGCTTGAACTTTACTTACTTGGTTTTGGGCAAACTGGAGGAGGAAATAGCAGTTCCCACAGGTTGGTCCTTTCCACAGCTCCAGAGTGGGACATTAAGGGGCAGGAATCTTGCTTTTGTTTTTCCCCTTTTTTTTAAGCTCACCTGCCTGCTCTCAGCTATTCACCATGTGAGTGATGTTAATCAGGCCTGTTAATGTTAATCATGTTAATCAGGCCTGGGAGGGGAGATGAGAAAAGGCTGAGGCTGCTTCTCCAGGCATTTTAGTGCCCAGGAAAGGAGTTTTCCCCCTTTTTGGCACAGGTTTTACCAGACCTGCACAGTGAGGGCTGAGCAGCCACAGCCCAGACAGGCAGGATGAAGAGTTAATTGGATTGTGGTGGGGGTGTGACATATTTGAATCAGATAATATGGCTCACTCCTGGTTTGTGCTGGAAGGATCTGCCTGGACATCACACTCACCATCACTGCTTCCCCCTCACACCAGTGACTGCTGGTTTGGGAGCTGCATCTGCAAGTCTTGAATTTCAAACCCATTCTAAAATGTACTTACTTCTGCTGCAGTGCTTGGAGAGCTTTGGATGCCTCTTGAATTGGAGTCAAGAAACGTTAAAATAAACTTTAAAATATATGTGGATAAAAGAAAATATAAAGGATAAAGCAGTGGGAGCAGCCTGGGCTGTGGTGGGATGATCATCACTGGGGAGGCAGCTGCACAAAGACAGGGAAAGAGGGAAGAACCAAGGGCTGAAGGAAGGGTTTTGCTGCTGCAAAACTTTTTATGGAAAGCTTTTCTTGCTTTTTTTTTTTTTTTGATGAAGCCTCCTCAGTGAACTTCCTTTTCTGGAAGGGAGCCTGTGTTTATTTTCCACTGGGGTTTGATGAAGCACATGTGGAAATATGTCCAGAGCCAGGAGACAAGTCCCAGAAAAACTTTTGGTGGGGGAAGGAGGTTCCTCCCAGGGGCTGGAGAGGTTGTGTTTGGTTCATCCAGGGCAGAGCTGGGTGAGAGGCTGAACCACTGCAGGTGAGAACAGGGTTTGAGCCTCCTTGGTCTGTTTGCCTGGAGCAGACAAGGACTGAGCCCACCAGCAAAATGCTGGAGGATCAATGTGTGTCCAGGAGGTCAGGGCTGGTATTTCTCTGGCCTTGGGGCTGTGGCTTGAAGGATCTGGAGGGTTTGGAGGAGCAGGAGCCCCTCAGCAGGGTCTGGGGCCAGATTTATGTGCAGGTTGGTTGTAGTGGAGCCCCCAGTGAGCCTGGACCCCCAGACAAGGGCAGGTTTTCCCCACTGTTTCCCAGTGGGCAGGAGGGGATGGTTCCAACTCATTGCTAAGGGGAAAAAAACCAAGCAGAGGTGGATTTAGCCCCAAACCAAACCCCTCTCTGGATCAGAATTCTAATAGAATTCTAACATAGTCTTTTATCTTGGAACAGATTAAAAATGACTTTACCTGCAGACAAATTCTGTAACTAGAATTCAAGCTTAATCTTAATTTTTTTTTGGTGCAGAATCCAGTAAGATCATTATTTCTGCCTTGCTGTAGCAGGATGTAGTTTTCCAGCTAAAGGGAAGGTGCCTGTGTGTGTCATTAAGGGCTAACCTGGAATTCAGATCTTAATCCTCAGTACAGACCTTTGATAGAGAAAGGAAGCTTTTGTTAATGCATTAATTTAAACTTGCTCGCAGCAGCAGCAGTAGCTGATAGCTTGAAAGTAAATTCAGTTAGTATTTTTGGATAGTCCAGGGCTAAAGGAAGCTCTTCATGAATGGAAAATCTCTCATCTAAGCCTCTCGAGGAGCTCAAAAGGGATATTTATGCAAACATCTCGCTGAGCAGGAGGTGCTCTTAGTGCAAAAAGATACAACTGTTGGGTTTTTATGTCTCCTAGGAAAATGTGTCATGTCACCAAATATGCAAACTTTATTGGTGTTGAAGAATTTTACTTCTATTACAGAGAGAGGGGGTGTTTAATCAAGATGTATTGGCACATCTTGTTAAATACAAGTGGGTTTGCTCATAGTAAAATTCAGGGTCAAACTGATTAGTAATTCTGATTTTGTATTAGGTAAGAAGCTGGCAAATCAAAATAACTTGTTTTTTCAAAATCACTCTGCACATGTTTCTGCCCAGGAAGCCTTCTGGAATGAAAATTCATATTGTTCACCCAGAAATGAGTTACACTGGCTCCTCTTTTAAATTAGATAAGATAACTTTTATCATTGCAGCTGAATGCTTAGATAATGTATTTTCTAACACTGTGTACAAGGAATAACGTGCAAAAAGTAGCAAGATCTGGAATGATGTAGTAGGACATAATGCAACCAGCTCAAATAGGAACACAGCAAATGTTTAAATGGCAAACAATAAATCCATGTAATAGCATTTGAATGGAGTTCAATCCAAATGATGGCTTTGGTATTGATAAAACAGTTCAATTTTATGCCACTTCTTATTTGGAGGACTCTGAGCTTGCAGACATTGTCCAGTTTCTCAGACCAAGAGAAGCAGCTCTTTATTTCTGCTGATGGCAGAAATGGAGGCAGATAAAATTTCTCTCATTCTCAGTTTTCAAAGTGTTGAAGAACCTTTTCCAACATTTTATTTGCTGCAAAGCTCCATTGTCTGAGGTAGGACCTTCATCTGCATGAGGAAGCTGAGGGTTAAACTATTCTGGGTGAGGAATGACACAGATAACTAGGAACTTGGATCTGACAATTCCTTTATTTCTTTTACAAACAGCAGCAGAAAGAAAGGAATGAATATATTATCTATATATTAGAGATCCAGATAGGACTGTACCTTATTCCCTGGCTGCATCAGGGGCTGGAAACAGGCAGCACTGTGTGCTGGTTCAGGATCAGCCCCTGAGGTGTAAAGCTTAATGAAAAGCAAGGCAAATATTCATGAAAGGGCTGCATTTTACATGACCTCCTTTCCACCTGAGCCATGATCCAGGCTGCTGATCCAAAGAATAGATTCCGATTTCCATTTGATAAGGCTTAGGTTTTTTGGCAAAGGGAGGCTCAAAAATAATCCTTTTCTGAGCAGATAAATCATCTAAAGCACTCAGACATGCAGGGAAAGGTATGGGTAAATCTGCTGGCCAAGTTCCTGTGATTGCTTATTTTCAGGAGTCCTCCTGGGAGATGATTTTGTGGGAATG
The DNA here is from genome assembly GCA_013390005.1 of Calyptomena viridis. Lineage (NCBI taxonomy): Eukaryota > Metazoa > Chordata > Aves > Passeriformes > Eurylaimidae > Calyptomena > Calyptomena viridis. The sequence continues at coordinate 154,387 of WEIV01027636.1, read as the reverse complement.
GCTGGGGGAGACTTGGTCCATTGGATGAGGACACGGAGCAGGGCTGTGCCCTGGGTCAGGCAGAGCTAACCCTGAGCACTCAGCCCTGCAAGGTGCTGCCTCTTGGGAGCATTCAGAAATATTTAAGCCCATGTTTAAGATGAAAATCCTAAAGGCCCAGCAAGTCAAGGGGCTGTTAATGTGCACGGAGTAAACAGGCACTAAGTGCTTCGCTGGGCTGTAGCCAGGGGCTGACTCTGTAGGATCCCAGCCCCTGATAAAATGTGGATTTTAGACCCAGCTGATAACAAAAGTTGTCACGTGGAGTTGGGACCTGCTGCTGATGTGGAGCTTTTCTGCTGGAGGGCTCTTGAAGCAGCAGGATGGAATCAGCCACAGCCCTTCCTGTGCATGAGGACAGCAGTGAGGAGACAGTGGTGTTGATTATTTACTAATTAATCTAGTGCAAATAGACCCATGAAAAATGTTCATTTAAAATTCCTGCTGGCTCCCAGAGTGAGTGAGACCGGTGCTGTGCACACTCTGGAGGTGCTTTTCTTGACTCCAGCCTGGAGGCTCCTGCAGGAGAACCAGGTCTGAAAAAACAAACTGCTGCTAAGGAAAACAAACAGTTCTAAACAACAAAAGGAAATAATGAAAGAAACAGTACTTTGGGTTTTAATTAGTACTGGAATGTTGTCTAAACTAATGGATTTATCATTTATCTGAGCTGCCAACTGGGGCCAGGTCTGGGTCATATCCTTATATCTCTTTGTCAACATACAGATATAGAATGTCACAATAAATCTGGAAAGCCATTTGGAGAGCAGATAAATGATGCAGAACTACAGGATGGGTCAGGTTGTCAGGCAGCACTAGTGGGATCATCTGGTCCCATCTCCCTGCTCCAGCAGGGTCATCCCAGAGCCCCTGGCACAGGATGGAGTCCAGATCATTCCAAGGCAGAACAGTGCAGCTGACAATCACTTCTGTCATCACTGTCAGCCAAAGCAGCAGCAGCAACAGAAATGCAGAGCTGCTGATGGTTCAGAATGGTGCAGAGACCACCAGAGCCTCCCAAGGTATCCATGGCAGAGATTTTGAAAAATCAGAAACTGAGAGCACAGAGAGAGCTTAGGTTCCCAGCTTTCACTTAAATCTTGTTTCTTGCCCTCATAAATTTAAGAAGCTTGAAAATGTGAACTGAATTATGTTTGCTTGAGTCTACACTTGGTCTGTAAGAGCTGTTTTGTGCCCTGCCTGTCCCATCTCTGCCAAGGGATGTGGGGGAGAACCCACTCAGGACAAGGCTGGTTCATGGTGCTCTGTGCTAATGAGATGTTTGGTGCACACACAAAATGGTTTTATAAAAATAGCATTTTACAGGGATGACTCATGTTACAGGATCAGCTCTCTCCATTGGACCAGCACCTGCTCCAAATCACTTCCATGGAAATCCAGATATGGCATTAGCAGCTACAGCAGGGGAGTGTCAGAGCAGATAAGAAGAGAGTTTGGCCCCTGGACTGGTGAGTACTGCTGACAGCCCTGCTCAGGGCTCCAAAATGAGCCTTTTTCTCTGCACTGAGTTAAATTCCAGGGCTTTTCACAAGTGCTATAATAATAATAACAACAAAAAGTACTATTAGGCATAAATAATCATAATTAGCACTTCCTGACTTTTAATCACAGCCTCTCTTCAGGAACAAAAGCAGAGATGGAGAATTCTCATCTGACCTTCAGACAGAAAGATCAGATGCACAGCTACAAAAAAATTGCAAATAGGACTCAGGATAATTTCACCTAATCCTGACAATACAGCACCAGCCTTCCCAGGAGGATGGTGACATTCAGAGCGTGAGCTGTTGCTAAGCTTTCAAAAAACATTTATTCTTTGGCCACAAGCTGCCTCTGGTCTTTGTCATTAGCAGAGACATTTATGTCAGAAAATGTTGTTCCTTTTAAAATATTCTGTGATAAAAGGCACTTAGGTGTCCAGTGTGAGCTTTAAATTAACAATAAACTGGGTCTGTGCTTGAGGAGCTGCTGACTCCTCCACGATCCCAATTTCATCCTCAGCAGTGCCAGTCCTCCCACAAGGGGTTATCTCTGCAGTTTGGGACACAAAGACCAGAGTCAAATGATTTTCTTGACAAGACCCACTGTTGACTCAAACAATTTCCCTCCCAATTTCTTAGATCAGTGTCTGGTCTACTTCCATGGCAATAAACAAGTGTAAGCTCTAACAAGCCACAAATTGGCTGTTGCCATCTCTGCTAGTTGACTTCTGGCTCCAGAAATGTCACTGCTGAAGGGTGTCACTGAAACACTGAGGCTCTCCTGAACCTGAACTCATTTCTTGTAGACAAGATTCTTTACTTTTGTTCTCAGAAAACCTTTCCTTTGTCAGTGTTTAGTTTAACAGCACTGAGTGCCATTTAAACAGAAGAGCTTTAATTCCCTAGATTTTGCAGAATGAAAGCATGCTTATGCTATTTTATTCTACTTTGTAGTTATTTTGCTCAATTTCTTTTGGGGACAAGCTAACAACATTCTCCTGAGTTACGAAAATTGCACAAATTAGTCCTAAATCTGACATGCAAGCAGCTGGCTGTGAGCCTTTTGCACTGGAGGGTTAAACCTTAGACTGCAAAAAAAAATAGTTGGGAGAAGTTCAGAAATGCACAGAGATATCAGATTAACCTGAGCTGTGACACTGATGTGGGAAATCTTCCAGGAAGATCAGCTCTTCCCTTCCCAATCAGGGCCAGAATTATCTGGGGACAATTTTGGCTTTTCTTCCCCTGACCTTCAATTTTTCTGCCCCTTTGCTGGAGCGAATCCAGAGTTTTGATATCCTGACTGACCCCTGAGTCTGTGGGATGGGTCAAGGTGTGGATCCTAACAGAGGTTTGGGATGTGCTCACTGTGGGAATTGGCTCAGATTTACCCTGTCAGCTTCAGCATCTCACTCATCTCTGTCAGATCCCATTTGCTTTTGGTCTCGCCAGTGGCAGGAGGCTCTTTGGGATGGTGACTCACAGCAGGAGCTGAGTCTTTGGTTTTATTCTTTGAATTATACTCTGGGGGTGCCTGTCTGTCCCCACAGACTGCAGGGGGGTTTGCATAAATGATGGCTCTGAAAACAACAAATTTTTGGAATTTTGATCTGACCACTGAAGTGCAGATGCAGCTCTAAATGAGCTGGGTGTGAAGGTTGGTGTGGGGAGAGGATGGAGATTGAGCTGTTCTGCTTTTCATTTTGTTCATTCATAGTGGAGATTCATGTTTCTCGTTCCTGCAGAAGGGTGATGCTGCTCAGTGGCAGTTCCTCTCTTCAGGTGGAAGAGCTCAGTGTGATGGGACAGGCAGGGACACAGCCCTGACCCAAAACTGAGAAAGAATTAAATGCTCAGAAGTACAAGATGATGCCCTACAAATTTCTGTTGTTTCCTCCTCCCCTTCTCTGTACCAATATTAAATGTCTTTGTGGAAAAGATTTTTTTGAAGAGGTAAATTATGCCTGTACAATGACATTATTATAAGCATAAAAAAGCTGTTCAGTGGAAAAGATTTGGTTAATGGCTCTGAACATAGCAACACCTCAAGGAGAGACATGCTGCAGGATCAGGACCTTGTAGTGCTTTCAGATGATCTCAGAGAGAAAAGCCACTGCAGGCACACCCTGAGGAGTTGCAGTTTGTCTCCACAGTCTTTGCTCCAGCTTTGTCCAGTGCAGTCCTAAATTTTTCCAGAGTCGGGTCAAAGGAAAAAATACCCAGCCCAGTATTGTCAGTGCCTGACTGTGTGTGTGCCCTCACCCCCACAGCTCCACAGAAACCTGCACTCATTTCTCTCATTCCCCCTCATTTCCTGCATCCGAAGAGCCCAGTGAAAACCTGCACTTCCTGCAAAGGACAGTGCCTGGCAATTACTTGGACAGAAGCTGAGTGTGTTCAATTTTGAGATAATTATAAATCTATTTAGGAAATCAAAGAAGCCGCAGTGTATTTTTAAAGCAGAGTATTTTCTACTTGACATGGATAAAAACAGATAAACATGGCAATAAAAGAAATATTTCGCCTTCTCGTGTGGGCAGTTCAGCATCACGTAAAAGCAAAGCTTTTAACATTTACATGATTTAAAGATAACATTCTCTTATTAGATGCTGAAAATTAGTCACCAAATGCAGAACAGAGCATGTAACAAAATGAACCCACAATTATTTCACTCCAGTGGATTGATCTCTCTTTCAGGAGCCAATCACTCAAACATTTTTGTAACCTGGCCAGCATATCCCTCAACATTCTCTATCAGCATTGCATCATCCTAAAACCTTTCTGTGGTGAAGCAAAAATTGGTGTTTGGCATCTCCCCTTTCCTTGGCTGGATGCTGTGCCCAGCCTCTGCATCTGAACCCTGACATGTCAGCCTCCATCACAGCTCACAGATGGAAAAATAACCAAGGAGAGAGAGAAATAGGATAAACTCATCCTGGATATAGTCATTCTTCCTTTGCAATGTAAATATTGGCTCTGATAAGGGAAGGGAAGCAGTTTGAAGATGGGAAAGGAGATGGGGAGATGGAGGTACCTCTGCAGCAATGTACCAGTCAGGCAGACTTGCCAGGCTGGAAAAAGTGAAGGAAGAGAAAGTGAGGGCTGTTCTGTGGGTTTTTTGGTTTGGTTTCTTTTTAATTACCAAAGAAAGGTGTTAAAATCAGTGCTGGGCACAGCCATGTCCCTCTTGTCTGTATGAGGCAGGTAAATGCTTTGGTCTCTGGCAACTACTCCCTTTGGGATATGTTTTAGTGGGCATGGTGGGACTCAGTCAAAAGCTGGACCTGATGTTTTTGTAGGTCTTTTCCAACCTTAATGACTCCATAATTTTATAAACCTGTTTTCTTTGCATAGACAGAGTGGCTGAGAGTGTGTCTCCAGTTCCAGTCACCAACCACCAGCATCTCCCTGCTGGGCTTGGCTCTGCAAGGTATGGCCATAAATTACTTTCTGACCCTACTATTGCTGTTGTTGTAACCTCTGGGAAACTCCCCCCTTCACATCTGTTTGTTCTGAAGTGTTTTCCAAATGAGAAACGCCAAATCCAGTGATTTGTGAAATCCCTTTGTAGTTCATATTAAAACAAATAGAATGCTGTAATTGTTTGGGGAGCAGCGAAGGCAGCAGGGGAATGATGTGGAAGGCTGGAAAGGGACAAGGTGCTGTCCCTTTGCTAGGTGGTGGCACAGAGCTTGGCACAGGCTGGTGGGCCCATATTTTGGTTTTAGCCCATTTCTAGCTGGGGCAGCCCAGGGAGGCAGAGCCCAGACAGGTTCCAATGGACATCTCCAGGATCCTTCTCCATTAGTAGATGACTTAAATTCATTTCAGTTTCATACAACATTGGTTCTCCTGGAGTCCTGGAAAGGCAGCAAGTCTGATAGATCAGATGTTGTGATGTTACAGCATTGATCTGCTGTGGGGATGCTGAGCAGAAACATTCCTAGAAGTGGGAAGTGGGATTGTTGGGAGACTGGGCAGAGAGCAACACAGACAGCAGGGAGTAGGGATGGGATTAAGGCATTCATGAGGAATTTCAGTGTTTGAACTCTGGCATTAATTCCTTTTTGACACAGCAGCCATTCCCAGCAATGGGGCTATTGGTGCATCGTGGCTGTGAGATGTGCTGGGATATTTAACTGGGATAGTTTGGGATTAAACCATTTCTGAGAAGGTGCTATCCATCACATTCTACAGCTCACTCTCTAAAAGGACATGAAAGGAGGTTGTAGCCAGGTGAGGTTTAGCTTCTTCTCCCTGATAATAAGTGACAGGAAAAGAGGAAATTGGCCCCAAGTTGCACCAGAATGGGTTCAGGTTGGATATTAGGAAAAATTCCTTCACTGAAAGAATGGTCAGGCACTGGCACAGGCTGCCCAGGGCAGTGGTGGAATCACCATCCCTGGAAGTGTTCAAAGAGCAAGTCCACATGGAACTTCATTACATGGTTTATTGTGCATGGTGGGATTTGGCCAAAGGTTGGACTGGATGATCTTGGATGTCTTTTCCAGCCTTAATGATTCTGTGACCCTGGGGCAGGGCTTGCCCATGAGGGTCTGCAGTGCCCTCATCCCTCTGCCAGCCCCAGCACATGGCAGTGGGAGGGACTGTCCCCAGGTGTGTCCCCTGTCACCGGGTGTGTCCCCTGTCCCCAGCTGTGTCCCCCGTCCCCAGCTGTGTCCCCTGTCCCCAGCTGTGTGGCCTGTCCCCAGCTGTGTGTCCTGTCCCCAGCTGTGTCCCCTGTCCCCAGCTGTGTGTCCTCTGTCCCCGGGTGTGCCCCCTGTCCCCAGGTGTGTCCCCTGTCCCCAGCTGTGTCCCCCGTCCCCAGCTGTGTCCCCTGTCCCCAGCTGTGTGGCCTGTCCCCAGCTGTGTGTCCTGTCCCCAGCTGTGTCCCCTGTCCCCAGCTGTGTGTCCTCTGTCCCCGGGTGTGCCCCCTGTCCCCGGGTGTGTCCCCTGTCCCCAGCTGTGTGTCCCCTGTCCCCAGCTGTGTCCCCTGTCCCCAGCTGTGTCCCCTGTCCCCAGGGAGCTGCTTGGACTCTCCCTTTGGATAAATAACCAGAACACAGCCCTGTTATTCCTGTCTTGGCTCCGCTCTGAGGGGAAGGGGAGCTGCTGGAATCAATGCCCTGGGAGCACAGGGAGCTGTGCCCGTGCCAAGGGGTGACAGAGCTCCCAGTGTCCCAGCTGGGCTCCCACAGGGGCTGAGCCCCCGTTCACACCCACCCCTTACACACTCCAACCATTCTCTGGGCTCACCATCAAATTTGGGGTATAACCAGGATTTAAAAGGCAATTTGCTCCTTGTTCCAACAGCATTAAAGACACATTGTGAGCGCCGGGCGGGGAAGCCACAGCTGAGCGCCAGGTTTGCTTGGAACACGACAGTGAATAAAATGAAATATGAGATTTATTGATCTTGTCTGCGCCGCATTGTTATTCACACAGAGCAAAAATTCACCCTTAGGCACAGGACAAACATTAGAGTTGGGGAAAACATTGCAGCTGAATGTTTTATTTGGTGAAAAAAACTGCAGGGCTGAATCAGCTGAAAGCACTTGTGAATTCGTGTTGCATTTGTCAAAGGGTTTCAGCACATAAAAACACCCCAAAAATATTTTTCACAAAGTCAAAATGTTTGCTGTTGATGTTTATTAAATGCAACATCTACATTTAAAGGTATGAAACAGCATTTTTTAAATATTAATAAAATTTACTTTGAAAATAATATTATCCCCTGAATAATGACCCAGTATTTTACTTAGATTAAAAATCAACAAAATATAAAAATTATAAGCAAACATTAGGGGATGTTCAGATTTGAAAGAAATCATAATTTTTTTAGGTGATTCAAAACATTTCCCTATCCTCTTGGTTTAGCCCATGAGAAATCCATTTCCCTGTGTCTGCTGAGCTGGAACGGGGTGTTTGTGCCACTTGATTTCTGACACGATGCCCCAGTGCCCTGTTGGCCTTGGTGTGACCTTTCTGTCTTAGGATTTGCCTTTCTCTTGGTTTCCTAAGCTTTTCCTAAGTGTTATGAAACTAGAAGTGAATCACAGGATGTTGGGATAATGTGACACAAACTGGTACTTTGCTGAGTGTGTTGAGACTAAAGAGGAATATGGGAAAAGAATAAAAAAAGAATAGAAGAAACGGGTTGGAGGATTATCCTGAACTGGCAACGGATTTTTACATCAGGGTATGTGGAGCAGAGTCAGCTTTTAAAAAAGTCTGTAATAATTTAATGTGCATTATTAAATAATATAGATCTCAGTGCAGCTGGTGGTTCTCCCGCCTGTATCAGCAGCATCTTGTACCTTTTATTTTTAATTGCAGCCAATGTTCCCCTCTGTTCATTAATCTTATGTTGAGGTGTTGTTCTGCAGTGGGCTGGCACTGGTGCCAACACCAACAGCATGAAAGCAGATCCTCAGGAAGGGCTGAGGGGAGGGAAAACCTCTTCAGGCACCAGTTTGGGGTGTCTGTGCCCCAGGAGAGCCTGGGCAGGGGCACTGGGGAGTGGTGGAGGTGGTGGTGGGTACCACACACTGGGGTCCTTGGTGGATGGGGATGCAGCTGCTGGGAAGGGGAGAGGGGAAAAAATCAAGATTGGAGGAGAGGGGACAGGGAAGGAGGAGGGTTGGGCACAAATCCCAGCACACAGGGGTTTGTCACAGGGACCCCCAGGGTGACACTGCTCACAGCAATGGGGGATTGTGTCAGGAACAGCAACATCTCCCACAGAACAGCTGTAGTGACCTGAGCTGAGCTGCCCCTCCTCGGCTCCTGCAGCACCTCCGTGTCCAGGGCACCCCAAAACTCCTTCCCTTTGTCTGCTGACTTTGGCATTTGCTCTGCCAGGACACAATGGAAACAGCCTGGGAAAGGGGGAGAAAAAGAGATCATGTGATCCTAAAGGAAAGAAAGTGGGGAAACAGGGATAAACCAAGACAGCCAGGGATTTATTCTATGAAATCTATCACATTTGTCAGGGATCTGCTCAATAGGGGCTTAATCAGCTGATGGAGATGATTTTTCCAGCACCTCCTCGCTCATCTACTTTGTTCAATTTTTCCCATCAACCATATATGGCCTCTGTGTCAAAACATCATTTTACCATTATTGTCTACTTCCAGGATGTATTTTATTATCCTGATCTCATTTTGCAGCCCAGAAAGTGGCACAGGGTTGGCTGTATTCCCTGGGGTTTATGAAAGACTGCGGCAAGTGGGAAGAGCCTTTCTGCTGCTCAGCACCAGTCCCAAATCCAAGGCACTCCACCAAAACAACTGGATAAATCCAGACTGACCAGGTCTCCTTGGCAGCTGTACTCCAGTTGTGTACACAACTGGATTAGATGCTTTAAATTATAATAATAATAATACTACAATCTGAATTACACCTAAAGATGTGATGAGGTTAAATTTACTTATGCAAGTATAGAAACATTAAGGTTGGCAACGACCTCCAAGTCCAACCTTCAAGTAATACTTAAGTAGTTACATACATAATTATAAAGTGCAGATTTTTCAGCCAAAGAAGACAAATTTCAGGGATGAAGTGCATTGCACAACTCTCTCCACACCAAACTATTTCTCATCCCTGTTGGTGAGGAGCCCGTGGGGTTTATTGCAGTGAGGGACCACAGGGGCTCTGCTGTGCTGGAGTGTCCTCCCTCTGCAGAGCCAGAGATGCTCTAACCCAGCCTTCCCCAAATTTAATAAATCTTTGGCATTTTAGGCCATTAAAATTTTAAAAACAGCCAAACAGAAGGGGAGGGAAATGTTTGCAGGGTATCCTGACTTGGAAACCTTTCCAAGTATTAGAGGAAAAATGTGCCTCTGCTTTGCTGTACATATGATTATTTAGGTTCTAAACTAGCAAAGAGATGCAATTCTTAGGGTCTGGCCAGCTAATTCTCTGCCCTGGAATTCACACATCATGATAAAAAAGATTCAAACCTTCGGAGAAATGAGTTCAGCTCCTTCAACTGCTGAATAATTAAGGGTGACCCTTGTCAAAGGCATGGGGTGTGCTATATATCACTGGATTACCTGTGTGCTTGGCAGCACTTTGCAGGCATTTTAGAGCTCTTATTATATGTTGTTTTTCATTTAGATGCAATTTCTTTTGTAATGAGGCAGAACTTATTTTCCAGCCCCTACAGGTGCCTTTGTCAGCTCTCCAAATGGTGCGTGAAGAGGCAGGTTCCCAATTGATCTCTCAATTAGGGTTTTGTTGATATTGGATAAATGAGGGTTCACCTGGCTTGGACACAGCCTTGTCTGGTTGTGGGCCAGGGTTTCCATGTGAAAAAACACAAGCTAGATACAAAAAAAAATGTCTTTGGTGCTGCTTTATCCCCCTGACTGCTCAGGCTGAGCACATGGGCTGCTGGTTTGTGGTTGAAGACGTGAATGTATGAAAATAAAAGCAAAAATTCAGAGGGCAATCTAGAGCAAAACATTTATTAGCTCCAAAGTAAGTGAGCACAGCAGTCTCACATCTTCCCCAGCTTGTCAGGGAGGTGAGGTTGCAGGATGCAGGTTCCCCAGTTGGAATGGAGCCCCTTGGTTTGTTCCATGGTGCAGGGTCAGGTCTAGTGCTGACCACAGCCTGGGGCACAGCTCCACTCACCCTCCCAGTCTGTGGGATGCAAAGGTTCTCCAGGTTCTGGCAAATTCCACATCTGGGATGAGCTCAATGCCTCTCACAAGTCCTCGTGGCCAAGGGCTCCCAGTCCTGAGCTCTGCACTGGAAACATGAAGGGCAAATCGTGGCTGGAGCTTCCACAGGGGCTGTTCTGGGGGTTTTGCTTTGCCTTTGAGAAGCAAGAAAACCAGTGTTTGCAGTCCAGATGAGGCACCAGTTTGTACAACAGCCTGATCTGTTTAGGCAGGTAATTAACTCAGGCTTATTGACCACAGCCCAAACGCCTAATGGAAGGAGTCTGGAAAGTGCTCCAAAAATTATTTCCTGCTAAATCAAAAGCCAAGATGAAAGAGAGGTTAATTTACAAAGATGGGCAGAAAGTTTAATAGCAATTTAATTTTTTTGAAAGATGTGTGTGTTGCTATAGTCTGACATTATGGAGGAAATTGCAACAGTCCTGGAATAGACCTGCTGTCTGATTTTACTCCTGTCATGTAGGTTGGGCTTTATGTGCAACAATTCATTTGATGGCAGCCTTCAAGTATTAGATTTACAGTAAAAATCAATGGGAGGTTATAGGCCCAATCTGAGTTTATGCCACTTTGACACCACACAGAAAACTGAATTCCTGCTCCATTCTCTGTGCAGGGCAGATGGGATGAGATGGAGCTGCCCCAGTCTTTGACCACCCTCATCACAAATATTTTTCTTTGTATCAGGGATCCCCTGCTGTCTTCTCTCAGCCTTCTGCTGCAAAGTGGACCTTTTCTGACTTCTTTAGCCACTCTCCAGGTCTTTGAGCAACAACAACAGCTGCTGTGGACATGGGTCACCTCTTCTAATCTCATGGAAAAGTTTGTTTGCCGATGTGAACACGTGCCCAGAGAAATTAAATCTCCACAATTAATCATGTGGAAAGGATGGGCGAGTTCTTTATTTTCCCTTACAGGAAAAGTCTTCCACAGATACCTACAATTCATTAATTTCTCACAGCACTCCTCTGTATTAAAAATCTTTAGATTTATTTTCACTGCTTTAAATAAAGGCAGCACTTTTTACTGTACTTGGGTTGTGCTACTGGTGCTTTATAAGGTATTTTTTTCCATAGAACAATCCTGTGTGTGCCAGACGTGTGTCACTGCCATTGCTCCCAGCAACCAGGCACAAATCCATGCATTTTTGGAGGTATGCTGTTTAATATCAAAATGGTTGAATTAGCTTGTTACACGATACTGCCAATGGACTGGCATATCCATTAATAATATTATGAGCTTTCCTGGGGAGCTGTAACCTCTTTGGTATACATGAATTCAGTAATAACTGTAATTATTATGAAGTTAATATAAAACATGATGTCTCACTCTGCCAATTCAAGGGCAATAAGTGTGAAAAACAGCTTTCCTTCTGATTGCACATTACTCGCTCTCCCCTCGGTTTGGAAGCAGCCCTGGGGTTTAGAGGGATGATGCTGCAGGATGAGCAGCTCCACTGGCCTTTCCCAGCACTGGGGGATGTGGGGAACCCATGCTGCTCCCTCCAAGCCTTCCTGGCTGTACATCAGGGGCTCCTCACAGCCCCAAAAACCCATTTTCCTGCTGTTTCTGCAGGGAGCCCCCGGGCACAGCACTCCCAGGCACAGAGCTGTGTCCTCCCTGGTTTGGGAGCCTGGCACTGGAAGCAATCCCATCACTCCAGCAAATATGTGTACTTTGGGCATTGATGGCTTTCTTGGCAGGCACCAGAATGGAGTCCATCTCCCTTTTATGTCTCCATATTGTTCTTTACACACTGAATTTCCTGGAGGGGGGATCCAACCTGCCAAGCTCCCGCTGCAGCTTCTCCCTCCCTCTATTTATGGCCCCTTTCAGATCTCCATGGGCTCCATCTACTTTTTAATGCAGCAGAAGAAAAACAATTCTGTCAAGGTTTTCCTGTGATTCTGTGCCAATGACATCATTGCAGGGATGTGGGATCAGAGGCTGGCAGAACCCAGGAGTCCTCCTGTGGGATGTGTCTGCCTTTCAGAGGATGTTTGCCGGCCCTTTGATGCGTGTCCTCAGATGTGCCACCACAACGTGCTCTTGGATCTTCCCCAGCAGAATAAACTTGATAATGAAAAGAGCCTTGATTTTCACCTGCTCCCGCTCATCCCAGAGAGGGAAAAATAGAGACTTTCTTGTTGAAATGAGTGGCTGGTTCCATTCCATGTGCCCAGGTCCGATGGATGCACAGATTCCCGGAGGATGTGGCGGCACCGCCGAACCTCGGGGCTCCATCTCCCCAGGTCAACACTCTGCTCCTCTTTCAGATCAAAATGCTGAGCACAAACCTTTGATTCACCAAATCTTTTTAATGTGGGGCTAAAAATAGCAGTTTCAAATCCTCAATCACACATAATTAGTCCTGCATTTATTTTTCAACAGCTGTTCTTTCCCTGTTGCTTCTGACTAGGGGAGTGTTGAATGGTGTCTGTGTGTGCACGAGCAGCCAGGGAGGGAGGAACCTGCAGCAGCTCAGCTTTCCCATGGGAATGCTGTAGGAATCCCTGCAGTCATTCCCCACAGCACCTTTGCTCCAGCCTCCACAGACACATTTTCTTTCCCATGGACAAGGGCTGAGTTCCTCGGAGAGTTTTCACTCGGAGGTTTTGGAGGCGTAAGAGGTTAGTGTGAGGAAATCCATTTCTCCTGCCTGGAGGCACTAAGGGAATTAAGCCTGCCACAAGATGATGGATCAGCAAATTTTTCCCTAGGAGATCAGATTAATAGGGATTATAGAAAAGTTGCAGTATATTTATCAAAAGAAAAAAAGAATTAAATTCCTCCTCCCACCATCAGAACTGATTGTAAATTGGGTAAATCTATTTTCTGTTAAAAGAATAATAACCATAGATCAGGCTCCCAGAATCTATATCCCTGAGGGTTCTGAAAATGTATTGAATTAATCTTGGCTACAGGAGCAGCCCAGATCATGTCTGTTAATTATTGTGCATCTCATTTGCCCTTTATATCTGGGCTGATAAGGCACAGAAGTCTGTTAGGTGAGACAAGCTGAGAGGTGAAGCAGGACTTTGTGGTGATTCAGCTGTGGATCATCCAGAGGAAAAAATCCAGAGGCACAGACAAGAGCCTGAAGAGTGTCAAGGAAAGCTTAAGAAGTCCTAAAACCTCTTTACACTTCAAGTCAGTGTTTGCTGCCTGGCAGGGAGGGAAGAGGAGTGCACAAAGCTGTTGTCATTTCCTCCTCTTCACTGCTGTTGTGGATTTTCCTGAATGAATTAGAGGCTGCCAGCAGACACTGTCACAGCAGAATGGCAGAACAAAAACACTTGTGAACCTGGACTTGTAATTTGCCTGCAAAAACAAAGATGATGTTAAAGAGAGTTGTGACATTTCAAAGAGACTGCCAAGATTTCCAGGCTTTTGTTTCATCTTTTCCTTTCCTACTGTTAAATTACTCCTGGTTTTCATACTGTAAATTTGCATTAAGATGGGAAAAGAAATGAATTGAAGTATCTGAGCTTAAAAACTTGTTGAGACTTCAACTGCCCTTTTGCAGCAGCAATGGCTGTGGCTGAGGAAGAGGAGGAATTGGAGCCTGGGGGTTCCCTCTCCTCCTGCCCATGGGGCTGTTGGATCCAGGCACTGCTCCAGCCTCTCCTTCCCTTTTAACTCCCTCCTTTATCTCTGTGTAGTTCTCTCTCACATCCCTTGCTCCACACAGACCTGGGATTTGGAGCTGTGCTGGGTTTTTGGAGGTTTGCAAGTGAGGACTGATTTGTTTTTCAAGGGCTCAGAGAAAATCAGTCTCTTTTCAAAAAAACCCTGTGGTTTCCTCCTAATTCCAGTGCAATTATGCTGCAGTGAGGTGTGTTTATTACATTTTATCTTTCCTGTGCAGCTCTTTTATCATGAAGAGTTGGATTTCCCTAAAAGCAGGAGGATGTTTTACGCACAAGCCCTGCCACCGAGCTCTGAAATGTTTAAAGCTGATTGCTTAGTAATGGTTCTGCCAAAAAGGACAGAGGGCTGAAGGTACAAAACACCAGTGTAAGCCTGACTTGATTCCACTGCCCATGAATGTTTTAACCTCATTTATCCTCTTGGTACTTACCAGAACCATTTTACATTTGTGCACTTAAAAGATTAAATAAAATAAATGGAGATGATTATTCCTGCCCAGGAAAGCTAATGTGCAAAGGCACAGGGTTTCGTTGCCACTGGGATTGTATTTGTGCTGTTTCCATACTCTGCAAGCTTTCCAAAAAGGAGATGATGAATCATAAAATCTCCAGCTCTCTACCACTAACAAGAAACCTCTTAGCAATATGCTCTTTATGGGCCCTCTCAAGTGATAACTAATACAGTGCTGCTCTTCTCCTTCAGTGTCAAAATGAGATGCCAACTGCACGACACATTCCAGCACTGATGCACAGCCTGCCAAGGGCTCCAGGATTCTCCACATCCTTGAAGTAAGCAATGTGTAGGGAACCTGGCTGTTATCCTGCTGCTCACTTCAGCTGTGGGTGGAAATCATAGAATTGTTTAGGTTGAAAAGAGCTTTAAGACCATTGAGTCCAACTGTTCTCCAGCACTGCCAAGACCACCACTAAACCATGTCCCCAAGTGCCACATCCACACGTCTTTTAAATCTCCCCAGGGCTGGTGACTCAATCTTGCAGTTTCACATGAATAGTTACAAAGCTCTGTTTTCCTTCCGTGAAACAATTCATTTGAGATTTAAACCCCTAAAGTTTATAATTGCCTCAAGAAACAAGGATGGTTCACTCTGTATTTTCCTCGTTCCTCAAACCATGTCACTCAGCCTGTTTCTCTGTAAGGGAAGAATTAATTCAATTAAGTTTGTAGCAGGTAAATAAATGTGGCTTGCAGAGCCTGTGCTGAAGAGCTGCTCCATGTGGAGGGAGCATCGTGGCAGGCTGGGTGCCCTCACTGTCTGAATGAGTTCTCACAACCATCCCTGGGTGCAGAGGCAGCTCTGGAGCCCCTCCACACTCCATCTCTGTGTGGATGTGTGTGCTGGTTGGTGTGGGCTGGATGCAGACCCGCCTGCAGGAACCTCTGCAAGTCCTTGAAGCAGAAAAAGCCAAGCAGCTCCCGGCAGCCTGGGCTCCTTTAGTGCTTCCTGGGGGCAGGAGCCTCTTTATTATTGTGCCTGTGTGATTCAGAGCTCTCCTAAATGGAACAGAGAGGAGAGACCTGCTTGTCAAAGCCCTTCTGAACCTGTTCCATGTGCTGGGGGATGTGCAGTGTGAGCCCCCCCTCGGGTGCAGCTGCTGCACCTCCATCCCTCGGCTGCATTAATGGCTTTATTTTCCTCTGGCTGTGAACTACTCAGGGCTTATATTGTGACAAGACTCAAGCACTCGGTTGTCAGTCTGAGGTGCTGGATGCCTGTTTTCTAAAGTCTGGTTTGAAGCCTCAAGGGAGGGGAAGAAGACTTCTTTTAAAAGCAGGAAAGCACAAGCCAAGACCTTGGGAATGCCTTCCCTGCAAAAAGTCTTCCCTGGGAGCACCAAAGTGCTGGGACTTTCAGTCCTACGAGTTTCTCATTCCTCCCCAGCCAGCAGAAGGTGTGTAGCCCGTGAGTTGACTCATGGATATGTTTGGGAACCTCCAACCCTCTGAGCCTGTTCCATCCATGGAGCTTGGAGCTCCCAAAAAAAGGGTCCTGCCCTTCCTCCCCCCCACAGGTCTGAACCTCCCCAGACCAGCACATGCAGCAGAGAAAATCTGTTCTCAGCATCTCTGCACATGCCTCCCTCAGTTGTCTCAACATCTCAGTTCAATCTGTGACTATTCTGACTTATTAGAAAAAAATCACATTAGAATGATAAGGAGTTTATAAAGTGCCTTTAGCTTTATAATTTTTTAAGTATATTTTCTTAGCTGCCTTTCCGAGCCCTGTGAAAGAAAAGATAGTTTTCCTCTGTGAAATAACACCATACATTTAGCCAGAGGCAGCAGCAAACATATATAAACATATATTTTTGTCTGTTCTCTGTGGCATTCAGGTATCAGGGAAGATATCAGAGAGGCAGGATGGTAAATTAGTGGGAGAAAAGCCAGTCTCAGCCCCTTCCCACTCCAGCCCTTCTCTATCACTGAGCAGAACAGCAGCTGTTGTATCTTCAAAACTAGCACGATTTCAAACTAACAACTAGTTGTTATTTTGGACACAGTTATTAAGTGAATAGTTTGTAAATAATGCAAAACAGTGATGGAGTGAGAAGCCGTGTGAGCTGCTGAGTGTGTGACAAACAGTTGTCACAGTAACTGCTCAGTTTTGCCTGTATTTGGTTATTCTGTCAGAACTGAAGGCAAAAAACTAAGGGAATTGTAGATGCAGCTGAAGTTTGGCAGCAAAAGGTCTGTTGAAGATGCATCATCTGGGCTCCTCAGCAGAGCTACAATCACAGCACTGAGGGGTGTGCTAAAGGCAGATCAACAGAGAAAAGGCCTCTGTCCTTCTGTTTTAAACTGCCAACAAAATCCTGTAGCCATTAAATGAACAGAAAAGTAATTTAAGTGAAAATCCCAATCGTGGCAATCTTAATTTTTTTATATATATATATCTCACATGGTACCATTAACACAACTAGAAACCAGCATGTGATGGAGGGGTGTTTGGAACAGAAATTATGTTTAATATTCAGACTTTTAGTAAGGAGAAAACACTTGGAGATTCACGTATTTATGATTTCCTTACTCTTTCAATTCCCCAATGATTCTTTTCCAAACAACATTTCTTTGCCAAGTCATAGCAAGATGCTTGAGTCTCAAATGCAATTAGGAATCTTGAATCTGCATTTGTTTTGAACTGGGGATTGGAGTAACATGGAATTTTTCTGCTTGGACATCTCTGGGACAGCACTGTGGGGCTTTTTATTTATTTGGTGGGTTGTTCACAAGAAGCCATCTGGATTTTGTGCCCTGTGGTGCTGGAAGGTTGGCAGGAAAAGCCAGTGTGTTTGAGTTTCGTATTAATCTAATGATTGACAAGATCCTTGAACGTAATTACACGTATTAAAAACATTCTGAGTTCTGCCCAACAGCAATTTAGAAGAGAAATTTGATTTACTAATTTAACTGTGATTTCTTGTCTGTTATTATAATGAGGCAAAAAGCCTGAAAACCTGCTAATTAAAACTCACAACACTTCTGAGCAATGCAGAGGAGCAACAAACTTCACATTGCAAAGCAAATACCGAGAGAGCCTTCCAAGAAGAAAAATTGGGAAATAACACCGTTGCCCTGGGAAGCAAGACTCTCCTCGTGCTTTTCCTGGGAGAAAAATATGGGAAAATTGTAACATATGTATTATTCTTGCTAGGTTGAATTCTCGTCCTTGCAGGCAGAGCAAAGCCTTAACAACGGGATGTTGGCTGCAATTTCCTTTTGTTTTCACTGGCAAAGATCCAAGGTGAGAAGCTCGAGGAGGGTGTAAATGCAAAGACATCACATGGCAGCAGTGCCTTGGCAGGAACAACACACCTGTGAGGGAGAGCAGAGAACTGCGGCTTTGGGGCCTTTCCTGTGCCTTGGAATGTTGCTCCTGCTGCTGGAAAAGCGAGGCAACAACACGGATCCGTGCTGTGACTTTGCAGCGAAACATTTCTTTTAATCCCCAGCAACACCTCGGGAACTGGCAAACACAGAAAGCCTCGGGAGTCCCAGCCTTGCACAGGGGGCTGTTCTCAGTCCTCGTGGTGTCTGAGATCCCAGAATCCCGGTTGGAGTGAGGCTGTGCCTGAGCAGAGTGGCTCGGTTTTAATTAGCCAGAGCCTGCCTTGGACATCGTTAACCAATATTGTCAGGGGTGAAGTGATTGCTCTCTAATTTGATAAGGTCTTCCCACAGTTGACATTCATTTTAAGTGAGGGTTATTGGGAGTTTATGGCCTTGGAAGATGGGGAAGAGGGAAGTATTGCCCTGGGATGGGGACAGGCTGCACCTCTCTGGGAAAGAGAAGATTTGCCTGGACACTTGAGCATCCAGAGGTCCTGGCACAGCCCTGTTGGGGTGGGAGCTCTCCCTGGAGGCCTGAGGCTCGGTGCTGTGGTTGGTGATTGTCCCTTTCCAGCCTCTCCACCCCTGGGAACTGACAGGAGCAACCTGGGATGGTGGGAGTGTGGCTGAGGTTCCTGGGCAGTGTGGATGTGCTTCTCTCACAGGAGTTTTTTAAGGCACTTTCAAACTTTAACACAAAAAGATTTCTTGATACTTTTTTTCCCCCTCATTCTTAAAGGATGAGCAGCACATCCTTTAAGTATTTCTCTGTTTAGGGAAGTTTTTAGGGAGAAACTTTAACTTTTAACTTTAAGTAGGCTTGAATAAAAAGTGAGCTTGTCTGCTGGGGGAGCAGGGGCATGGCCTGTGCTGGCAGTGCTGGGAGCTTTGGGGCTCCTGTGGGATTCTCCCAGCTGGGAGCTGCTGTGGGAGCCTGCAGAGAACTGATGGAGAGTTATGGCTGGGGTGCCTGGAAATAGTCAGTATGTTAAGTCAAAGAGCTGCCATGCCCTTGGGAGGCTCTAGAAATAGGAATAAAATATCTGTCTTTTTGCTGGGAGAGAAAGGGGTGTTTGGAGCACAGGAGGAGGTGATCTATGGCTCTGGCTGGGTGTCAGCCTCCCAGGAGACTATGAAGCCTATTTTGTTCAGCTATCATGTACCTATAAACCTTCATGTTTCTGTCTGTAACGTGCTTTGGAGAGCAGAAAGGGACCCTGACAGAGGTGGAGGGGCTGGGACCAGTCCTGCTCCATGGTGGGGAAGTGGTTGCTTTTCATCCTCCCTTTCCAGAGCCTCTCCCCATCCCCAGCGAGGCCCATCTCTGCTTCAGGGAACAGGGGGTGGTAAATTCAGTCCCTGGCAGTGCAGGTTAATGTTAATGGCCAGAGCTGTTGGTTTTGGGGAGGGAGTGTAGGGGCTGCCAGGGAAGGCAGTGGGAAATAAAAGGCAGCTGGGGTGGGGGCTGCCTGTCTCTGCCTGAAGAGCATCTCTGCAGCAGCCTGGGAAGGCACAGGTGAGTCCCAGAGAGCTGTGGGTTCAGCAGGGCCCTCACTCTGCTGTGGTGAGGACTCTGTTTCCATGGCTGGGATGTGCATCCCACCAGCTGGTCCCTCACTGGGTGTCCTTGGGTGCCTGGGGAAGCTGGAGTGATGCTCCTGAAAGTGTTTGTGGTTCTATGCTTTGCATCCATAATGGTTCACTCCTGGCAGTGCCTTCCTTCCCCTTGGTTCCCTCTCTGAGCACAGGAGGCTTAAACACTCCACAGCTTTTTGGGAAAACACTGGTTGGAGGTGGCAGAAGGATGCTGAAAGTTTCACACAATTGTTAATGCTGGAAAAGACCTCTAAGATCGAGTCCAACCATTAACCCAGCACTGCCAGGTCCTCCACTAAGCCCTGTCCCTCAGCACCACATCCACATGGTTTCTGACCATTTCCAGGGATGGTGATTCCACCACTGAACAATTCCAGCTCCTCTGAGGGCACTCAGCTGCAGTGGCTCAGACCACGCTGGTGAAATGAGGAGCTGCTGCTGAATTTTATTCCCCAGGTTAGGAAGTAAAAAGGCCCAGTCCCTGCCAGCAGCAGCACTGGCCTTGGGAGGGGTTTGTCATTCCTTATCAAACACCCCTTACTTTAAGCAACTAATGTCGGATCAAGACCAAGCCACACTCTGGTCTAAACTTTATGCCTTTCCCTGTAATAATTACTGTTCAAGTCAGTGCTTTTTAGAGGCCTTTGACTTTACTTTGAAACAGGCATTACTGCCTGGTGCCAAAGACAGTGACTAAAATGAAAAATCTTTGATCTAACTCAATATCACAACTTCTCTATTTCGTATATTAACATAATCTCTGTACTGAAATTAATCTGTGGTGTGGCTGAGGTCTGTTGAAGATTAGGTGCATTAGCATTCAAGATGATGACTTCTTTTTTTCAAGCAGTAGCAGTTCTTACTTTTTAAGCAGCTCCTATTTTAGGAGTGTATCTATTTTGCCCTACAAAACATCCTCAGGAAAAGTTCAGGGGATGTTTGCAGAGAAACTGGGGTTACTTTGGATGAAATTGGGAGCAGGAATGACCATGCAGCTGGGTCTCAGTGTACCCTGGGCTCTGAGAGAGGCCAGTCCATGGAAAACAGATGTAAAAAGACAGGATTTCTGTTTTATCCTTTATTCCAGCCCTGGAGACCCACTTTGACCCTGCAGTGAGACTTTAAAGGTGATTGAGGAGCAGCAGCTTCTCTGCCTGGAGATGGAGCTGGTTCAGGTAACAACCTCAGGTTGGTCATGGAGGAGGAATGTTGTGTGGGAGCCAAAAGGGAATTACTGAAGCACAACCCCCCTCATGTACTACTGTGACAGAGGAGCTCTGGGGGCAAACTGGCACTGAGGTGCCCAGGGAACATTTGCACTGCCAGCCTTGAGGCAGGTTCACTCATGCAGGAGGAAATTCAGTACAACTGAGTGGCTGCAAATGCATTTTTAGTGAGGCTGGTAAAAGAAATGTGTGATTGCCAGGTGTGTCCTGACTGTGGCACTGCCAGGACAGGGTGGGTGTCACTGAGCTCACCCCTGGGTGCTGCTCAGCACCTCTCGGGTTTATTCGGTGTGGGAATCTTACCTGAGGCAGGGTGGTCACCAAAACCAACCTAAAGAACATTTGGGGCTCTGTAGTTCCCAAAATGTCACTGAAAGCTCTTTCACAGCTTTGTTTTTCCGTGATGCTCATCCCAAAATTACCTTGGCTGTTGCTGTGAGTCTCAACAAGAATTTGCTTCAAGCCTGGGAGGGTTCAGTGCAGGGGGATCTTGTCACCACGTGTCTCCTTTAAATGGCTTTTGGCTGGAAAAGCATCTGTGTTGTTGGTTTATTCTGTGGAGATAAAACAACCCATGGGGCTCCTGTCCCGCACTATTCTGCTTTTCCTTTGGAGTATCACTCGAGTCAGAAGCATTCAACTGGTTGCAGAGACCTGGGGATCTTGTTTTGCAAAGAGAAATTCAATTACCAGGAGGAAAAATGTCAGCTTTACATAAAATATCAGAATATATTTAATTTTTGCCTTTTTGTTGCCTCTTTAGCTAACAGAGTAAGCAAAGTCTGTATTTAAAAGGACGGGATTTTCCAATAGATTCATTAAAAGAGATTGTAGCTGACAACTGATGCCATTAGCAAGAATATATATCTCTTATTTAAAGTATTTCCATCCTGAAAGCAAAATGTCTGTTCTATAAGTCTATTAATATACAGTTCATTAAACTAGAAACAACTATATAATTAGGAAACAACAACAATTCATTAGTCTTAATGGGATTTAATAAAGTTCCTAAGCAAGGATTCTTCAGAGAATTAATTACAATATATTAATCAGGAAAAAAAATCCTGTGCATCACTCAGAGATATATAAATCACTCAGAGATTGGGGAATGTGAATCCCATCACTTTTGTGGGTGCTCCCACAGCTCTGCTGGGCAATTAGCACCACCCTTTGGTCTTAATCCAGCAAAAGTGTATATGGGAATGTCTGAATTTTATAGTCCTTCCTAAAATCCATTTTTATCCAAGCCTATGTGTTTTTTTCCCATTACTAGCCATTTTTTTATTAATTAAAGAGGAGCTTTTGGCTGGCGCTGATTGAATTTTCAAGCAACACCTGCCACAATACAAGGAATAAAAGAGGAAATATGTATTATTTTTAATGTAAATGATTTCAATTCAGGCATATTTGATCCGATTGAACCAACAATTAAATTATAAATGAATCAAATGAGAGGGTCAGTGATATAACAAATGACACTGTCATTGTCACTGTCATAAACAAGTGAATCAGTTTTTAAAAATGAGATGAGAATTGCAAGTGTTAACTGTTTGTGGCTATTAAAAGTCAGGAGTGAGGAGTTTTAGGAGACAGGAATTATACTGACCATCTTTTCCTTTAGTGCATCTGCAAAATAAGGAAAAAAGAGCATTAATTCTCACTCTTGTGGCAGAGCAGTAATTCTGTCACAACTGGAACAGAGGCAGGTTGGGGGGACCAGGTTTTGCTCTTCCCATTGTGGCCTGGGGCTCCCGTGGGCAGGGGGGACATGGATGGATCTGTTTTTCTGTCCATGCCACATTCCTTGGACATGATCCAGCACCTGCACATTCCCATGGATATTTCTGTTTTCTGTCCATGGAGCCAGTCCTGAATTTCACTCTTGGAGAAACTACCAGGTGGTTCTTTGTGAGGAAATAGTGAGGGGTTTGGGGGCGTTTTTTGTGACCAAAATGAATTCGTCGTGCTTTCCATGGTGGGGCATTCCTGAGGGTGCTGCTGTGGGCTTCCCTGGGCTGGGAAAGGAGGGACACATGCATGAGCACCCATCCCAGAGGATATTTGGGCATCGTGGTGCCTCCCTGGCCTGGCACAACAGAGGAGAGCAGAGCAATGGGCTGTGTGTGAGCACAGCACTGGGATCCACTGGTGTGATCTCAGGGGCTGGTTTACCCTGGGAGCACTCAGTGACTTCAACTCTGCAAATAAAACCCTGAATCAACAAACAGAATGTGTAGAACTCCCAGCTGACTGGTTTGCACCACCTAATTCAAGCCGAGTTTATGTTGATTATAAACTAAACCCAGCGGTTTCCCAAGTGCTGTGATAGGGATCTGCCTTTTCCTCTGGTGTCTGATGTGCATCTGTGAGGGGTTTTGTGAGAGCATGTTGAAATCCATGTTGACATCCTTGACTAAAAGGACAGCCCACCTTATCAGCCCCATCCAACTCCCTGTCTCAGATGCTCTGAGAAATACCAGGGATGTCCTTTTATCTCAGCCTGGCATTAGGCAGCTCCCCTGACTCCCTGGGCCTTTCCCTGCTCAGGGCTTGGGAAAGTCTTTGGAATAAATTCCTACTATAGTTGTATAACAACTTTAACACATTTGGTGATTTCCTGAACTATTCCCTCCCTGGGATATCAGATCCCTGTATCTCCTTTCTTTGCCCCGCTTGTTTTACAATGTATTTATTTATTTGTTTTACCTTTCTGCTGCCATGTCACTGAACTGAAATATTAATAAAGAATGATTAAGGGCTGCAGAGAATATTTTGCAGTTGAGGAGCTCAGTCTGTTTATCTTATCAAAAAGAAGCTTGTAACTTAATTCCAGCCTGGACCTTCTGACTCGTGAGGCTGAAGTTAAGACAGATCCCAGTAAAGAAGAGTCCACAAAGAGGAGCAAAGCCTCGAGTCCAACCCACATTTCTCCTGTTCATTTGGACAGCTCTGCCCCTTTGCTTGGGCAGGAGAACATGTGGAAACCTCCTCTTCTCCCGTGGTTTCTCTGCTCAGGTTTTAGCCCCATTTTTTTCCTCTCTGTTCTTGCACAGGTCGGTTTGTGGAGGAAGAGTTGGGATGTGAAGACCAGATGATGGACAGATGTGCAACAGCAGCTTCCTCTGAGTGACTGGCTCTAAGGCTGTAGGTGGCATCTTGTTGTCCCCCTCTCCTTTGGGCTCATGTGAAGCCATTTAGTGATTGTGACACTTAACAAAGCCCTGCAGAGTCACAGCTTGGACACGGAAATGGATTAAACCATGTCTGCAATTACCTACTGTCTGAAAAACCACAGATAAAATGAAGGATGCCCAGGTGTACAAGGGCTAAAACCAGGCCATGATGTCCAGCCAGGGAACACGTGAAATATTTCGAGGTTATTTGTGAGTGATAATGTATGATTTTTGCAACAACTTACCTACAGTAACAGGATTTTGCAAAATATTTGTCAATCGGAGCCAGAGCAGGGTGTTGCCATGGAGATGGGAAGTAGCTGGGTGGTATTTTTCCTTCTGCAAATACGTTGTTGCAAAACACAAATGGGGAAGGAAAAGGAGCCACTTCTCTAAAAAAGTGAAAAATTTGGGTTTAGGTTGTCACACAGAGGGGAAAACAGTTCTCTTGGACTGTGGGGTTTCAGGTGAATCCTGTTAGGAATGAAACCCAAGCTGGGCTCTGCAGGGATGGGGAAGGGGACATGGGATGCTCAGAGAATTCACCCAGTTAACAAGAAAAGCAGAGGATTTCCCTGTGACTGAAGGTCTGTGTAAATCCAAGGTCACCAGAAGCACTTCTGTGGCTGCTGCTTATCATTTAGGGGAGATAAAAAAGAGCAATTAAGTTTAGGCTGGCAATTTGGCACATTAGCATTAATCTTCAATGAAATCAGAAGGTGTTTGTTTTTGTGTGAGCTCAGCTAACGTTTCATTTCATTGCTAACAAGCAGAAGCCATAATTACTCTTCTATTTGACAGAATTTGAAGATGAATTTATTGACAGCTCTCCATGTTATTTATCCACACAAGTCATTTGCTTAAGGGAAACTTGAGTGCTGAGTATTTATTAAACTTCCCTAATTCCCATCCCTTCCTACCCAGCAAATGGCTGGGTGATCTCCATTGAAAATTTGAGATCCAGAAATCATACAAACCACTCTGAAGTCTGGGATCTTGTATGAAGAATACAAAAATAATTATTTCAAACATTTTCACCCCATCACAGGGCAGTTTCACCCCCAGATGCCAACACCTTGGCACTGGAACTTCTCAGGAAGATTCTCAGGTCTTAATGTTCTAAGAAAAAAAAATCCATTTTTGGCTTGTTTTTAAGATGTAATGGAGGTAGCTACAAAATCCTGCCATTTTCAAATATTAATTTTGTTAATAACTTTATAAATTAGAAAGGATTCTAAAAGATATGGGGGAAATAAATCCAGAAACCATCTTTTTTGGAACTGCATTAGAATGAGCTGTAAAGTGTTTTCTGAGCCTGGGGAAGGAGTGATTGGACCCATTGTTACTGTCACTGGTTTATTCTCAGTGTTTGTCTGTAAACTCACAGGATTTAGCTGGCAAATGAAAGAGAAGCACCAGCAGCCAGGCAATTCTAGAATTCCTCACCGGAAAAAAACTGCTGAAAATTCCCAGTGGGGAAGAAGGGAGTGAAGGCTCCTGGGAGTGCAGCACAAGGATCAACAGGGGGCTGGAAGGGGGTTGTGTCTTCATTCCAGGAGCCAACAGCCCCCGAGGGATTGGGATGGCTTGGCTTGGATCTTCCAATAACTTGTTTAGTCCAGATATTTCATGGAATCACAGAGTGGTTTGGTTGGAAAGGACCTTAAAGCTCATCCCATTCCACCCCCTGCCATGGGCAGGGACACCTTCCACTATCCCAGGTTGCTCCAAGTCCCATCCAACCTGGCCTTGGACACTTCCAGGGATGGGGTAACATAAGACTCAGAGGATTTAATCCATGTAGACTGAAGGCCTGAAGGCAAAAGAGAGAAAACAAAGGAGTTTCACTGAGACATTTGGCCAAATGTGTTGGTTTTGTTGCTCCTGGAGTGATGACCTCCATCCCCTCCAGCATCCCATAATGGCAAATCTGGGAAAACCATGGTTTTCCCTGGATTCACTGCAGCAATAACAACAGCAGTTCCATGTGCAAGGATGGGCCTGGCCTTGGCTTTGAGTTATTACTCTGTTCACTGGTACCACTCTAAAGTGACCTGCACTTGCTGTTTATTTAGCAACACAAAGAATATTTTATGGGTTTATCATACAAAAAGAATAAATGGGAAATACATTAGGAGGGCCCTGACTTAGGGCTGGGATATGCTGATGGGTTGCACAGATTGCATTTGGCATTCAGAACTACTCCCAGGACTTAATGGCTGAGCTTTAATGTTTCTGATTTCTTTTTATTAAAAAATATCCCACAAGACCACGGGGTTTATTGCAGGGCTGGGTTGGGGGCATCCAAGGCATTTCTAAACTCACAGCAACACCATGTTAAATATTCATAACTGCAACTACCATTTGCTGTTGATAAGGACATTGATTTTCTTTGGAAGCACAGGACTTATTTGTGGCATTTATTGTCTGCTGGGATGGTTTTACATAAAATTTGGGAAAATATTAAGCACTGTGTGTGCTTTTGGGTTTTTACCCTTACACATCAGGGGAAGTAATTCCCCAAATATATAATTTAGTTAAATGATGTTTCTCAGGACTGGACTAATGCAGAAGTTACAAGCTGGAAGGAAACCACACGGGCAAGTCATGGCCAGTGGAGATGTTTGGGCAATGCAGCACCTGAGACCCGAATTTTTGAGTTTGCTTTTGCACATGCTTATTTTATGGAAAAGTCTCTAACAAGATAAAACACTCCCAGGGAGATGCTCCCCTGTGGAGCTCAGAGCCACCTGAGGAAGGGCTTAGTTGTGGTGCCAAATGCACTCTGGGCAGAAAATCTCCAACTGTAGCAGGGAGTGTAGTGGGAATCTCTATGAAATGGGTTGTGGTGAGGAGAAACTGGTCCTTGTGCTGAGCCAGTAACCCCAGTGGGAGCTGTGCTCATCAGCACCTTGCTCCCATACCTATTAGCTCAGTTCAGACTCATTTCACTTCAAAAACCCCTCCAAGGGCATCAAGTCCAACCTGTGATTGATCCCCACCTTGTCCCCCAGCCCAGAGCACTGAGTGCCACGTCCAGTCCTTCCTTGGACACCCCCAGGGATGGGGATTCCACCACTCCCTGGGAGCTGAGGTGGGTTTTGTGTGACCAATGTATGGGTGCCAAGGCAGAGGCATTTCTGGAGGATGTGGTTTGGTTTGGGAGCCCCAGCTGTGCAGGGGCAGCTGGGAGGGGGGGTTTGCTGCCACACAACCTCTCACCACAGCCCTGAACACTCTGGTATCAAAGGTCTGCACTGGATTTAGGCTGAATTAAACAAAACTTAAAATTTGGTGTGAAATAAGGGTGATTAGCCAGAGCTTGGAACAGACCAGGAGCTTGAAATAGTGCCTGACCCGCTGCCTTCACAATGCCCCTTGCTCTGTGCCCTGCAGGGCTCACCAGCCTGGACTCTCACCTCTTTCCTTTGGCTGCTGGAGCTTTTCTGTATCACAAAAGAACACTCTTCCCTTTTTCCAGCCCACCTACGTTGGCTGTGACTGCAGAAGCTGAGCCCACCCTGGTGCAGGGCAGGGCTGTGTGGGAGGGCTTGTGCACAGGGTTATTGTTTCAGCATTAATGGTGTTTCCTGCCAATTAGGGGGTGCTGTACCGAGCTCTCCCTGCTGTGGTATTTGCAGATGATCCTCACCCTTGGCTTATGCTGTGCTGGGGAGTCACCCCTGGCAGGAATGTTTTTTCCCTGAGCCCGGGGAGTGCAGCTGCACAGTTCTGTTCTCTCTCCCTGGGAGGGAAGTTGGGCTGATTTCTGAAAGAAAAGCTGCTTTTTCTCTCAGCAGCAAAGTGCAACACTCTATTTCCAAAGATTTCAGCGTTTCCAAAACCAGAATGGTCCATTGGATCAATCTGTGGGCCACAGGGCATCCCCTGATGACTCTGGGACTGTATCCCTGGCCATGGGGAGGATCCCAGTGCCTGGGAACTCCATGTGCCTAGACTGGTGTGTGGTGCAGCCACGTGCCCACGGTGACTGTCCCTGCTCTGAGAAGCCCAACTGAGGGTCTGTTTGGCTGTTTCCAATTTCCAGCTACGATCAAATGTGAGAAATGCCTGGAATTCATTGAGCACTGTGCCTGTTCCTCAGCTGCCAGCTCAGCCAAGGTGTTGCCCTTTACATCCCACTTCCTTGTGGAAAGCAGCAAGGAGTTAGGAAATGCCCAGGGAATATGCACCGAATTATCCACCTCATTTGGCCCTGATTAGTTTCTAAAATGTGTTTGGGTTGGCAGCCTGATGGGATGACTCCAATAATGTTCCCAGCATTTCCTGCAGCTGCGAGGCTTCACCTCAACTCAACCTCTGGAAAGGTTACAGTGGTTACACTAAAACATCTGCTCTGGCTTTAGAGGTATTATAGTGATAAACTCTGTAAGAAGGGTCAATACAAAAGCTAAAAATCCCTGTTTGAATGTGTCACGCTCTGTGTTGTCCATGCAGAGGAAAGAAGTGCATGAAGTGTTGTGATGGGGTCTAATGTTACTGAGAAGCACCTGCTCTTGCTGATGTTGGTCTGGTAGAGCAAGACCTGGAAAGGAAATGAGAGTCACAGGGGACTGAGAGCAAACCATGAGCCACCTCACTGTCTACAGGTTGGAACCTGCTGGGTTTGTTTGGAAAAAACCTTGTTCTGTGGGTGAGTGACTCCAGCATCAGCACCCAGTGGTTTTCCTCAGGATGGGATGGGATAATAACAAGTGTTTGCTGCACATCCAGGGCAGCCCCGTGGGAGTTAATCCTTATAAATAATCCAGGTACTATCAACTCAAATCTTCTCCTCTCTGCTATGGAGAAGGGCAGGGAATGACAGAAGAAGAGTGCAGCCAGCCCAGTGAGCCTTGGGTTTGGAGGGGAGGAAACAGGAGGAGGCACAGGGAGAACTTTGGCATTTATGCACCACCTCAGTGCACACAAAAAGGCATCTGGTCACTCCGAGTGCATTTGCTTGCTTTTTTAAAATTAGATCTGAAGGATCTTATACTGACATTATGAGATCTTTGGCCCTCTGAGACAGAAGCACTGGCCATGAATTGAGAGCCCATCCAGGCTGGGAGCTCAGATTTCCTTGTGCTTGGAGAGAAATTGTCCTGATCCTACATTTCCTGGGTGTAACCCCCATGTTACTTGCAGTCCTTGCTGCAGAACCTCTGCCTGTGCCCCTGGCAGATCCTCCACCCCAGTTCCCAATGCTGTTCTGCTCCTTGTCCATCCATCCAGTGACAACTAAGCCAAGGTGTCCCAGGAGATGTGACCAACTCATAGAACCACAGAATTGTTATAAAGTTGGAAAAGACCCCTAGGATTGAGTCCAGCCATTCTGGACAGACTCTATAAGAGGCTCAAGTTGTCACAGTAGAAGATGAAAGGACCAGAGTCTGAAATTTTTGGCTTCCAAAATGACATGTTGTGTCTGGGTGGAGGATAAGTCTGAGGTTAAGAAGTTATTTACTCACTATTTCTCTCCAAAGCTTCTTTGGTGACTCTTCCTTTTGAATTTGGGCTTCATAAGTTTCAAACATTTATTCTGGGTGAAAAAAAAGGGACAAGAGGAGACAGGAAAGTTTTCAAAAGCAAACATTGCCATCTTCAAATGGAGTTTTTGCTGTGGTTGGGGTTGTCACTGGTGGCTTAGACTCAGATCTCTGAAAATGGGGTCAAATGGGATCCCTGTGTGAATTCAGCAGCTCTTCCTTGGGGTGTGGGACCCCACAGTGTCCAGGCAGAGCAAGGCCTTGTGGAGTTTATCCTGCTGCCCTATAATCCCTTCATTCTCTATTTGCCATGAGCATTGCCTGTGTCAGGAAAATGTCCAGGTGGGAATGAGCCCACAGCTGATACATGAACAAATCATGGAATCATGGAATGGTTTGGGTGGGAAGGGACCTTAAAGCTCATGCAGTTCCACACCCTGCCATGGGCAGGGACACCTTCCACCATCCCAGGTTGCTCCAACCTGGCCTTGGACACTTTCAGGGGTGGAAGATCATTAAGTCTATTTTGTTCTGACTTAACATTTCAAATCCAAGGATTTTACATGAGAAGCAATGTTAAGCTTACCCATTTCTGTATCTAAGTATAATGGTTTTTCTTTATTTCCTCGACAACCTCATTTGATTTGTCCATAATTCTCCTAATTGGGAAAAGGAATACAGGTATTTTTGGTTTGCTTTTTTCTTTCTTCCTGAGTAAGTACTTGCATAACAATTGGGGCTGCTGTGTCGAAGGAGGGGATCTTCCACTACATCTCGAGGCTCTGACCTGGATCATTCTTACAAAAGCTCTGTGGATACAGATAAAGACAAGGAAAACAATCTAATCTCGAGAAAAGTGTACATATTATATAAAATGAACAGATGGGAAGTGCAGAAAGCTCCATTTAGTTTCTATTTGGAGGGAGATGGGTAATTCTCTGAACTTCTGAGAATCTCTTGCCTTTTTTAAATGAGTGATATTGTACCCAGACCAGCAGAGCACAGGGGACCCTTGCTGTAATTGTGATGCTATGACTTGTTTACAGAGGCAATGATTATAAGATATAAGATTATGTCCTTTTCTATGAAATTTCTTGTCAGGGAGTCCAGCTGCCGTGTGACGACTGAGGGTGGAAGAGCTGCCTCCTTCCCAGGACACATTTTCTCAATTAATGCCACAGTTTCCACTACTTCAAACCTTGTGCTGAAACTATTATTTTTTTTAAATTCAGCTCTGAATTTATTGTCTCAGCAGCCTGTGTGTCCTCCCCTCCCCTGCTGGCTGTGGGTTTGCATTATGGATGCACTCAGTGGTGGCTCAGTGAACCCACAAGGACGAGGCAGCAGCAATTCTTTGTTCAGGTGTATCATCTGCACTTTCTGCCCTTGGTTCTGCCTGTGCAGCTGCACTAAAGGGTAATGGGGTTGCACAGATGTGAGGGAGGAAGCCATTTGCCCTGCACACTCACTTTATTGCTGCTGGTGATGCAGAAAAAGCTGAGCCTCGGTTGTAAGCTCAGAGTCCTGCAGGGCTCAGCCATTCCCTCTGCAGTTTATTCCTCCTGGAAATGAAGGAGGGAGTTGGGGCGAGTTCCCAAACCTTAACAGGCTCCCAAATCCTCGTTCTCCCACCCTCTTCCTTCTCCCCCTTCTTCCTGATCTAACCTGCTGCTGTTGCTGTGGAATCAGGAGATTCATGATGCTTTTCCTGGAATAAAACTGGTCACTTTGGGGGAAAATGGAGAGGAGAGATAGGAAAATGGGTGTGTGGGGAGCTCACTGATGGTCACAGAGCTGTTCCCAAAGCACAGCTTAAAGGTGTCAGAATTTATTCCAACACATGCAAGAAATTGATGTCTTGCTACAAAACTGGAGTCTGAGCTGAGACAAAGCCCAGTTATCACTCAGGCTTATGCCAGGCAGGACTGAGCCTGGCCAGGGAAGAAGGTCAGAATTAGAAGAATTAGAGAATTAGGGGGTCTTGGGGGTTTTGTGGGACTTTTTCCCCCCTGCTGTGGTGACAAATGAAATGATGTGAGAAGATCACTGGCTCCTTCACGTAGGTATTTCTCATTTAGGTTTTAATGTATGGAAGTAGGTGCTGAGCTCTGGGTGTGTGGACAAAAATACTTCACAGTCCTGAGCAACAATAACTCACATCTCTTGTGCTATTTTTCCTCCCGATGTTGCAGCTGTTCTAGATATGCAAGAGCTTTTCATGTGAGCTCTTTCTTCTTGGGTATTTCAAGTTTCAGCAGAGTAAGACACTTCTCACTGTGAGGAATGTCATCTTTGCTTTGCTGCTGTTCTCTCTACCCAGAGGCCCCTCTGCATCCCACTTTCCTATTCACAAGACACTGGATTTGCCTGATTCCTCCTCTTGGTACCACTGTATCAGGAAATGTTGGAATTAACACATTTCATGGGGAAATGCTCCAGGGAGGAGAACAAAACCTCAAGAGTAGGGCAAGTGCTTAATTTTGCTGCAGCTAAAGCAGCAAGTTGTTTTCCCTGTTCAGGTCTTTCAGTGGCTCATATTTGTTTATCCTAATCCTTAATTGCTTTTTGTCATTTCTTCAGAGCTGGGAGTCTTAATGCTGCCACCTCCAAAGATATTTGGGAACATAAGAGGTGGACAAATCTGGATGAGCCATGTCAGGCTGAAAGCAGCTGGACCCAGAGGCTGAGACAGAGATATACAGTCAATATATGAGTTTGGTTTGCAGCTGGCAAAACAAAAAGAGGGTGTGTAGTAGATAAATTACTGATCTTAAAATTAACATTTCGATCTTCTCCTTGATGTATGTTTCTGAGTTATGACAGACTCGAGATAATGTGCAGTATTTTAGTGTGATCACAGTTCTTTCCCAAAGGCAAAAATCCAACTTGGTTAAAGGAATCTAAAAATAGAAAGTGAAAAATAAAGCAGTAAGTGTTCAAAGTAGTGCATTGTCTAGAAGAGGAACACCTGAAACTTTGGCAGCACGAGGGAATCCTCTCCTAGTGCACACCAGGCACTTCCAGTCCTCTGGAAATAACTGTCTGGGATTCAGGGTGGATCTGAGACAACAAGAAAATGCATTAAAGGAGCAAATGACAAACAGGGAAACCTGACCTATCTGAAATGTGTGGTGTTAAGTACTTGTTTCAGTTGTTGTGTAGATCCTTTTGCCACTTTATCTACAGTTCTACAGTCCCTCAAATACCTCAGATGGGTAAGTTTAACACTTTATTGGAAAACAAGTGGGTTGTTGTTGCTTTTTTAGAAAAATTAGGATGGTGCTGACAGGACTTTTGAGTAATAGCCCATCCTTGGACACACATGGGACCAGTACATAGAATTTACATGGATATTCTCATACCTGAATCTGGGAATGTTTCAGGAATTTGAGCAGCACCAACACTGTGTTATTGCTGTGGAAACATTGGTAGTAGGTGGTAAAGAAGTCAGAGTTTTCTTCTGAAAGCTAAAACCCTGGAGGATTTCAGAACACATCTTAGAGACTGTGCTGGATGTGCACATCAACTATTTATAGGGGCTAATGCTGTGGTTTTACCCTGAACCTCAGGAAGTTGATGGGACTCTGCTCTACAGCAACAACTGGACTTTCCTAATGCCCCTTCTGAAAATGGAGCTTCAGGGTCTCTGAATGCACCACTCCACTTTCATAAATGTCTAAATCCTCTGGATACAGCCCCCAAAATGGGGCTGATCTCTTGAGGAAATCACATTTTTGTTATGTTTTTCTGTTCTCTGTTGTTTACTCATTATCTCTTTCCAGAAATAACTCTTGAGTGTTTGTTGGGAGAATGTGAAACACATGATTGCAACTGTTAAAGGCAATAAAAGGGAGGTGGTGTCAGAAAGCAACTTTGAACCATCTCTTTTCATTAAAAAATAATGCCTTTGAATCATGGGTTTCACAGAGAAATCTCCCTAAGCTTCAGTTTTTCAGGCATTCCAAGAGATTCATAGTGTTTGTTTTCAAAAGACCGAAGTAGCAGCGATAATTCTGTTAATAACTGCAAATTATAGGGGACAAATTTCTAGGATCATGGCTTTAAAACAAAAGGAAAAGCTCTAAATATGGAAATCACCAAATACCTGGTTTGAGGAGTGCATGGATATGATACCCCTGAGCACTGTGTGGAATCCTTGTTCTCCTGAGCACTGCAGGGGAAAGTTTGTGCTATTGCTTGTGTTATTCCTAATGTTATAATCTGTAATTTGAAACTATTTTGATGAATTTTACTTAAATGCCAGCTAATTAATTATTCCAGGTGCACCATAGAGAAAAATTTAATAACTTTTTTTTTTCCCCTGATGTTGAGCTAGTTTTCTGGAACCACAATCTCTAATATATTTTGTAAATCTCTCATACCTAATCAGCTAGTTGGTAAATTAATACAGAATTACAACTCATTAGAGAATGATGCATTGATGTCTAATAATTCCCTGCCTTCTTATTTGGAAGAAAGTAAGTTATGCTGTTATTCAGTTGGTGCATTAAGTTTCAATGCTTTTTTATCATAGGCATTAAGTGCTTTTTAAAATATGTCTTAATTAAGAGATTACACCCACATCAGCATTAAAGCATTATAGTTGCTGTAATTATGGAATAGATTCTGGTTTCTTCAGCCATGACACAGTGTCAGGAGTCCCGCTGCTCTGGTTTCAGTGGGATGACTCACTCCATGAAAAGCAATTTAAAAAGAGATGGGGCAGCATCACAAACCAGAGGGACTGGGGAGCTGTGCTGAGGCACCTTGGTCTGGTTCAGGGAATGGGATGAGGCATTTCCCTGGATGGGAGGATTTTCATCCTTTGCAGAAATCAGGACAGAGCAGAGAGATGTTGGGAGGTTGTAAAGTCACAATAGGAGTAGAATATAAGGACTATTATCAGCTGTTTCTCCAGAATATGAACTGAAGGATGTGGTACAACTGTCCAGAGATGATTTAAAACAATAATTAAAGAGTAGTATCTGAAGGTGCCTACAAGGCAGCTGGAGAGGGGCTCTTCATCCAGAACTGCAATGATAGGACAAGGTGGAATGGCTTTAAACTGAAATAGAGTAGGTTTGAATTGAATATTAGGAAGAAATTCTTCCCTGTGAGGGTGGGAAGGCCCTGGCACAGGGTGCCCAGAGAAGCTGTGGCTGCCCCATCCCTGGAAGTGTCCAAGGTTGGACAGGGCTTGGAGCAACCTGGGATAGGGGGTGGAATGGGATGAGCTTTAATGTCCTTCCCACCCAATCCATTCTATGACTAAAACTGTGGAGCTTGTTTTTGATCTACTGGAAAAGATTAAATTTTGAGAATGATCACATCAGCACATCAATATTAAATACAGACATCAAAGAACTAAAAGTCTATTCTTAAGTGTTCCAGTTTACTTTCTTTTGTTTCCTTAAGTTGACTAATATTTTTTTAATCTCTGCACAGCCTGATAGATGAGGCTCAGGGAGCAAAGTGACACCCATTTTTATTTCAGGCCATATCACTAGAAAGATACACAACAGAAAAACCTCCTGTCTGGTGCTACTTATCACCACAAGTTCAAAGCAAGCTCCATTTGAGTAGGATCAACTTATCCCATCAGGCAATTTATCTTTGACAGGGATGAGGCTTATTATAGAGAGGTAGAAATGCCCATGAGGCAAGTAAATTTAATGAAGTTTGTAACAGACTGCAGGAATATCAACCAAATTATTAAGAATGTGACACAAGAAACAGTTAATTAAGACTGTCCATCCATCTCTCTCCTGCTCAGATGGTGTTTGTTCTGTGAAGTTTAAGTGCATCCAAGCAAATTTGTTTGCAGCAGGTCCTGATGGCTTTGCCTGAGCAGGAGCTTTGTGATGCTCCCCAGAGCTGGGACACTGCTGCCCACCCAGGGCACACCCAGCAGTGGTGGGACATCCCCTGGCACGAGGAAACCTGTGGCACAGAGCCTCAGGTGTGCCCTGAGGTGTTCCCATGCAGAGCAGAGCAAGGGGGCACCACACACCGAGGGACAGAGCAGAGAGGCAGAAAAATGTATTTCTTTAACCTCCAGGTATCAGGGGTAGGTCCCTGCCTGCTGCCTTTAGTAGCTGTTTACAGCCCTTTTGTCCATGAATCCACCTAATCCTTTTCCATCCTCTGGCTTCACAGCCTCCCCTGGCAGCACTTTCCAGTTCACTATCTGCTCTAAAAGCTGAACTAAAACCAGGCAGTTCAAGATCCATCCCTTTATTGCTTTCAAACATCCTCCCAGCCAGCTTCAGTGAGTCCTGCTTTTGAGGGATTTGGTGAATAACTATTTTGTTTCGACCTTCTCTTCTGCCCTTAGAATATTGCAAATATCACGTTCCTTGTGAACCTCAGGAATTCACTGGAATATCATTAAGAAAGAAGTGCATATATGTGTTTCCATCCCTGGAAGTGTCCAAGGCCAGGTTGGAACAACCTGGGATAGTGGAAGGTGTCCCTGCCCATGGCAGGGAGGGGGACTGGATGAGCTTTAAGGTCCCTTCCAACCCAAACCTTTCTGGGATTCTATTATAATTCTAACTGCAGTTTTCACCAGTGGGCAGAGTGGTGGGTGCCTGGAGGGTACTAAAAAGGCCAGTTAACATTGTGGCCCTGAGCATTTATGGTATAAATGCATCAAAACTTGTGTTAGTTTTAATTATCCCCACAGCTTCACATAATCACTTCCCTGGTCAATTAATTTAATTACTTTTTGGATAATTATTTTCCTCAATGGTGCATTGCTCCAGACTGTGATAGTTGTTGTTCTGCAGAACTACGAGATGGGAGAGACTTGGCTTTGAATGACACACAGAACATATCAGCAAAAGACACATTTATAACACAGACACCAGAATTAATGACATCCCTTTGGACTGAAATGGAACAATTCCTCCTCTGGATGGCAGAGGAAAAAAGCACCTCGTGGCAACAGTAAAAATTGGTAAAAACATGTCAAAAATACCTTTTTTGTCTCTGTGCAGCCTGCTTTGAGTCAGAGCTTGGTGAAAAATTGAGGAAAACTTCTAACTGGGCTCTGGTGGGATTTAAATGTGCACCAAGTCATTGGGAGCATTCAGAGTCTTCAATCAGGGTAAAGACAGCAGCTGTCTGCAAATACTGAGTGGGGAAATGAACTCACACCCGTGTCAGTGTGAGCTCCTTCACTGGGGCAGGAGAAATCTGGAATTCACTGACATCATTCTAAACCCAAATATTTGCCAGCTTGGATGAGTTGCTGGAGATGAGGATGATGGAGTGATCATTAAAAACAGCCAGGACTGAGAGAGAAGTTTTGGAAAGTGGTCTGTTTGTGGTGTTAAAGCAATTGCAGTCTGAAATTTAAGTAGTGATAACTCTGCAACCCTGTCCCCTGTGCAAATTACCACGTGAAACACAGAACAAGAGATGATGGTGAAACTGTTCATGAGGTTAAAACAGTGAATTTAAAATCTCTCCTGCTGCAATTGCTGCGTCTGGTCAGACAACCGTGTCTTATCCCTGTCTCCATACAGGGAAATTTTGGGTGATATATTACAAAAATGCACAAAAATGGGGAAAATCCACCCAAACAGAAAGTTTTGTAGAAATGCAAATGTGTCAAAAATAAAGTTTTCTGATTAATTGGAGAAGAAGATGCCAAGAAATGTGGCTGTTTCAGTTCCAAACCTGGCTCCTGACTCTGAATATTAACAGAACAAGGAGCTGGTGCCTAGTGAGAGTAGGAATATTGACTGGAGGTAGATGCTCCTATTTCCTCAGCCTGTTCCTCTGTTCAGGAGGTTTCTTCCCCCAGTGCTCATTAATAACCACATTGATTCCTGAGCTTGAGGGCAGCTGGCTCAGTGTGAATCAAGGCTGACATCTCTCCTGATCCCAGTGAGGATGGATGTTCTGGGGTGTCAGCAGTGTCTCACTCCAGCCACACCTCGATGGGTTTTCAGGGTTCTGCCCACCCTGGATCTCCATCTCCTGCTGAAATGCAGACAGTGCTCCTGTAGGGATTGAAATGCCAGGGCAGAAGAACTGGTTTTGGGGTATTGCTAATTAGACCAGAAATGGAAACAGCAGGGAAAAAACCCTAGAAAAAAAAGCTAATGATTTTTAGATTTCTAGTTCAATTTTGCAGAACCAAGAGACTCATAATGCTTTGCAGAAGTAGAGAAACTATCAGGGGCTTGAGGGATTGCTTTTATTTATCTCAGCCATTCCAGGACCTTGTTTTGTTCATTTTTATTAACACATCTCTGATGGACTATTTGCCTTATTGTTATCTATTCTTCACATGTCTAAAGTGCTTGCATGTTCTAGTCCAATTTATCTTAACTTGGGGTGGAAAGGCAAGAGCTACAGTCTCTGGGGTGGCAATATTTGATCAGCAGCCATGGATAGGAGGTTCTTCACTTGAGCACCTCGTTAGAGCCTTCAAGGGCTTTAAAACTCTTACCTGGAACATCTGTCTACTCAAGGAACACCTCGAGGATTGCTAATATAAAAAGTACATAAATTCATAGAAGTGTATTGCCTCTGTGGGGTAGACATGTATTATGGGATGCAAACTAAGATAACTTCAGGTAGCTGAGTGCAGAGATTTAAGCATAACTTTATAGTGGTTTAAAGCCTTTGGTCAAGTAGCTGAGCTTGATAATTGAGGTGATTTACTCGGGTGCAGCTCTTCGGCTGGTTCTGATATAAACAAGGTAATAAATTGAGTGTGTGTGGGGACATGTCTATTAAAAAGGCAAAGTAAGAAGGAGTGAAACCCCAGGTGCATTGTCAAGATTAATATGCTTGCTGGGTAAAGCTGGAGTGGTGCCAGGGACAGGATGACTGAGGGATGCAAGGAGATAACATGGTTTGACTGTAAACAACAGAAAACAAAGAGGAAGCAACGTGCAACAGGGAAAAACACAAAACATCCTAATGAGTTGAACAACCAGATATCACACCTCCCATAAAGATTTATTTTTTTAGTGATAAAGCAGATCTACTGAGTGTTTGACTCCCTTTCTTTCGAGCATGAGAGTATTTTTGATTTTAACCTCCGAAGCATCTGGATTGATGGTGCACCCCTGGAACAACCATAGGTCCCCTATTGTCATCAGTTTTGTTGTACAGATGTTAGCAAGAGACAGGGAAGAAAAATGAGGAGGAATATTGGACAAGAAAAGCTACTTAATGTGAGTTCTCTCACTAGTGAAAAGCTCATTATGGAAATATCAGTGGGAAGAATTCAAGAACCACCTCAGGGCACTTGTGCCAATGCCACAGCAGAAGTCCCTCATCCAGAGGATGGCATCAATCCTAGTGAATAGATGAGGATGAAAAATGATGTTGCTCTCTCAGAGGGTTGGTGATGGACAGATATCTCTGTCCTGGGGCCAGATCAGGACAGAGCCTGGAAAATCCTTGAAATGCTCCATTTGTATTTTCTGTTCCCACCATTTCCTCTGTCCTTGTGCAAACAGTGCCTGGTGATGGAGAGAGGCACCAGGTCTGTGTAAAAAGCTGCTAGTAACAATCAGCATCATTTACTTAGAAATTCAGATGTATAAAGTTGTGCACTCCCAAACCCATTAAAGAGGCACCTTCCCGTAAGCCATAATTACCATTGTCATAATGTAAAAGTGCTCAGAAGAAAATATAGTAACTAAAATGTGGTGTAAACCAGCACGAAGAGTAAGGACCCCCACGAGCAATTAGGAGCATTTACCAGCCTTTGTCCACATCAAAACAGCTGATAAAGGATGGGTTTGCAGTATGAGTAAGGCTTGGGCTAATTAGTGCAAGGAGGTTTGAGGTTTGAAAATTCACTCTGTAAGTTTTTATAAAGTAAGTTTGCTCTAAGGCAAATTCTTTAGGATAAGGAAGGAGAAATAAAGTGAGGCTTAACTGCCTGAGGAAAGGGAGCTGGACCCTGGAGTGAAGTGTGTTCCCTTTGTTCTGTATGTGCTCATAGCCTGGCTCACAGCCATTCCCAGGGGACTTCTTAGGCATGAACAGAAACAAACTGGTGGGAACCAAATGCTCAGGGAAGTGGTGGAGTCACCATCCCTGGGAGTGTTCAGAAAACACGTGGCTGTGGCACTTGAGGACATGGTTTGGTGGTGAACACTGTGGTGGCGCTGGGTTGACAGTTGGACTTGATGTCCTTAAAGGCCATTTCCAACCTTAACAATTCCGTGATTCTAAGTGAAAGCTTTTCCCTGTTTGCAGACGATGATTAACGAGGCCTATCAGTCCTCCCACTTTAAAATCCTTTCTATCAGATGAAGCCCCTTCCGCCGCCTCATTCCTTATTTTATTTCAATCCATTTTCCCTCATATCTCTTCTAACGTGAGCTGTCAAAAGCACTCTTTGCTGCTTTGTATCTGCGTGTCACATTTGCTGACAGCCCAGAAGAGAAGATTCCTGGGCTGAAACCTCAGGAAATGTTAGTGGGAGGTGCCCGTGTCACCTGGGTGACACCGTGGGTGGCACTGGCAGTGGGGCTTTGGGCAGCTCAGAGGAGTGGTGACACATTGGTGTGTCACGGGCACCAGCAGTTGTCCTCTGCTCCCCTCAGCCCTGCTGTGTCTCTGGGATGTTTTCATTTCCAGGACTGCATGTTCCAGGGCAGCAAAGTTTTCCTGGTGGGAAGGAGTCCCCACAGCAGAGCTCTCCTAATGGAAAAGGTACAAATGTTCATCTCCTCCCTCCCACCGAGTAACTTCAGCATCTGTCAGTATAAAAGAACCAAAGCTGCTCCTCAAGTGATACACAAAATAAAGAGTATTTTCAAAGCACGAGTGTTTCCCAAGCCAGAAGCACTCAGCCCAGCTCAGCCCATTTGCTCTGCCCATGCACCTCTTCTCTCCATCCCACCTTTCTTTGTCACAGAGCTCCTTTTTTTTCCCTGTTGGCACATCCCAGAGATGGAAAATCAGCTGCATTTCCCTCTGCTGGGAGCTCTGGCCACCCCGGAGTGCATCAGCTCATACTAATGCTGTCCTGACAACAGAGCTCATGTGTTTGCAGGGTTATTCTGGGCTGGCTTTGCCTCAGCTCTGGGATGAATGAATGGCACAAATGGCCACTCAGGAATAAGTTCCTGCCGATATGAAAGCACCAGGTTGTGTTTCCCTTGCCCACACAGGCAGTTCTTTGCAATCCTTTGCATCTTTCGTGGAAAGCTCATAGAACCCCAAAGTTGTACAGTAAAAAGTACATTTTTTAAAGCATTTTCACTGCTGTTTGTTACTCAGAGGGCTCAGGCTTCTTGATTCTCATGGCATGGAGGTGTGTTGTGCACATGCACAGCTTCCAGACAGAGAGCCCAGAATGAAGGGAGATGAGCAGCTGCCTGTCCTCAAACCAACTCCCCTGTCTCTCCTCCCTCCCATCAATAGTTTCACTTTGCTTAACAGAAATTTTTTGACAATACTAATGCAAAAGATTAAGAATTCAGGAATTATGGCTACTGGAGAAACAAGATCCATAACCACTGTTTATTCTCTTGGTGTTAATAAAGGGGCTTGGAGAACACATAGGTACTTTCATTGCATGTAAATAAATAAATGTAATATAATATATCAAATATATAATATATTTGAGCACATTAGGGACTACATTGCTGTCTACAAGTCCCTGAAAGGAGTTGTAGAGAGTTGGGGATTGGTCTGTCCTCCCAGGTAACAAGTAACAGGACAAAAAGAAATGTCAGGGAAGGTTTGGATTGGAAATGAGGGAAAATTTCTTCACAGAAGAAATGTGGCATTTGGGGGCATGGGTTAGTGGTAGCCTTGGCAGTGCTGGGGGAACAGTTGGACTTGATGATCTGAGAGGGCTTTTCCAACCAAAAAATTCTGTGATTCCATGTGGGAGTATGTTCATAAACAGGTGTGGGATACACATCCCCGTTTAGACTAAGTGAATAATTGTAGAAGAAACAAAATATTGAGAAAATTAGGAAAATGCTTAAGGACTTACACCAAAAATCTGAACCTTGGAAAGTCTTCAGCCTCAGTGAACTTTGTTTTAAGCAGTGGATCCTCTGCAAAAATGTTAAAGGATGTAATCAAACTGGATAAAGGGTCAAATATTGACAGTGTGGTTTGTCCAAAGCTCCTGGAGGGAAAGAATTATTTGGTGGTTACAGTAGTTCATGGCTGACTTTTGCACTGGAACAGAAAGGCCAGAGCTGTGATTCACATCCCAGAAAAGCTGCGTGGCTGGAGGGGATGAAGGGAGGGAGGAGGAGGCTGGTCCTGCCTGGGGGGCCTGTGCCATGCTCTGCTCCTGGCTGTTACTGAGAGAATCTCACTGGTTTCTTGCTGGCAAATCCCTTTGTTTTTCGAGTTTTCCACATTTCTCTGAGCAGCAATGAAGGCAGACACACAATGGGATTTTGGGGTTGTTCCCTGCAGGGACAGGAGTTGGGCTCAATGATCCTTGTGAGTCCCTTCCAACTCAGGACACTTTCTAATTCTATGATTCAGTATCTCTCCTTCTCCTTTAATAGCTGATAATTAATTACCAGCAGGGAAAGAGCATTGACTGTATTTTCTGTAGCTCCTGCAAACCCTCAGCTCCAGAAGGAGGTGGAGGTTTGGCTCCTCCTCACCAGCTCATCCATCAGCTCACACTTGAAGGGGCACACAGGTTAGTTCATGTTCTGGGTGCTTGAGTGCTCCAAGATTAGCAGAAAGCAAACATAAAGGAGTAACAAGTTTCAATTTCTAACTGAAATGTCCTCCTGCATTTGAATGACTACTCAGCAGACACTTCTCTCTAAGCCCTAATTGTCTAATTTTAACCATTCTTTGTTTTGTAGTCTGAGAGCTGTTTAGGTGTAGTAGGCAAACACCTGACCTTCAAAACAGCAGAGAAGGAAAAAATTAAACAGATTAATGCGCCTGCTATTTAAACACTTGTGGTGGGTGGGATTTTTGGCTGCCAAAGCCTTATTCTGTGAATACAAGACATCAAGGCCGTGGATATTTCAACACACATTTTATCAGCAGCGCAAACAGAGACTTAACACGAGGCATTTTGCATAGAGAACTTAATGTATTCACTTCAGCAGGTTATTTTTAGCTCCCAAGTGCAGTCATGTGGACGGCTGAGCTGCCTGTGTTGCCCCAGTAGATTGCAGACATATGTTGGAGGAAATGTGGCACAGAAAGCATGACTGAGATGGGCATAAATCCTTTTAAGATCAATTATTGACGTGTTTCTTACAAAAGCTCCTCCCTGAGTTTACTGGGACAGGGAGGGGAGAATAATGGTGGGGTTTGAATCCTGCAAGAAATGGCCAGAGGGTTGTTTGGTTCCACAAGCACTATCCTACATCGGAATGAAACGGGAAGAAAAACGGCAAAAAAGGGAAAAAACTAACATAGTAAAGCCCAGGAGAGGAAGATACAAATGTAGTGGCTCAAATCCACAGCAACAAACTCATTAAAATGTGCTTGTACTGAACATGAAGCAAGAAATGATCCAGAATAGGCTGTTGTTATAATGCTCATGAAATGGGGGGAAAGAGGTCAACTTTCATTTTAATGTAAATCGGTTTTAAAGCAAAAATAAATCTGGTCTCAAAAATCAGTCAGATACACTTGTACACTATCTTTGGCAATATAAAACAAATAACTTTGATCTCTCTGTGTGTTTGAAAACCAAGCAGCTGGAAGAGAAGAACCTTTGCACTGAAGGGAACACTTTGTTCCAACTAACATTTTTTTTCCTAACTCTTTGGCTATATAAAAAAATTACTTAAAAATGCCTTGTATCAACTCAACCCTGTTAAAAAGTCGTTTGGAGATGCAGGAAAAGCAAAAAAAAACTTGTCTCTAATAAGCAGTTGTGTTTTTTTATCATTGGTAAAACAGGGAAATTCAGTGCATGAAGGGCCCTGCTCGTCCTGAGCAAGGACCAACATTTCACAGGGGCAGGTTAAATAAGTTTTTAATGATCCACTTTCTTATTCATGCTTTAATAAACTCTATTTATTGAAGCTGTGTGCTGGGATGGAGTTTCTCAGCACTCCAGCCTGGCATCTGCCTCTTCAGAGAGGAGTCAGGATCTGCTCACCAGGTGAGCAAGAGTGATATCAAACACTCTTGGTTGTTTTCTCTGGAGCAAAGCAGTTTCCAGGGAGCTGCCTGGCCAATTTTTGAATAAACAGACATGGAAATGGAGAGGCCAACCTTGAGGGAATCCAGAGAAAAGAAAAGATGGTTTGATTCAAGAAAAAAGTTCAAACAGAAAAAAGTTCATCTATAATTCTCTTACAAAGCAGGAATAATAAGGATAAGCCAAAATTTGATTCCATTCCTGTTTCATTTCTCAGACTCTAGAGTGTCTCAAAGGAGATTCTGTGCACTCTGCATTGTATAACTCTTCAGATTGACTGGTTTTTTTCTCCCTTAAACCAACAACAAACCCAACTTTAGGCCTGAATGGAAGAGCAGAG
Source organism: Calyptomena viridis (assembly GCA_013390005.1). NCBI lineage: Eukaryota > Metazoa > Chordata > Aves > Passeriformes > Eurylaimidae > Calyptomena > Calyptomena viridis. The sequence continues at coordinate 110,716 of WEIV01027636.1, read as the reverse complement.
GCACACTGAACTGAGCACCCCTACAGATCTGCATTCCTCATTCCCCAAGGGAGTGCAGCTGAACAGTGCTGAACTACATGGTTATAGAGTGTTTCTTGTGGGTTTCAGACCTAAAATTCAGCTGATTTGTCATTATTGCTGTTGCTGAGACAAATACAAAGTATCTTGAAAAGGCTTTTAAGCATTGGATCGTCACAATGGCTCAAAACTCCTCAATCAATTGTAGCTTTGAGGACCCAATAAAACAAGTGCCTCATAAAACATGAGCAGCACCCACTGTGGGTGGTTAACACAGAAGGGTTAAACCCTGGGACAATATAAAGGTAATGGAATCATGGAATCCCAGAAAGGTTTGGGTTGGAAGGGAAGTTAAATCCATCCAGTTCCACCCCTTTCCATGGGCTGGGACACCTTCCACTCTCCCAGGTTGCTCAGATCCTCAAGGTAACCCTTGAAACAGCTCATAACATGAGCACTGATCTCTCTCAAGGTTGTGTCTCCTGGGCCACTATGACTTTGCTGGCAAGAAAAGTCCCTGAGTAGGACTCGGAGTCTTTGGGGGCTCCCTGTGATGTGCTTTGCACATGGATTTTGCAAATGATGTTCCAGGTCAGTGGCCAAGAGGGGGTAAGTGCAGATCAGCTCAGGAAATGGGATATTTTATTAGCCAAGCAGCCACACTTGGCAGCTTTAATACCCGAGCCACAGAGCAATCACTCAGGCACCTGAACACCAAGCTTGCATGATTTTACTGCCAGGCAGGAGCAGTATGGATTTTCACTCTGTGTTCTCTAGGAAAGAGTATTGATTTGGCACAAGAGACATCAATAGGTCCGAGTAACTGAATAAAGAGTCTGAAGCCAGTCTTAAAAAATAATAATAATAATAATAAAAAGTGCAGTTGATAAGTGAAATGAGCCATTTATTATTCTGAAAGCCACATTGGTCACACCATTTGAATTCTTTGCTGAGTGTTGACTTTTACAATTGCTTTCTATACAGTTTTTCTCCCTCCTTGTGAAATAAAATATATTAGACAAGGGAAGGAAGGCTACAGGAGATTGAGGCTGTCTTTATTATCTGCCTGTGTTTCTGGAGACTTCTCAATGCATTTCTTCTCGTCTAGAGGAGAATTTGGGTTTAGAAATAGTAGATATTTGGGGTTAGAAATGCCAACGGTAAGTTCTGGAAAACACGTAATTTCTTTGAAACAGAAAGAAAACTCTCATTTTCATAGACTTTCATTTCTGGTTTTCATCAAAATTTTATTCTTGGAAGCTTTCTGTTCATCTCCAGAGCTTGCAGACAGCTCTGAGAAAGGCACCTCTGCTCTGCACTTCTCTGCTATTTTGGTTTAAAAGTGGGGCTGGTATGAAACAAGTGTGTGAGGTTGGCACTGTTGTACACCTGAATATCTGTGCCTGGCAGCACATCAGCAGTGTTTTGCATCCCCTTACATTTGCTCTCACAGGCCACATCAGCTCTTTGCTGATTTGTGTGGTTGAGCTGTAAACCAGATGTGTGAAATGCAGCTCTAAAGAAATCAATCATTATTTAGTATAATCTGCTGTAATCTGTTAAATGTAGCAGGTTTGGCCAATTCTCCACTGGAGTTATGGTCTAATGTGTCCTTATTCTCTCCCTGTGCTCTGGGCACGGAGCAGCATTCCAGCAGCTGATGGGACCATTAAATCCATTTCCCCTCGGATTTATGCTGCCTTTATTCAGCACTTTCAGCGTTTCTGCCTCTACTTTGAGCTCCCTCATTTTCTGCACTTCCACAAAGTGGCTCCAGAAGAAGAGGCAGCATAAAATGGGAATAATATTTGGTGAAATAAACTGAAGGCAGCTGACCCACCCTGTCCCTCAGTGCTGGGACCAAACTGAGCAATGCTGTGCCACGTTCACAAAGGTGTTTGAACTTCCCCCTTTCCAGGCAGATGCTCAAGCCTGGAATGAGATGGACTGTTAGCACTGACTTCATTTTTCCCTCGGAAGATGGGAATTCTGAGGGAAAGGCTCGTGGTCAGCCCTGGGGCTCCCAGCTCGGCAGGGCTGTCATTCAGGTGCTTCTGTGCCATCTGATCCTCCTTCTCTTTTGCAGCAGGGATTGTTCATTCTGTTCTTGCCCTGAGGAAACTTGTATGGTCACATCCTCAGCAGCTGCTGGGTGACACCTCACCTGGGTGCAGCCCCAGCTGCTCAGTCTCACCACGGAGATCTTCAGCCCTCTGATTTTTTTGTCACTGTCTGCAGGCAAATTTACTGGTAGAGAGGACTGGGGAACAGTGGTGGAAATAAAAAGTGTTGCTCTATTTCAAGCAGGGTATAATCAGGGAGGAAGAGCGTATAAATAAAACATCCTGAATAAAATCTGGCAGCATGAGGCTTTCCATCTGCATCTGCCTGGGGCTTGCAGAACACAGGGCACCTCAGGCAGAGGAACAGTGTTGGATGTGAGGAGAGGACAGTCCCCCAGCTCAGTCCTGCTGCTGCCAAGGATGTTATGGGTTGGTGCTTCAAACCCTGTATAACTGGCAAGTGAGAGTGATTTATTTCCCTCCCTTGTTCCTGCTACACCAGTTTGTCCACCTGAGTTAACAGCAGTGAGTTATTTTCCTTGTCTGTAAATTGCCTTTTCCCCAATTATGTGTTTTCCCTGCAGTTGGCACTGGCACTGGCATTTGGAGGAATTGATTCCCATTCCCCCTGGGAAGTTTGCCCTCCCCATCTCCTATTGAGAGCATCCCCTCACACACACCCAGCCCATCCTGGAGGGATGGTGGTTGCCCCTCATGGGAGTTGTGCTCTGCACAGTTTGTCACCAGAATATTGTATCAATCTGGACAATTTTTGGTGAGATAAAGCCATTTTCTAGAATGTAATAAAAATACACTTCTATCTGCAGTTCTCTAGGTTACATCTTTAAAAGCCTAGGGGAAAGCTGTTATTTTTTAAGCTCTGTTGAGGTGTTAAAGTGATCTCTCCTGAGCCCCCCCTCCTCTGTCTCCTCCATCCACAGGAAGTGCCAAGGGAAGTTGTGGATGCCCCATCCCTGGAAGTGTCTAAGGCCAGGTTGGATGGAGCCTGGCCGTGCCCTTGTGACTCTGACATGGCAGGATGAGGGCAGAGGATGTTCCCAACCTCTGCTTACCCTATATATGGAATTTTTTCCATTCCTCCCCAGTGCAGACTTTTGAAATCCGAACATCTTCATTAATGCCTGCTCTACCCCTTTATAAACACACTAAATATAAAGGGGAGAAACAAAGGGCATATTTGCTGGGGGGGAAAAAGCTGTAATTAAGCCATGTCAGATGCCTGCAGTGTAAGTGGGAAATCTGAATAAAAACAATGGTGTGTGTGAGTTAAGGGTGTGAGTCAGCCTGGATTGTAAAAGCTGCCTCTGGATTGTCTCCAAGACCTGATGCTATACAAAAATAGGTTTCTATTTGTGTTACAGTAGTGAGGGACGTCCTACACAGGCAATTTGGCCTCTGAGAGGGTTACACACTCATTGGCTCTGAGGATGAGAGACATTTCTCCCTCTTTGTGATATACATGGACTTCAAGGCTTTGTGTTTTGCCTTTGAGTTTAATGTTCAGGAGGACTCAGATGTGAATTTCATGAAGGATATGCTTTTGTACCATGAAAAGTTGCAGCTGGAGTCCCAAAATGAACAGGTTTGAACAGAAACTTTGATGTTTTGTTGAGAGGTTTTTTTATGTTTTCAAGTCCATGAGAGAGCAGCATTAAGTGCTTGTGTTTCCTGGAGTTTGGGATAAGAAATGGAGGGATTGTATGTCCTTCATCACATCCACTCAACACATCCTTGATGGGCTCTGATTTCCTTTAATGGCAAGAATTTCTTTTCCTTGAAGAAGACAAATTTTTTCTCAGTGTTGCTGATTTGACCCTCTGTGACTTCTTGAGTTTCTTTTCAAGCCACTGATGCCTTTAGGATAAAGCAGGTAGAGCTGCCATGGAGGCAGGTGGGACATCAGCAGAGGAATAGCAGGATCTGCATGATCAGGATGGATGGGTCAAGCCTTGCCTTGGGAATGCTGGTCTGGAAAAATTCCCATACCAGTCTCAAGCCCTGTAGAGTTAAATGACCATTAAACCCAGTTGCAACTGGTGTGCACAAGGTGTCCTGGAGGACTTTTCAGTGATACAGGTGAAATCAGGAGGTTTCTGTGGAACACAACAGCATTTGGAAGAAATAATCTACAGGAGTGGAGTGTTAAATAGAGAATGATAACCATCCTGGGAAATTTAATGGGAAACTCTGTCCCCATAAGAGGGTTTTGTGGGTGGCTCTGCAGACCTGCAGGGGGGTTATCACTCTGCTTGGGCTCTGCTGGGCTCTCCAGGGACCACCAGCTCCCACTGTGGGCTAATCCTGCTGTGCCCACAGACACGGCCCTTGCTCTGGCACCATCAGCCAGAGAGCCCTTCACCTACCAGAGGGAACAGATGGCAGAGATGGTCTTTAATAGGCTGTCACAGAAATCAGAGCAGTGAAGCAGCTGCACGTTTTCACAGTGGAGAGGCTGAAGGCAGAATCTTCCAATGGTGCTGATGCAAGGAAGAAAATCGGCATTGTTTAGTCTGGGAAATGATTTCTCCTGCTCTCCTTGAAGCCTCCAACTAGCTGATTTCTCATCTCAGCAGCTAAAAAGGAGTTGACATGTTTCAGAATCTCTGTGACATCTTGACAGCCCAGAGTGTCAAGGTTGCTGGGGCTTTTCCAATGATCAGTGTCTCAGAGGGGCAAAGGAACAACTCACAGGGACAACTTTGTCTTCAGATTACAGAAGTATTTGTGTGGTCGATGGTCTGGTGAAGAAAAGCCTGCAGGGGAGAGCAAACAGAAAAAGCAACTGAGTAATAATTTAATCAAAGAACCCTCAGTAGAACAGTAAACAAAGAGAATACCTGACCCAAGGGACAGAGGGAGAAATGGCAGCAGCTGCAGAAGGAGGTGGGATGCTGAGATTCTGATGGGAAGGCCCTTAGAGACAGGGAATGGGAGTCTGGTGGTGACTCCAGATTGTCTGGACAGTGAAATACCAAAGGGGAAGTTTCTTCACTCAAAAGAAATCCAGACAGGACCCTTTGATGTTGTAAAAGGACTGTTTTCAGTCCAGACTCAATCCCAGGAATTGCAGATGCTTTGCAGTCTCAGAAGGGGGAAACCAGGAGAAACCTTAGGGAACTACAGGTGATTTATATGACAGTTGCTCCCTGTTAATGGGTGATTGAATCTTAGCTCCAGTGGCCAAAGCAGGTGATTAAGAAGCCACAAGCCCAAATGTCACCAGCCCTGGGGGAAGTCATTGTCCTCCCGCAGTGTTTGCTGCTTTCCAGCATCTCCCTGAGTAGAAAGAGTTGAACCTGCAGGTTTGAGGAGAATATCAAAATTAACCCCTTTCTCTCAGCCTCACAGGGACCTTCCCTATCTCAAATCACAGCGAGTTTGTAATTAAAGCAGCAGACAAAACACCCATAAATCACAGCCTGTCACGGCAAGATCCCGGCAGCTGAAGGGAGAAGTGTAAATAGAGCCTGACTGGAGAGCACAGCAACAGGCAAAGACAATGGGTGAGGACAGTGCAGCAGACAGTGAATTATCTTTGCCATCTGCTTTTTGCTAACACCCATTTATAGAAGAATCTAACATTTGGAAACGCTGAGTGCTGATTGTTGTGCCTGTGGAATAATTTTCCACTGGATACAATTAATCATTAAGCCCAACAGAAGACTTATCCCAGCGTTGCTCCAGCTGCAACCAGAACACCTGCTGGAATGTCCAAGTTCAGCAGGAAGGTTAAAAACTCGGGCTCCAAAATCCCAGATTCCAGAATCCCCGTTCAAAGTGGAGAGGGAAACTTCATAATGTGAGCTCTGCAAGGAGTGGAGGGAAACTGGGAATTTTTAGGAGAAATACTTTCATTTTTGATGGTGTTTGATGACGTAAGTTGTCCCAAAATTCGAGTTTGGCTGGGGAAAGGAGACAGGCAGGGGATGCAGGAGGTGCACACGTGGAGCAAGACAACCCCTGCTTTGAGCACGTGGAATAAGCCAAGGAGGCTGGGGAGCAGCTAATGATAATCACAGTCAATTACAGTTGATTAAAAGCCTTGAGAATCCAATATATTGCGAAGAAAACAAATAGCAACTCTGCAAAAAAGGTAATCAATAACTAGCCAAGCAGCAAACAATTAAAAGGGGGAAAATATCCTCGTTCTCCTTGATTTGTGTAATATTCTTTCTCCAGCCTCTTGGAACGTGCTGTTCCCAGACAGAAGGCTGGGGTGTGTGTGGAGGAGGAGGGCAGAGTGCCCTCCCCACAGAGCATCCTGCCCACTGTGTGACACAGGACACGTGGAGCTCCTGGGGGTTTACAGTCTCTTTTCTCTCTCTGAGCAATTAAAGAAACTAAAAACAGACTCTTTGCTAAACCAGCACCAGAGTCTTGCCTAAGATTTCAGATTTTGGAGACCTGTGTAATAAATTGTATCGTTGTTATCGAGTCTGTGGATCATTGTGTGCCAGGGATGCTGAGTTTTGAGGTGGCACAAAACACCCACAGACAGGATTCTACCCATCAGCCTGGGCTGCCCTGCTAAATTAACATGATGGAAGAGTTTACTCTCTGGCACGAAGTGACAAAGAGAATTTTCTATGAGGAAAACTGAAAGTGAACAAGACGTTATACAAATCATTAAAAATTTGCCTGTTTGGTTTTTTTTTTTTGGTTAGCAACAGCTTCTGGCAAGATGAATAATTTGGAAGTGAAAGTCATATTTTGAGACAGAGCGGGAGCCCTTGATCTGAAACTAATTTGTTGTCAAAAAGAGTTAAGGGATTTTAAGTTGGGCTTTATCTCGAGCAGAATAAAGCAATGTAAATACATAGACCAGCTCAGCTCCTCCACTGCCACGACAACTTTATGCTGCTCTGAATCCTCTTTACAATGGTGTGAAATCAATGAGGCAGGTCCAGCATATCTTGATTCCTCTTTAGCTCTGTTTGCTCCGGTGAATATTCTCAGAGGGGACTTGAGGCAGTTTTGGAAAAGCATGAAACAGGTCAGAGCAGAGTTTGGGCCAGTGGAGGGAGAGAGGTTGGGAGATCAGGTCCTNGTGGGATTGTTGGGGGGTCTGTGCAGGGCCAGGGGTTGGACTGGATGGTCCTTGTGGGTCCCTTCCAGCTCAGGATGTTCTGTGGTTGTATGAAATGAGCAAAGGAGTTGATAATGGTTGGTCAGATTGTTTATTGCCAATAATTTACACAAATAATTTCGATATTTTTCTTCGATACATTATTTGTGGTTGCTTTTCTTGTCATTAATTGCCCAACCATATAAATAACAGTATAATACTCAATTAGTGATTAATTCAATGATCACCACCTTTCACCCTCTGTTGTACATAAATGAATGCAGCCTTTGTTCCTTTCTGGAATGAATATTGATGGCCCAGTACATCACCCACATCTTTATTCACAAGTAGTAAAGCTGCTATTTGGCTGTGATTTCCAGAGAGGAAAAACAATTGCAGAGAAAGGGTTGAGGGAAAACCTGAAACATGGTTTTTTTCCATGCAGTGAATGTAGCCAGCAGTCACACCTCCCTTTTCTGATCCCATTCATCCCTCTTAGGATAGTACAGCAGCCTCAGTTCATCAGGAACTGTAGTGATAGGACAGTGGGAATGGCTTTAAACTGAAAGAGGGCAAGTTTAGGTTGTGTATTAGGAGGAAATTCTGCCCAGTGGGGGAGGGGAGGCCCTGGCACAGGGTGCCCAGAGAAGCTGTGGCTGCCCCATCCCTGGAAGTGTCCAAGGCCAGGTTGGAGCAACCTGGGACAGTGGAAGGTGTCCCTGTCCATGGCAGGGGTGGGATGAGATGAGCTTTAAGGTCCCTTCCAACCCAAAGTAACCTGGGATTCTGTGACCACAGCAGGACAAACCATTTACCTCCTCTCTGCTCAGTGACAGTCACGGGGTGTCCTCCCCATCCTTGGCCGGGTGTCTGGGCCACCAGCAGGGCTGATTCCCTGGAGCAAAGAGGGAATGTCCCTGGAGGCAGGGGATGCTCCAGGGTGGATGGGCAGCACTGCAGTGCCACACACCAGCTCCAGTGGCAGTTCCATGTCAAGGTTGCTTTATGTTTCCTGCTGGAATTGCCTCATTCCCTGCCTGGAGTTGTGATCTCTGGTGCTGTCGGAGGAGCTCAGCCATCACTTGGGAAGTTGTGCTGCAGCACAGTCACTTCTGGCCTGATGGCACATGGGGTGGCTGTCAAATTCCAGTGTGTGCTGAGTAAACAGGATCACATCATAAAGACTTAATTATAAAACCTAATGGCGTAAGACTATTATGATTTGTGGAAAATTGGTCATTAACTGCAGGAGTATGAAAACCAAACATTTTTCCCTGACACTTCCACTCAGCCACACTGAGCAAACACATGCTGGAAAATTTAGAAATGTAACACATTATTCAAAGTGGTTGAACATGATAGGTTTAATTTTCCTAGCCTGGTTTCTAGTTCCTGAAGTGGGTTTGGCTCCCACATTTACAGGGTTACACCCCAGTTATAACCACTTTTCTACAAAACATAGCTGGGAGCTGCAGGAGCTGGTGGGCAGTGAAGGACCTCTGCCCCAGGACAGGCTGAAAAATAACAAGGAGCCAGAGCTTCCCCTTCTTGGTCCAAAATACACTTCTCAGTGCCATGAGAGCAGCTCCCACCTCTTTTTCCTCTCTGAGACAAAGCAGAAATCCTCCCAGCTACCATCAGCTGGGGTGACATGTGCTGAGGGTCCCAATTAGCCTCCCAGATTCAAGTTTGTATCAAATCAAAGAGATTATTAATGAGAATTAGGTCATTTTTAATTAGCTGCTGTTTAACACGGTAGTTCCCCTTCTCCCAAATATATCCCTTTTTCTNTTTTTTTTTTTTGGTTAGCAACAGCTTCTGGCAAGATGAATAATTTGGAAGTGAAAGTCATATTTTGAGACAGAGCGGGAGCCCTTGATCTGAAACTAATTTGTTGTCAAAAAGAGTTAAGGGATTTTAAGTTGGGCTTTATCTCGAGCAGAATAAAGCAATGTAAATACATAGACCAGCTCAGCTCCTCCACTGCCACGACAACTTTATGCTGCTCTGAATCCTCTTTACAATGGTGTGAAATAAATGAGGCAGGTCCAGCATATCTTGATTCCTCTTTAGCTCTGTTTGCTCCGGTGAATATTCTCAGAGGGGACTTGAGGCAGTTTTGGAAAAGCATGAAACAGGTCAGAGCAGAGTTTGGGTCAGTGGAGGGAGTGAGGTTGGGAGATCAGGTCCTGCAGGGACAGAGCAGAGGGAGGGAGCACCAAACCCCGACCTTGGTTATGTGCCTTTTGGGTTATTTTGTCTGTATTATCACCCCTTTGGACAGTCCCCAGAGCTGATGCTCATTATCCAGTGGAGGAGTTCTGCTCCTTGAGCTCTGTTCCCTGGATACCTGTGGTTTGGGAGGGCTGACCCTGGATCAGAAATCCTACCTGCCATGAGAAGTCACTGGTACAGCAGTTTGCANTCACCAGAAACATGAGCTGAAGGGCTGGGGCAGAACAAGTGTCCAACTCAAGAGGTGCCTCTGTCTGAGAGCTCTTGTCTCACTGGATCCAGGGGATGTTACAGAAACCTCCTGTAGCCAGGCCTGGAATAATCATCTGCCAGACATTTTCATGGAATCCCAGAGTGGTTTGGAAGGGACCTTAAAGCTCATCTCATCCCACCCCTGCCATGGGCAGGGACACCTTCCACTATCCCAGGGTGCTCCAACCTGGCCTTGGACCCTTCCAGGGATGGAGCAGCCACAGCTTCTCTGGGCACCCTGTGCCAGGGCCTCCCCACCCTCACAGACAAGAATTTCCTCCTAATATCCAATCTGAACCTGCTCTCTTTCAGTTAAAAGCCATTTCCCCTTGCCCTTTCATTTCCCCTTGTATTTTTGTTTAGTTTTCTCCACCCTGATTATCCAGAGATAGGATTAAACCCAGAAGTATATTATCACATCACAGGTTATAACAATCCTGGAGAGTCTATTTTCTTCCTAATCTTGCACATCCCCTGTATTTGTACAAACCTACAGCCTCACCACACCTGTGTAGCTGTTTTCTCTGCACGGCACAAGCTCAATTCTTTCACTAGTTTTTGCCACTTCTTAATTGTATTGACAATTCCCACTGTGCTTGTATTCATTGTGACACAAACAAGGACAAATAATATTCCCTTGGTTGGCCATTGCTGCAAGTCCAAACGCAAGTTCCTTGCACAAAATCCGATGTAAAAATGATAATGTAGTTTAAATGAGAATTGTTAGAGGCCCTCCAGGACCCTTGGATGAGAGATGGCACAATAGGGAGATCAATCAAAGCTCCTTACTGCTCCAAGGACAAGGAACTGTCACCATGACCTTCCTCTCTCCCACACTCCTGCTGTTTTACCAGCTCAGAGGTGTCTTGTGGCACGTGGGGAGAAGGTTTGCAGAGGGTGGCATTTGATGTTCTGGGGCCATTTCTGCCCTGGCCAACACCCTCTCCTTTGTCCCTGCAGTCACCAGCCCTTGGCTCCATCCCTCAGAGACTTTCCAGAGGTGTGACACCCTCCCACTGATCTGCAGGATCAACCCCTGCAGATGTAAACCTCTTCTTTGCTTTTGAAATTCACATCTGTTACGAGTAGAAATACTTTGCTGTTCTCTGCCTGCAACCCCAAAGCAAGAGATCTCCAGTGGATTTTTAATGATGTAAAGTAGCTTGGGGGAGATGGAAAGGGAAATGAGAGGAAGAAAACCATTTTGTTTACAACATTTAGGAATTTCTTTACAGTCAGGGCCTTTTATGAGAGACAAGTACAGGCAGATCTCTCTGATCCTGTCATATTTTTGCCACGGGCTTATTATTTCTTCTTAGAAATGGTCTCATTAATCAAATGTTCTGGGAATGCTTATGATCAGTGGTATCAAAATCACTAACCATCATTAAGAAGCAATGAAAATTCATTTTTGCCTGCAGTTTGCTAGACCTTACTTACAGCAGGAAACATTTTCCCCACCTTTTTCCCAGCTCTGAGCCAAACACTGGCAGTAGCACCAGGCAGCTGCAGGATCCAGGAGAGAGCTGCCAATTCCAAGTGGGAAGGCCAAGAAAAGCAGGTCGTGTGGGCTACATCTCAAGACACCAGGAAAGTCTGAAGTAACTGCAACGCTTGCTAAAATATCTGGAATTAGCTGTTGTGCCCAAACTGAGCGTGGATTACAGAGCACAGGTACTGAACAAAGCCACAGCAGTTTTCAGGGGTCCTGTGCCCATCGAGGTGAGCACTTCACTGGAATTCCCTAAATGGCTCTGAATTATCTGGAGCAAACAACTAACAAACATACAAGTGGAGGAGGAATAGAATACAAGGAATTAAGCCATTCTCAGCATCCCTCTGATGTACTTTCAGCAGCTTCCACGTTCACCAGGAGCCCACAGCTCTTGGGGGGCTCAGGGCTGACCAGGAGATGGGAAACACATGGAGCTCTTTGGATGAAGGCTGTGTTGGGAGCTCAAAGCAACATCATTGCTCATCCTCCCACATCTAAATATTGTCACAGTTGCTGCTTTTATCTGCCCTCCCCAAGTGGTGACAGAGCCAAGAGCTGATACCTGGTGACACAACATGACGTGGGAGCAGTGGCCAGGGCTCTGGGAAGCTGGGAGAAATCCACTGGAAGGGGAGGGGCTGGAGAAAGTGTTTTTCTACTTGAAAAATAATAAAACTTTGATAACTTCAAGCCAGCTCAACCAGCAGACAGGCAGCTCAGACAAATGTATAAAACATCAAAAGGCACAGGATGGAGAGCAGTGCCTGAGAGCTCCAAATATAGATTGCTGCAATGTAATTCATTCCTGAGGCAGAAAGGGGGAACTTTGCCACAACATGTTGTGTTGCAGCCCCATTTCCACGTGTCCAATGAGCCAAGATAAAAAGGATTGCAGAGACCTGGGCATCAATCTAAGAGATTAAATGAAAAACCCCAGAAAAATTAAACATGTGCATGGGAAGTTAACAGAAGGATATGCTCAGTGTGCTAAAATATTTTGCAGCTTGCTGAAGAGAGAGAGGGAAAAAAAACACCCCAAACCCCAACACGTGAAGACTTTGAAACCACGACAAAGATAGAAAGGATAGATTTGGAATTCAGGCTTTGCAGCTCATTGTATAAAGTGTTTAACTGGTTTATTTGTTGCAGTTTAACTGCGAGGGGGATTATTTATTGCTCCTTGGATGAGCAGGGCACAGCCGCAGAGAGAGCTTTCCAAAGGCATAAAGCTTTGCTCCTGGAAAAGCAGAACTGCTCCCGACAGCCGGGGGGAGATGGAGGCTCGATTCCCATCTCCACTTAAGCACATGCTCAGTGGGAGACTCGAGTCCTCCCGACCTCAATTACTTAAAAAAATAAATCAGTGGAACCTGAGGATGCTCTCCCAGCTCCTTTGCCCTTAGAGATGCTTGAGTGGTTATTTCTAAACTGGTCCTGCAGTGCTGAAGAAGGGACCCCAGTGCTCTGAGGGCTGACAGACCCTCACAGCCCCTCAGAAAGGGATGATCTCCCTCCAGCAAGCAGCTGGATGCAGCTCATGCAGTACCAGAGCTCTCGTGCTCTGCCCACAGCAGCAGGAGCCAACACGGGACAAGACACCCTATGGCAGGATAATTATACATCTGACTTTTCTGGAATTACCAGCTAATTTATTCCTTCTGACTCGGGCAATTCTTTTCCATAAGCTCTAAATATTACTGATTTATCTGGCTTTCATTTCTGTATCATTAAACAGGAGAAGGTCTCGGGATAAGCAAGTGGGTGTAGGAAGAATCTCATGACTAGTCAATGCTAATTAATGTCCACTTAGAGTCGTTATTAACAGGGTTTAATAATTTGTAATTCTGATCTTGCTAAATAACCAGAAATTATTACAAGGAATGCTCAGCTGAGAACTTAATTAACCATTTGTGGCAAAGGTCTTGTTTGAGAATGGTGTGGCAGCTGACAGGATCCTCCAGGCTGTTAGCAAATATCACCTCTTTGCTCATTTATATCCATCTATAGATATAAATGTAATTAAACTGTTATTAATTCCAAATTAATTAGGTGCTTTAAAACAGTGCTGTGTATTTCGTGGAGTCACAGAATCCCAGAATGGTTTGGGTTGGAAGGGAAATTGAAGATCATCCCATTCCACCCCCTGCCATGGGCTGGGACACCTTCCACTGTCCCAGGTTGGTCAGAGCATCATCCAGCCTGGCCTTGGCCACTTCCAGGGATGGGCCGATGGAACAGAGCAGTTTCCCAGTGCTGTTCCTGGAGGAGCTCAAGCCCCACAGGACTGGGAAGCCCATGGAGGTGACAAACCTTCAGCACAAAGTCCTGCCATGGGGTAGTCCCAAAAATCACCCCAAAAGTCCACCAGAGACAGCTCCATCCAAAGCAGTTTTGGATCTCTGTCTGCTTTCTAAGCAAGTTAGGACATCATTCTTTCCTTTTCCATGTAAAACTGAGGTCCAGGCCTATATGCTTCTTGCATCCCACTGGAATCCTCAGCACAGGGTTTGAGGGAAGAGCAAATCTGCCCACATGGGATAGAACCTGCATTTCCAGAGCAGCCTGAGCCTCTCAAACCTGCTGTGCAGAGCACTAAAGCAGACCCAGGCAGGATACCACAAACACTGGGTTATCTTCACAGGAGCCATTAAGAGCACAGAGTGGGAATTAGGGAGCTTTCATCAGCAGTGTGGGATGAGGAATAAGCACCTAATCTCTAAGCAAAAAGCTTCTACACTGAGCAGTCCTCTTTCTTTTGGTGTGATTGTTAAATATACAAATTATGCAAAGATAAAAAAAAATCATTAAAATGCAATTATTGCAGTGATATAAGTTTATGGCCATATAAGTACATTAAAAGACCAACTTTGTAGGTCTTTATGTGCTTAATAAAACTGAATAATTTACTGGAAAAAAATCTTTGGTGGCAGTAGCAGAGTAAATTTTGTATCTATATTTGACTTCAGGCATACTCCAGGTATAGAAAGCAAAACCATTACTATATTTCAGACCACATGTTTCCATATTGGGAGGGAGAACCACAATTCTAGGGCAGAAAAAAGTAACAAAGAGAATGATGTGTAGATTCTCTCTCCCTCACAGCATGGTCTGGGGTTGAAAGGATTGCTGATGGAAAGAGCTCAACCAGAGAGGGAGAAGGACAAAAAAAGTCCCAACCACACACTGTCATCGAGGAATTCTCAAGTGAAGCTGAGCTGTTTTAGCTGAAAAGGGCTGAACAGTACTGGGAGGTTCTGTCTGGCTCTGTTGTTCCACAGTGGCCAAAATTCCAAGCTGCTCCTTGTGGTGTTTGAGAAATCTCTGGACATGGATGTCAATGAAAGATCAGACACATCCAGTTTGGGGGAGGCAGAAGGATATTGTTTGTGCTGTTATTTGTGTTTCTTTATCTCATCTTTTGCTTCATGAGGAAACCTGGTAGATGCAAAGCTCCCTCAGTCCTGCCCATGTTGGGGGGTTTATTCCAAAGGGTTTGGGATCATTGAGTGGAGACCTGGAGACCTGATGGGCTTCCAGCACAGGGACTTCACACTGACCATGTCCAGGTGATGAAGGGACTTGTAGAGAAGATAAATTAATCCAACCCCCAGCTGAAGTCGTGGCACTTGTGTGTGTGGAGGTGCTGTGAGCTGGCTGGAAGAGATTTCTCTGTTAAAAACTCCCTGGGAACTGGGGCTCATGTGAGATCTGTGTCCTTGGGGGCAAGATTTACTGAGCAAGGCAGAAGTATGTGATGAAAAGAAAACTCAAAAAACAATGTGTTTTCTCCCTAAGTGCTGTAGGATTTCAAGAGCTGCTAATCATTTATGTGTCCTTGTGGCATTTCCAAGTCAAACCTAATCCAGGGTAAATAAAAACCCTGTGATGAGGCTACAGCTTTGTGTTCATCCTCACATGAAAAGGCTGTTATTAAGGAGTCACATTCTACAGTGAGTGATGCAAGAATTCTGAGAAAACACACTTCTCTTTAAATGAAAATGGGATACAAATCTGCACAATCAAACCTCCCTCTTTGGTTTTCCACAGTGTCCTGATGCTCTGGGGAATGAAGGGGTTGGATCCCCTGCACTGATCTGCACCTCCCTGGCACTGTGCTTGCTTTCCATCTTAATCCTTTGCCATCCTTCTCCTCCCAAGATGAAAGGGAAGGAAAAGTTCTCTAATCAGATTCATTTTTTCAAGTAGAAGTTGCTCATATGGGGCCCTATTTCTCTGGAAAGTGGTTTTGTCTGCAAACATGTGTCTTGCTGTCAGCACAGCCATTAAAGACCTTGTACCACAATAGAAAACATTCATTGCAAAACCTAAAAGCTCATTAAAATACTGAAAGGTGCTTAACAATCCACAAGCACATATGGGATGGTGTTGCTTGCACTGGCTCTTCCAGAGTCAATGATGAAGATGGTCTTATTTTGGCTTCTCACTGTCCTCCT
Source organism: Calyptomena viridis (assembly GCA_013390005.1). Lineage (NCBI taxonomy): Eukaryota > Metazoa > Chordata > Aves > Passeriformes > Eurylaimidae > Calyptomena > Calyptomena viridis. The sequence goes on along the minus strand of WEIV01027636.1, from coordinate 95,113 downwards.
GCAGTGAGACCTCTCAAGACTTTTCACCCCAAATGCTCTAAAACTCTATAGCAGATGGTGATCAAGGACATTCCTCCCAAAAGAATCTCTGCCAAAACATGGACTAGGACTTTTGTTGAGTTTAGTCCTTTAAGATTTTCCATAGTCTTTATGTTTCTCCACCTATCCACTGATTCCAGCAGTGATGGAGCAGGGCCAGGATCGGGCCAGGCAGCCTGTCCTGTCCTGTCCTGTCCTGTCCTGTCCTGTCCTGTCCTGTCCCCACAGGGTGTCCAGGTCCTCTCCTTGTACCCTCATCCCACCCAGGACACTCCAGGCAGTGCATTTCCCACCCAGCTCATCTTTGACTTCATTCTGTTTAAATAGTAATGAGTCCAAGAAGCCACAGCACTGTGAGATGATGTATGACATGTCCCAATCCTTGGGGATTAAAGGACTTTATGGTAAAACAGATTATTAGTTAAACAGTGGCGTGTTTGTGGTTGAATAATTGCTGCACCCCAAATCCTCCTCAATCAGCATCCTGTGCTAAAAATGCCATGCATCATAAATAAGGGGTTTAGCTTGGCTCTTTCACAGCAATCCCTGGAGACAGCAGAAGGAATCAATAATAAATTTAAGACCTGGCAGGTTTCAGGCTGCTTGAGCTCCTGAAATCAGAAACCCCCCTCAGCCAAGACACATGGGCTGTAAGGACAAGAAAACACCAATGAAAATGTTGTTTCCACATTCATTTCACTTGATAAAAGGTACAAAAGGCTGAGATTAATGTCTCACTGCAGGTACATGGGAGTTGCAGACTCAAAAAATCCTTTGCAAATTACGATTATTTTGGCTCGTCTGCAGAAGGTGAACATGCTCTGTCCAAAGGCAGGGAACCTGCCAGGGATACAGCCTGGGATACATGGATACAGCAGCTCCATGGGATACATGGAGCAGCAGGGCTGTGCTTTCCCCAGGCTTTAGAAAGGGCTGGACACCAAAAACCCCACACTTCCAAGTGCTCAGGAGCTCAGACAGATATTAGATGTATATTTAGCTTCATCTCCATAAGCAGACTGACACTTTAGTCAGGAAATCTCTTTGGGATTGAGAGGATGAGACCAAAGTCACATATGTGAGCCCATGGAAATTGTTGTGTTTAAAGGCACACAAGGATCTCAGGCACGTGGTGGGATTTGGGGCTGGGAGCTGGAGCCAATGATCTTTGTTGGTCCCTTCCAGCTCAGGGTATTCTATGACTCTGTGATCTGTGTGTGTGCACACCCTGGGAGCATCAGGGTGTAGCTGCATATACAGATAACAGAGATTTACCAAAAATGACTCTTTAGCAGAGCAGGGAAGAGAAATGAGCAGATGCAGATCAATAATTCCATAGAAAAAGTGTTTGGGTCTACATGTGACAAGAAAAGAGAATTTTTCAGCTGAGGAAGTCTGGTTTTTTGTTTCAGCAAGTCCCCATTTCCTGCTCCTTTTAAAGTTTCTTTATGCAATTTGAGGTCTCTTACACCTGGGAAAGAGTCTCTTATCACTGGGACACTGACACCAGTGAAACCTTTTTATTTTTCCTACTCTTGTAATTCTTAAAATAACGCTTTTAGCTCTTTGGTTGCAAAATGCTCATCTTTTCCTGCTCCCCTCTCCTGAGATCTGAGGTTTGGGCAGCTCAGAGGTGCCTCCTCTGCTGCTAAGGGGTGCAGGATGTCCCTGACCAGCACGGGGCTGTTTTGCTGGGTGGGACAGCAGTGGCAGGAGGGGACCTCACACTGGTGTGCCCAGCGTGTCCCCAGCCCCTCTGATGGCTCCAGGTTGCCCCCAGTCCCTTCACCTTCCTCCCAGCAGAACAGCTACTCTTGACCCAGGGATATTATAGAAACACCTTAACCACTTAAATCTATTTTAATATTGGGGGAAAAACTCCGAGTTCCTGGCACAGCTCCTCGAATCCTTAACCTTGCTGGGTAAAACCAAGGTTGCAGCACAAGAGTCCATTCAGCATTGCTGGAAGCTATTTCCTATTCCTCTTTTCCTCTTGCTGATTTATATTATTGCTGAGGAACGAAGTGTTAAAAGTAAATCAATAAATTGTGGCGCTGCTGTCGGTGCCCGGCACAGGGCTTTGTCACAGTGCACTGGGGGGGCACATCCTTGTGGTAACACACATTCCTGCAAACCCTCTGGAGTGATCCCTGAGCCAGGTGCTGTGTGGGACACTTGCTGCTCCCTCCCTTTCATCCCAAGCCCTCCTGGCCATGGCCATGTGTGCTCTGTGCCCCGGGCACCGGTGGGGAGGGAGGAGGAGATCTAAAGGCATCTGGAATGGTGCTTCCAAAAATAGCTTATTGACATTAATAGGCCTGATCAAAGCAAAAAGGGCTGGGAAGGAGCCCAGATGGAGGAATGTGTGAAAGGTAGAGGGAAATCGTGGCAGTTGGGGATGGGGGAGAGGGGGATGACCCCATGGAATGTGGGGCATCCAGATGAGGAGTCAGCTGAGGTGAGGGAAGTATGAGGGTGGGATGAAAGATGGGGGATGAGGATGGGAGAAACACCTTCTGCAGGAGCCTGTGGTGTGTCTGCTGCTTCACCTGCAACTTTTCAAGGGTGGGGAGAGAGGCACTTGGCAAAAATTAGTCAATAATTTCTTCCTCTCAGAGTCCATCTAACTCGGGTTAAAAGGCTGCTCTAGCCCAGCTCTCAGCAGTGCCAGGAGCCAAACGTGAGTGTGAAGCGACTCCATTTCATCTCTGGAATCATTCAGGACTCCTTTAGCCACTTTCTAGCCCAGTCACACCAAAGGGATGATCCACAGTGCTCAATGCCATGTGTTCAGTGAGGGTGTTGGGATCCCAGGGGCTGTGGAATATTTATAGGAAATTATACAGCTGGTTGAAAGTTTGCTATTGCTTTCCCCCCTCAAGAAATTCTTGTCCTTTCGAAACCCCAAGCAAAACAGTTTAAATAGATCAAGACTTGCTTCCAACACAGCTTGTGGTGTGACTTTACCCAAAATAGAGGACATTCTTTCAAAATACATTATTCCATGTCATTTGTTCAGATTCCTTCCCATTGACAGACGTCAGCACAGACAGATCATCCTCCTGCTCCCTCCTGGCCCCATCAGTCTGTGCTGAACGTGATGGCTTTGACCTTCACCTGGCAGAGCTCCACCAGCCTCCTCTGAGGAAGGCAAATGCAATCTTTGGATGGAACAGGTTGCCCAGAGAAGTTGTGGCTGCCCCATCCCTGGAAGTGTGGCAGGGACCCCTCCCACTATCCCAGGTTGCTCCAAGCCCTGTCCAACCTGGCCTTGGACACTTCCAGGGATCGAGCAGCCACAGCTTCTCTGGGCAACCTGTGCCAGGGCCTCCCCACCCTCACAGGGAAGGATTCCTTCCCAATATCCCATCTAACTCTGCCCTTTGCAGTGGGAAGCCAGTCCTCCTTGTCCTATCACTCCATCCCTTGCCCCAAGTCCCTCTCCAGCTCTCTTGGAGCTGCTCTAGGCTCTGGAAGTGGCTCTAAGGTCTCTCTGGAGCCTTTTCCCCCAGCTCTCCCAGCCTGTCTCCAGAGCAGAGGGGCTCCAGCCCCCAGAGCATCTCCATGGCCTCCCCTGGACTCACTCCAACATGTCCACAGCAAGTGTTCAAGGCACCTTTTCCCTTCAGTCAGTGGATATGTGCACATGCAGAGGCAGGGAGAGCAATCTGATCTCATCCATTCACATGGCATCAGCCTGTGGTGGGGTGGCACTCACTGGGACAGGCACAGACTTCATAAGGCTCAACAAGTCTTAGAAATATAAAGACAAAGCTCTCTCTTTCCTCCAGCAAGATGTTGCTGCTATTTAAGGTCTATTATCCTTCCTCTGCTCCCACATTGCTACTATTAGTGTTATAAATGGGCTGGGTATACAGAGGAGAGAAGAGACCCCCAGGGTAGCAATTACTAGGACTGAATTGTCTGATGCAAAAGGCAGCATTACCCTGGTGTAATTTGATCATAAAATAAATTGCATTGCCCATAAAGTTGCTGAACGCTGGAATTTCCCCCCCAGTTGTTTCCATGCATTTGGAGCCAGAAGGACTGCAGGGAAATAGCCCAGCTCCGGCCACCACCACTCCGAGACTCCAAGGAAAACTGTCACAGCACATGAACAATGAATATTCATAACGCGATTAAACTCCTCGTTGACATGGTGCCAATGCTAATCTTCCCCAAACAGGCCTGGATGAGAACTGTGTGGAAAAATGTGCCTACGCTCCTGAGCAGCAGCTCTTGAGTCTCCTGCCTTGTCCTCTCTGGGTCCAGAGGGCTCCTGTTAGGCAGGCAAACACCTTGGGTTACAGGTCTCCTTCCAGGCAGATGAAGAACAGGCAGTTGTACCTCTCCAGAAGGTGATTCTGTTATAACCTCAGCAGGTTTTCCTTTATAACCTCAATGGGTCAGCGTTTGCACAGGGAACCTGCAGGGAAAAAGCAATAAAAGTGCTGTTTATCCACCTCTGATAACAAACCAGCACCCTGTTTGATGCTGGGAGCCACTGCTGTATTTTAGATTAAACTGAAACTCCAATTATTTGTGGTTGTCAGAAATTCCAGGGTTTAAAACAAATCTGCAGCCTGGGCAGAGAGTGGGGTGGGTGCAGTGCTGGATGTCACTTCTTGGGCCTATGTGCTTTTCTTTCATTTTTGTTGCTGTGAATTGCTACAGATTAGATCTCAAGAATGCTAATTGCATCTTTAGGTCACTGCTACGTGGTCAGATACCAGGGGGAGAAATAGTAGGGACTGGAACAGAAGAGCTGCTGTAAACCAGCAGGATTTGTGGTGTGAGGCCGGGTGTGCTGGGCCTTGTATCTTGAGTATCTCTCACAGTTCTTTCTGTGCTTTCTGTAAGAATCCAAAGTAGCAAAACAGATCCTTGTAAAAAAGGGAAAACAGACCCCGGGCTCCTGGGACTGGGGCTGTGGGCTGTTATCCCCATATCCCTGTCCATGCACTGGAAATTAAAATGAGGAGAGGAAGAATAGAATTAAGAGGACAGAATTCATAGAATAAATTCAAATAGAACAGAACAGAATAGAATATTTCACCTGGAAGGGACCTACACGAGTGCAGCCCTGCTGCTCCTTTCCAGACCCTTCCAGCTCCCCACAGCTCCCAGCACCTTTGGGTGCTGTACAGAACCCCCAGTGTCCCCCATCTCGTGCATCTCTTTCTCTGATTGCTTTTGTCATCCATATTTTACATCCAGTTCCTGTTGTGTGGGCAGCAGGTTTCCCTGTAGGGCTTCATGATGTGTCTTAGCCCAAGGATGTCTGGATGCTGCTGGTTGAAAATCCAAGGCAGAAGCTGCAGCAGCAGCAGGGATGAGGATCCACCCTCAGACACACAGTGGAGCTGTGAAGTTGACCTCATAAGAGCCCCATTTCTGGGAAGAAATATGAAAAATCACATAATGCAGCAGCAGAGAGAAAATTACAGTCCACAGGGAGATGTAAAACCAAGAGCTTGATCTCAGCACTACCTGATGGTGAGATGTTTAACTAAGAGCAGTCGTTGTTGGGGAAGTTTTGCTGCAAGCTGTGAAGCAGGAGGGTCAAGAGCTTGCCAGGAAAAGACATTATTGTGCATAAATAAATAAACCTGAGTCAGGAGGAGAGATCTGAAGCATCTGAAATTTCACTAGCAGTGATCACAGGGCTTCACTGCTGTGTGTTTGATCTGCCAGTGTAATCCTGAAATGGGAACAGGCTACAAATTAAAATCTATGGATTTACCTAAAAAACCAAGTCGTGCATTTGGGAAGATCAGACATCTTAATTACAAATGACTGTGGTATCCAGAGCTGCCTTTTACAGAGCAGGTAGAGCTCCTCACTGAGATTTGGTTGTGCAATATCTAAGTTTTCCCCTGGGCCAGTGTGCTGGAAACACAGAATCATTGCTGTTTNTACAGAGGAGAGAAGAGACCCCCAGGGTAGCAATTACTAGGACTGAATTGTCTGATGCAAAAGGCAGCATTACCCTGGTGTAATTTGATCATAAAATAAATTGCATTGCCCATAAAGTTGCTGAACGCTGGAATTTCCCCCCCAGTTGTTTCCATGCATTTGGAGCCAGAAGGACTGCAGGGAAATAGCCCAGCTCCGGCCACCACCACTCCCAGACTCCAAGGAAAACTGTCACAGCACATGAACAATGAATATTCATAACGCGATTAAACTCCTCGTTGACATGGTGCCAATGCTAATCTTCCCCAAACAGGCCTGGATGAGAACTGTGTGGAAAAATGTGCCTACGCTCCTGAGCAGCAGCTCTTGAGTCTCCTGCCTTGTCCTCTCTGGGTCCAGAGGGCTCCTGTTAGGCAGGGAAACACCTTGGGTTACAGGTCTCCTTCCAGGCAGATGAAGAACAGGCAGTTGTACCTCTCCAGAAGGTGATTCTGTTATAACCTCAGCAGGTTTTCCTTTATAACCTCAATGGGTCAGCGTTTGCACAGGGAACCTGCAGGGAAAAAGCAATAAAAGTGCTGTTTATCCACCTCTGATAACAAACCAGCACCCTGTTTGATGCTGGGAGCCACTGCTGTATTTTAGATTAAACTGAAACTCCAATTATTTGTGGTTGTCAGAAATTCCAGGGTTTAAAACAAATCTGCAGCCTGGGCAGAGAGTGGGGTGGGTGCAGTGCTGGATGTCACTTCTTGGGCCTATGTGCTTTTCTTTCATTTTTGTTGCTGTGAATTGCTACAGATTAGATCTCAAGAATGCTAATTGCATCTTTAGGTCACTGCTACGTGGTCAGATACCAGGGGGAGAAATAGTAGGGACTGGAACAGAAGAGCTGCTGTAAACCAGCAGGATTTGTGGTGTGAGGCCGGGTGTGCTGGGCCTTGTATCTTGAGTATCTCTCACAGTTCTTTCTGTGCTTTCTGTAAGAATCCAAAGTAGCAAAACAGATCCTTGTAAAAAAGGGAAAACAGACCCCGGGCTCCTGGGACTGGGGCTGTGGGCTGTTATCCCCATATCCCTGTCCATGCACTGGAAATTAAAATGAGGAGAGGAAGAATAGAATTAAGAGGACAGAATTCATAGAATAAATTCAAATAGAACAGAACAGAATAGAATATTTCACCTGGAAGGGACCTACACGAGTGCAGCCCTGCTGCTCCTTTCCAGACCCTTCCAGCTCCCCACAGCTCCCAGCACCTTTGGGTGCTGTACAGAACCCCCAGTGTCCCCTATCTTGTTCATCTCTTTCTCTGATTGCTTTTGTCATCCATATTTTACATCCAGTTCCTGTTGTGTGGGCAGCAGGTTTCCCTGTAGGGCTTCATGATGTGTCTTAGCCCAAGGATGTCTGGATGCTGCTGGTTGAAAATCCAAGGCAGAAGCTGCAGCAGCAGCAGGGATGAGGATCCACCCTCAGACACACAGTGGAGCTGTGAAGTTGACCTCATAAGAGCCCCATTTCTGGGAAGAAATATGAAAAATCACATAATGCAGCAGCAGAGAGAAAATTACAGTCCACAGGGAGATGTAAAACCAAGAGCTTGATCTCAGCACTACCTGATGGTGAGATGTTTAACTAAGAGCAGTCATTGTTGGGGAAGTTTTGCTGCAAGCTGTGAAGCAGGAGGGTCAAGAGCTTGCCAGGAAAAGACATTATTGTGCATAAATAAATAAACCTGAGTCAGGAGGAGAGATCTGAAGCATCTGAAATTTCACTAGCAGTGATCACAGGGCTTCACTGCTGTGTGTTTGATCTGCCAGTGTAATCCTGAAATGGGAACAGGCTACAAATTAAAATCTATGGATTTACCTAAAAAACCAAGTCGTGCATTTGGGAAGATCAGACATCTTAATTACAAATGACTGTGGTATCCAGAGCTGCCTTTTACAGAGCAGGTAGAGCTCCTCACTGAGATTTGGTTGTGCAATATCTAAGTTTTCCCCTGGGCCAGTGTGCTGGAAACACAGAATCATTGCTGTTTGAGGTCTCCAACATCATCCAGTCCAGCATTCCTACAGCCCAATGTGCTGTTCTCAGGGACCTGTTTCATCCAGTGGAGCCCTTTTTAGTGGTGTCTGGGCTGGGAGAGCAGAGGGGATGGGTTGGAAAGAGTGTTCCCTGCAATGAGGAAGAGGAAGATTCCACTGACAAAGTGTACAAGGGGGAAGGGAGAACCAGGAGACCCATGGGAGGAATGTTTTCTGTGAGTTTTCCATCAATGCTGCTTCTTTCCCTGGCTCAGACCCCCATCATTCCTGTTCCTCCAGGAATCATTCCTGCTCCTTCCAGGCTGGCAGAGAGGAGAGAGCTTGGACAGGCAGCAGAGGGGTTTATTTCAATGAGAACAGCAATAAATCCCATCTATCTATTATCTATCTATCTATCTATCTATCTATCTATCTATCTATCTATCTATTATCTATCTATCTATTATCTATCTATCTATCTATCTATCTATCTATCTATCTATCTATCTATCTATCTATCTATCTATCTATCTCCAGGCTGGAGCCACCAACTGTGTTTCATCTTCCAGATATTCTCAGATTCTCTTTTCATGGAAACTAGTTTATCATACCCAGAGCATTTGAACTACCTTGTCAAGCACCTCCTTGTCATCTCCATCCCAGCTCCCAAAATGCAGCAGCACATGCTCCGAGCAAGTTCCATTTATTATCCACAGGGAAGATGCTCAACCCTTAGAAGCTTTTTCATGATTTATTTTCAAAGATCTTAAACCTTTTTATTTCTTTTCTTCACTTACCTTTTGTAAAAAACTCTGTTTGCAGGACCTGCTCAGGGTCAACAGATTTAGTAGTATCTCTATAAAAATAACAGGTAATTTCTAAACCTCTGAATTCACGGCCTACACAGCACACCATGGAAAGGAAAATAACTTGAAAAGTATTAGAACATACTTTAATAAGCTCAGGTCTCCTGCCTGTGACCCTGAAAGTGTGTTTATCATTGGGCCTGTCTTCAGCAAATGTTATTGCACCACCACTTTAGGATAAGCATGAATGCCTGAATTTACAGCTGCAAATCCCATTTGACTGGATGTAATCTACTGGGTTTCCATGGAAAAAAGGTTTGAAATGCTCTACCTGGCCTGCTTTGGCAGAGAGGGGATTATATTCTTATATAATTATTGTATGATTGTGTCTAATTGGATTTCCAATGCCATTTATTTCGTCATGAGCCTACCCTGGAAGTAACCTCCAAATGAATTTATTAATCCTAATGAGTTACTAAATTTGTGATTAATAAACACCAAATGGAATAAAGACAAACATAACTACTATCCCCACTGAAGGGAGTGTCAGGCACAGAAATGATGAAACTTTCTCCCAAAGCATCCCTCCAGCTCTCACATGTCTCTCCATGGCCATAAAGAGTTGGTCTGTCATCAAAGGACCTCCAAATTATCAAATTATTGCTTTCCTGAAGCCTTCCTGGCTTCCTGAGATAACCTCTGGTCTCCTCCCAGGTTCCTCTTCATTCCCAACACATTACAGAGCTTTTG
>WEIV01027636.1:24125-85391 GCA_013390005.1 Calyptomena viridis | reverse complement strand
TGTTGGGGAAGTTTTGCTGCAAGCTGTGAAGCAGGAGGGTCAAGAGCTTGCCAGGAAAAGACATTATTGTGCATAAATAAATAAACCTGAGTCAGGAGGAGAGATCTGAAGCATCTGAAATTTCACTAGCAGTGATCACAGGGCTTCACTGCTGTGTGTTTGATCTGCCAGTGTAATCCTGAAATGGGAACGGGCTACAAATTAAAATCTATAGATTTACCTAAAAAAACAAGTCATGCATTTGGGAAGATCAGACATCTTAATTACAAATGACTGTGGTATCCAGAGCTGCCTTTTACAGAGCAGGTAGAGGTTCTCACTGAGAGTTGGTTGTGCAGTATCTAAGTTTTCCCCTGGGCCTGTGCTGGAAACAGAATCATTACTGTTGGAGGTCTCCAACATCATCCAGTCCAACATTCCTACCTTGAGTGTTAACATTAGGAAATCCATTCTGCTTCCCTCTGATACAGACACAGCCCAATGTGCTGTTCTCAGGGACCTGTTTCATCCAGTGGAGCCCTTTTTAGTGGTGTCTGGGCTGGGAGAGCAGAGGGGATGGGTTGGAAAGAGTGTTCCCTGCAATGAGGAAGAGGAAGATTCCACTGACAAAGTGTACAAGGGGGAAGGGAGAACCAGGAGACCCATGGGAGGAATGTTTTCTGTGAGTTTTCCATCAATGCTGCTTCTTTCCCTGGCTCAGACCCCCATCATTCCTGTTCCTCCAGGAATCATTCCTGCTCCTTCCAGGCTGGCAGAGAGGAGAGAGCCTGGACAGGCAGCAGAGGGGTTTATTTCAATGAGAACAGCAATAAATCCTATATCTATCTATCTATCTATCTATCTATCTATCTATCTATCTATCTATCTATCTATCTATCTATCTATCTATCTCCAGGCTGGAGCCACCAACTGTGTTTCATCTTCCAGATATTCTCAGGTTCTCTTTTCATGGAAACTAGTTTATCATACCCAGATCATTTCAACTACCTTGTCAAGCACCTCCTTGTCATCTCCATCCCAGCTCCCAAAATGCAGCAGCACATGCTCTGAGCAAGTTCCATTTATTATCCACGGGGAAGATGCTCAACCCTTAGAAGCTTTTTCATGATTTATTTTCAAAGATCTTAAACCTTTTTATTTCTTTTCTTCACTTACCTTTTGTAAAAAACTCTGTTTGCAGGACCTGCTCAGGGTCAACAGATTTAGTAGTATCTCTATAAAAATAACAGGTAATTTCTAAACCTCTGAATTCACGGCCTACACAGCACACCATGGAAAGGAAAATAACTTGAAAAGTATTAGAACATACTTTAATAAGCTCAGGTCTCCTGCCTGTGACCCTGAAAGTGTGTTTATCATTGGGCCTGTCTTCAGCAAATGTTATTGCACCACCACTTTAGGATAAGCATGAATGCCTGAATTTACAGCTGCAAATCCCATTTGACTGGATGTAATCTACTGGGTTTCCATGGAAAAAAGGTTTGAAATGCTCTACCTGGCCTGCTTTTGCAGAGAGGGGATTATATTCTTATATAATTATTGTATGATTGTGTCTAATTGGATTTCCAATGCCATTTATTTCGTCATGAGCCTACCCTGGAAGTAACCTCCAAATGAATTTATTAATCCTAATGAGTTACTAAATTTGTGATTAATAAACACCAAATGGAATAAAGGCAAACATAACTACTATCCCCACTGAAGGGAGTGTTAGGCACAGAAATGATGAAACTTTCTCCCAAATCATCCCTCCAGCTCTCACATGTCTCTCCATGGCCATAAAGAGTTGGTCTGTCATGAAAGGACCTCCAAATTATCAAATTATTGCTTTCCTGAAGCCTTCCTGGCTTCCTGAGATAACCTCTGGTCTCCTCCCAGGTTCCTCTTCATTCCCAACACATTACAGAGCTTTTGTTCTTTTGTGGCAGTGAAAAGATGTAGAAAACATTCCCCAAACTATGGAAAACCTGTGCATCGTGGTGTAATTACACAGCAGCAGATGCCAGGGGGCAAACTGGGATAGTGGAAGGTGTCCCTGCCCATGGCAGGGGGTGGAACAAGAGGAGCTTTAAGGTCCCTTCCAACCCAAACCATTCTATGATTTTATATACATATTCTATATATCCCTGATAACCTGGGGAATACCAACATCAGGAGAAGCTGCTGTATATCCCTCCCAGCACTGGTAGGATGCCCCATATTTTTTAGTGTCTTTTCACCCAAAATAGTTGTGCTTTTCCCCCCCAGCTTTCACATCTCTTCTGGGCTGGAGGACATACAACCCAATATTTTGCTGCAGGTTATAATAACAACGACAGGAAAATAACTGGGAGCAGCTGAGCTTTGCAGTGCTGGTGGCAGGAGTTTGCCTTGTCTGTAAAGCAGCTGAAAAGCAGGTCCCAAGGAGTAATTAGCACTACCTGGAGCCGTGAACAGCCACTCCACAAGAAAAGAGTGGGCATGCTGCAGTGTTATTACCTCCTGGTCCTTCGTGCCAATTTTCTGATTAATAACATCCCAAGCCACTTGATGCACTATTGATTCTAAATTCAATAAAAAGTACTGGCAGTTTCTGGCAAGACCACATCATTTTTGCTCAAAAAATGCAGCAGCAGGTTTCCAGGCAGGGGAAGGCTGGGGGGAAGCCCCTGGAGAGCTGCTGTCCTCCCTTGGGGGGTCTCATGTTCTCCCCAGTGTCTGACAGTGACATCCCTTGGGATTTGGTGGCAAGTCCTGCTGTTCAGTCAGGTAACACTCAGGAGGAGAGGGAGAACATTTCTGAGGTCCCTGAGTTGTTATCAAGACATCAAAACTTCACTTTAAGTGGCTTCCAAGTACAAGCACAAGGGTTTTGCTAAGAGCAGAGCTCAGTGGACTTTTTTACTGTTAAGCAGATCACTTGTCTCCTGAGCTGCTGAAAGTGGAATAAGAAGAACAAGGCATTGTTTTATTTTCCAAAGAACCTGGCTTTTAAAGTGTCAGAATTGTTCCCATAAAGATAGTTTGTTGGTGGTTTAAAACACACCAGTAAATCCAACACTAAGGAAGAGAAATTGCCTGCTGGTTTCCTCCATCCCAGCTGCACATTGGTAGAGAGGGGACTGGAAGGTGTGAGAAAGGCCAAAGCACTTTGGTGAGTTGTACAAATCATAGAATTACAGAACTGTTAAGGTTGGAAAAGACCTTTAAAATCATCGAGTCCAACCATTCCCCCAGCACTGCCAAGGCCACCACTAAACCCTGTCCCCAAGTGCAACATCCACATGTCTTTTCAATCCCTCCAGGAATGGTGACTCCACCACTGCCCTGGGCAGCTGTGCCAGGGCTGGACAACCCTTTTGGTGAATAAATCATCCCTAATATTCAACCTAAACCTTCCCAGGTGCAACTTGTGACCGTTTCCTCTTGTCCTGTCCCACGTTCCCTGGGAGCAGAGCTTGACCCTTGCCATGCTCCCCCCTCCTGCCAGGGAGTAGGAGAGAATTCCAGGTCCCCCCTGAGCCTCCTTTTCTCCAGGCTGAGCCCCCCCAGCTCCCTCAGCTGCTCCTGGTGCTCCAGCCCCTTCCCAGCTCCATTGCCCCTCTCTGGGAAGAGAAGCCCAACCAATAAACAAAAGCTGTTCAGCCCCATTAACAACCTGGGAGAGAAAGGCAAATATATAACAGTGAGCAGAAGGCGGCTCAGAAAGTGTAGAGAAGCCAAGAAATATTGAGCTTTGATCCAGGGAGAGTATTTCAACAAACACTGAATGCTTTGCAAATATTCCGTGCTTGCAAGAGCCAAAACACATGGCAAGGGAGGAGTAATGGTGCCCGGTGCTCCTGGGTGGGCAGTAGGACAGGTTTGAGCACACAACTTCTGGCTCTTTGGCACTGGGAAAGGCATCCTTCACCTAAACACTGTTTTGCACAGGAGCTGCCACCAGCGATGCCTCTGAACTGGGAACAAGGCAGCTCCTCAAAGCTGCATTTGTGCAAGGTATTTCTGAGCAGGGGGGATATAAAGAGTTCTGTTTCTTAGAATGATGTAGGAAACAGAAAAGCGAGGTTTTTCCTGCTTTTTGTCAGAAAGTTGCTTACACTTGACTGGATTTTCAGGTCTTACTGTCGGAAGGGAGAGAGGTGAGATGGAAAGTGTTGCTCTGGGTGTGAGTGCTCAGCTCCAGAATACCCTGGGAGGGACATGACTTAGAATCCAGACATTCCCATTTTCTTCTTTAAGACTTGTTCAAAGCCACAGACCCACCACGACTTGCCTGTTTTGCTGGGGCAGCACTGCCCGGGTGTCCCACAAACTGTGGGCAGGGTCTGGGCAGAGCCAGGTGAGCTCAGCATGGGGGGCTTTATCCCAGCATGGAATATCCCAGCTGTATCCTTCATGGAATGACATCACAGGCAGGGAGCCCCAGGACTGAGGCACTGGCATGTGCATATGCAAATGTGATGATCTGAGATTTTGAAAAGCCCAGGAAACAAACAAACAAGCAAGGAAAGGAGTACGTGGTCATTAAAACAGGAGCCTCTGGGAGGGGAGCATTTACCACAGTTGGAGCCAGCCTGACCCGCGGCCTCACAAAGCACCCACTAATAAAAGAGAATAAAAGGGGTTATCTATCTGCTCTATTGAGACCTTCAAATTTTCATCTTAATGGGACATGGTGCTTGACAGATTGAGCTCCACTGAGCAGCTCATTGTAAATTCAAATGCAGGCTCTGGGGCTTATTCGAGCCACTGAGCCTATTTTTTTGCCGTGTTTGCTGGCTGAGCAGGCGGCTGCTGGGAGTGATGACTGTGCGGTTTGTCAGCAGCCCTTCCCGAACATCAGCCTCTAATCTCTGCAGCCTCTCACATTCCCCTGCCTCCCACCCAAACAGGCGTGTGCAGGGCCAGGAGCTGCGTGGATTGGGAGGGGGGAATGGAAGGAATGATGGGAGGACGATGTACATATTCGTGGTGATGGATAGATTTCATTTCACACGTGCAACCACACGTGCAGAGGGCAGAGAGAAAGCAGGAGGGGCTGTATCCTAGTGGGGAGCCATATGGACCCTCCTGGGGGCAGCCCATGGATGAGCTGCCAGCCTGGTAGAGGCAGGAGCTCAGGACCTGCCAGCAGGTCTAAAGGTCCCTGTCACTGCCGTCTGCAGCTCCCCAGGAAGGCAATGGAGCCCCGTCCTCTGTCCAGCAGACAGGAGGAGAGAGGGGCTGCAGGTGTTGTACGTGCTGGAAAACCACATTTTTTGTCCTTACCTCCCCAGGCTGGTGTTCAGCCCCAAGTCTGAGGAAGTCTGATACTCTGAAGTCTGATACTTTAAAATCTGATGTTCCGAAGTCTGATACTCTAAAATACAATACTCTTTAATGCCACAGGGTTTATGCCATTTCCTCCAGAGCATTTTACCCAAATGTGGATCCTTCCAGCTCCACACCTCCTGTGGAGCCCCTTTCTCAGGGCTGTGCTGTAGCTCCAGCCTGCAGGAACCATGGCCAGGCTTTCCTGCAGGGAAATCATCTTTCTTGGCTGCAGAAGGGCACAGGCTTCTCACATCCAGGGCCTAACACATTCCATAAATCCCTGTGCCAGCATGTCTAAGGATGGAGGGAGAGTGTCACAGTCAGAGGAGTTGGAGTGGGACCTGCTGCCACCAGAACTCTGTGCCTTGAGCCCGTGGTAACACTGAGGGAAAGGGAGAACTTATGGCTTAGGAACTGGAATTTACCCGGGGAAATGACTAGAAAACACTGGGAAATGTGCAGCAGGGAAGTACCAAGGCAGGAGATCAGGCTGCAGGGAAACTCACTGGCATTTCTGCCTCTGCCTTTCAGTGCCTGCAAAATGCTCCACAGGTCACAGATTCTTTTCATTCCTTCTCCCCATTAGTCCCAAGCTTCTGAACACTAAAACCACACCAACTCTTCCAAATTGAAAGGAAAAAGGCAGTTTCCTCTTTCTGGTTGGGAACACAGTTCTGCCCATAGTTAGATTCCAGCCAAATTCAGCAGAGGGAGACCATGGTTTTCTTTTAAATGTGTTTTGCCTTGTGAAAGCCAGACCAAAAATACTAATTTAGCTGCTTTATTTATTTATTGTTCCTGATTTTCAGCAGTCTCTGGACTATGAATTATGTAGAAGATGCATAACAAATGAGCTGGCAGGTTTCAGCACAGTGTTCCCGGAGCCGGGTGTCCAGCTCCACCTGTCTGCAGCAGCTCCTCCAGCAGCTCCCTCTCATCCCACCATCCTCCAAAGAGTGGGAACACGGGGGCCTTTCTGAAAACCCCGTGGGCAAAGGGGTATAACAACCCCAGTGAGTCCCCGTGACTCTGGGGAAGCTCTGCAGGGTGGTAAGACCTGGTATGGGTGTCAGTTGGATCCCACATCCATGTCCTGTGTCCAAAAAAGCTAAATATATAAATCTAGTCATATAAATCTAACCACAAAACCAAGGGTGTGAATTCCCTCCTTAAAAATCAACTCTCATTTGTGCCTTGGAGCCTGGAAGCTGCACCGACTTTCTCCTCTCAGAGTAGCTGGAGTTTTATACTTGCTTTTGTTTTTTAAGCCCAAAGTTCTACCGTTTTTTCATTTAAATCCACATTTAATCTTGCATTTGTGTGCACCAGGGGATAAAAGAAAGGTTTTATTTCTTGCATTATTTATGAATGGTATAATTTCAGGGCATCTGTATTAAACTAAGGTTCCAAGTGGAAAATAATATTAAACAAGACAAGTGTATACATTTGTTTCATAAATCCATAAAACCTGATTAACAATGATGCTCCTAATGCTGGATTGATGGTTAGAAGGCTTCCTGTATCTGGACCAGGGTGCTGCACTGGAGGTTTTGATTCCTTAAGACACAGCCCTGCAAAGCTGCGTACACTAAAATTTGTGGTGCAGCAGGGTATGCTTTAGCCAAGGCTTTATTCTGCTTTTTTATTATTATTATTTCTTTGTCTATGAATTTCAGAGCTGATTAACACTACAAGAGATTGAAACTTTGCTGTGTTCTGCCAAAGCAGCTGCTGGCTCCCAAAGCCAACACTGATGCTTTGTGTTTCCTCTTAAGGTTTTCTTACTGAATTTGTGGCTGTTCCACCTCACTACTCCCTGGGAATGCTTTCCAACAAACATCAGCCCTTTCCTTGACATGAGGGGGATGCATTTTTGTAAGTGCCAGCAGCTGAAAACCCACTGGGCAGTGGGACAGCCAGAAAATAGAGTTTGTTCTCAATTTCCCATATTATTTGGTAGCAAAGATTGACTCCGAAAGTTAAGCCTGAAGAGTAAAGGGCAGGTGAGGACGTTTTCCTGGGTACAATTAATGAACTGTCAGCCCCCTTTGGGTTCCTTCCAGTGCTGAGTGCTGGTCATTTATTTCCTTGAGAACAGGATTTGTCAGTCTGGAGGGGACAGACTTCACGAGCTCTGAAGGTTTCCTGGAGCCTGTGTGACAGAACGTGATGATGGTCTCCCTGTTTCAAAAACCTCATCTGCAGAGCCCCCACATCTGATCTGGAGCTCCTGCTGCTTGCATTTGGTGCAGTCACTAAAATCCCAAGTGATGCTGGGCAGGAGTCAGAGGTGAAACAAGACATCTGGGGGGTTGCAAATGGTGTCTGCTCAGAGAAAGAAGAAAATATTTTCATTAAGAAAAATAAAAGGGTCTCAGGAAATTCATATACAGCTCTCAGTGACAAAACAAGTGTGTCTTCCTTGCAGTGAGAGACTCCTCCACAAGTGGTGATAGAGAGAATTTTCTGCTGCAAAAAAAAAATAAGCCTGGAGGTGAAAACTTCAAAGGGGCTGAACTCTGAATCCAGCAAGAGCCTTATGCACGTCCAGGAGCTGAGGGAGCAAGTGTTGATAAAGCACTTCAAAACCTCGCCAAGGTTTTGAAACCTGTGATCAGGTTTCTCCTGCAGCTCTGCTGTGGCAGGAGCTGGGCTCTGGCCAGCCCTGGGCACCAGTGGGGACCAAATGCTAATCAAACCCTCTGAAATCACCCAAACCGACCATGTGAAAGGGGAGGAGGGAGGGGAGGACAGCAGAGTGTCCAGTGTGGGGTTCTGGACAGGTTAAGGGAACACTTGGGGAGCAGCCTGAGCCAGTGATGAGGGTTTGGAGCAGCATTCAGGGCTCAAAACTAGGGGGGATATTCATGAAAGAAACACGTTCTTTTGGTGAAAAAATAATCTGCCTTTCAAGACATGGGGTGCTTTGAGCTTTTGATGCTCCTCAGTGTGGGTTTCTCAAGGCAGGGGGTTTCAGAGGGGTAAAAAGGCACCACAGGCTTCAACCATCCTGTCAGAGCCCCTCAGAGACTACCTGTCCCTGTATGTCTGCATGTGCACAGTGTGTTACCCCTCAGCTCTTGCAGGCAGGTGTCTCTGCCTTCCTCGAATTATTGGCACATCCCAGAGGAAACACAGCAGTCCAGAGGGATTCTTGGTGAAGAAAGGAGCTGCACAGGGTGGGCAGCACAAGTCAGAGGAGTGGAAGGGAACACACCTTGGCACAGCATTGTTCAGGAGCCCCATGCACCTGCTTAGGGCACAGGGCATGGATTCCAAGGAGAAGATCCCACTCTGGATTGCAGCAGTACATCCCTGTCCTGTCTCCATGGATGTCAAAGTCCCCAGAGCTCATGGCCCAGCCCATCACCATGTTTCACCTCTCCTGGAGTGTCCTGAGAGGAGAAGCCACCCTGTTCAGCCCTGTAACTGCAGCTGAAATGACAAATCCAGCTGAGCTGAGCAAGAGCTGCAGCAGCACAACTTCCTGGGAATTAGGCCACTGGTGTTTGGATGATGCACCTGAAGCCCTTATTTGATGCTGCTGTTCCTTCCAGGCAGGTGGAGGATGTGTGTGGACCCATCCCCTGCTCAGCCCCAGCTGGGTCACCAGGACACAGCAGTGACACACCACAACCTGTGGATCATTTCCACTTTCCAGTCCTTTCCCCCTTGGAAAACTGGAATTGCTGTATTGCTGGCATATGAAAGAAATAGGAGTTTTCTTGCTGCAAGCCACAGAAAGCAGGCTTCATTCAGTTCCTGAATAATTTAGAATACAAGCCTTTGATTAATTTCATGAGAAAAAGGAAACAAAGTTAGCTATAACTATAGGCCATTCAAAGTATGGATTGCCAGCAAAAATGTGCAAAGCGCTGTCATGAGAGGATTAATTACACAGATTAAATATTTTATAAGTTAAATAATGTGTATTTTTTGGAGACAAAATGGAATGTCATTTTTTCCCCCAAGACAGGGAAAGTAACTGTATTCACTTCCATTTAGCCCACAGAGAAACACAGACTCCAATGACAGAGGAGGATGGATCAGGGCTGTAATTCCCAGCTGGCACCAAAATCTATATTCTGAGCAGCATTTTATCTTCTCCCTTAGAGCTGGCTTTGAGCTTTCAAGTCTCTGTCACTTGCGAGGTTCTTCTGGGGGGAGAAGAAAAGGGTCCTGAAAATTGTTATTCTCTCTATTTTAGTCTTCCAAATCTGGAAGGAAAATGGATTGTGTAGGGTGGTTTTAATTGTTGTGTTATTGTCCTGGAGGATAATGGCAGAGTCTTTCAAACTGTCTTCCTTTTTCCTTCAAAGAAAAGAAGCCAATTTCTGGCTCTCAACTGTCCAAAAGGCTGAATCTCTCTGCAGAAGAATTTGTTCCGTGGCCCACAGGGCACTTCCAGCTGCTTTTCCAGAGGAGTCACTATGGGAGGAATGGATGAAGGTGAGGTTTTCTCACCATCACACAGGTTTGGCCATAGAGGGTCCCACAGCCCCATCCCAAGCAGGATCAACACCTGAGCTCAACTGGCAAATGGGTGCTGGGACCTCCTTGGAGCCAAGAAGGACCTCACATCCCAATGAAATGGGGCTCTGAGCAAACTGGGGGAGTGAGAAGTGTCCCTGCCCACAGCCCACGAGATGAGCTTTAAGGTCCTTTCCAACCCAAACCATTCCATAACTCCATCCCAACAGGAGCATTAATCTTCCTGCTGGTTTTTATTACTTGACTCAAGTCCAAAACATCTGACAGCTATTGCATTTTCTTCTTGAAATTGTTTTGTTTCCTAAAAGGTGAAACTGAACAGCCCCCCCTCCCACGCCTGTGTAATCTCCTCCATTAGGAGCTGATGTGCATCCAAATAAAGGAGTGAAGGAAACCACCCTTGTGAGGCAAAATAGAGATGGAGCCCAATAAAGAGCCTGAGCCAAGGATGTGCTCACTGCTGACAATCTTTGCACTAATCTATAGCAATTAAAATGTGGTATCTTTTCTTTTGCAGTGAACAATGAGAGCTGCTGAGGAATGGAGATACAGTCACAGATACTCCTGTGAGCCTTTCATCTTCAAATGTTTCTTCTGAATTTTGAAAAATAAGTTATGCTGATGCTCTCTAAGTGTTGAAACAGAAGGTGGGGCTTAGTTTCATGTGAGGGAGTTGTATAATGATTAATTTGTTTTCAACATGATGGGCTGGAACTTCTGATGGAGCAGCTCAGAATGTAACTGGGGCTTTCTTAAGGTTTGGATATTAGGGGGAATCTCTTCACTGAAAGGGTGGCCAGGCATTGGAATAGGCTGCCCAGGGAAGTGGTGGAGTCACCACCCCTGGAAGTGTTCAAAAGGTGTGTGATGTGGCCCTTGGGGACATGGTTTAGTGGTGAACAGGGGGGTGCTGGACTAACTGTGGGACTTGACTTTAGAGATCCTTCCCAGCCTTAATGATTCCATGATCCCATGCTACTGGGCAGATCTGGGAAGCCTGGTTAGTCTTCTTGGAGAGAAATAATGCCCTGCTGTTCTCTGCATTTTGTGGCCATGATTTTCCTGTCCTGGCACTGCCTGTTCTGTCCCTGTGGGTTCCTCCTCCCCCTCTCGGGGCTCTGGCACCTTGTGCCACCTCCACCTTGATACCCATAAACTCCACCACCTCCAGAAGACCCATAACCCCTTCCACTGCCCCCACTGGATTTTCAATGAGCCACTGCAGTCCTTGTTTGATCTCCTGTGAAGCTTTTCCCTGACGTTCTGAGCCCTCTCCCTTCCAAGTGTGGCCACGTCTTGGAGCGCTCGGGCTGCTCAAGAAAATCCTTTGGCAAACACTAAAGTGATGTGTGGGAAGATGGAGCTGAGATGGAGCAGAAAACCCTCCAACCCTCCTCTGTCTGGGGGTTGCTCATCCCTGGCATGAGCCAAACCGTGCTCTGCCTCCTCTGGGTGCTCCTACTGGGAGCAGGACCCAGCCTGGGAGGCAGGGAAGGGTCACCCCCCTACACTTGCTACTTCAGTGATTTCTCATCCTTGTCCCATTTGTGCCACTCTTTCTTGGAGAAAAGGGAGTTTAGAGACAATTTGCCTTGGAAAATTACAATTATGTTATTGATGTGGTGAAAAGGAACTGTTTTATCAAAGCTTACAATCCTGCATGATTCTTTTCCTTACAAATATCCTATTACACGCTCAGAGACCACCCACACGCTTTACTGCTCTTACACTTGCCCTGCAATCTTTCATGCCAGTTGACTTTTTATTTCCAAATCCCTTTTCGCATTAAACACAGACCCACACACTCGGACCCATTTTGCTTTGAAATAAATCATAAGTCCGTGCCAGAAATGACTCGGGGTGTTCTTTGGAATTTGTAAACAGCACTAAAGTCTTGTGGGAAATGTCACAAAGTGTTGCTCGGAATTTATTAAGTAGTTTCTCAGCTTAAATGTCTATATTCCTGTACACAGCCTGACAATGTTCCTACCTGTAATGGCATTTGATGGGCTGTCTGTTGTTGGGGCTCCTGGAAGCTCAGACAAAGATCTGTGGATCCAGAAAGGAGAAGGAGCTTCAAGGCTGTGCAGGTTGATTTGATAAAGGGACAAAGAACCCATTTTGCAGCTTGATATTAACATTGCACTTGATAAAAGAGAGGGGAAAATGCAATTTCTTTAGCCACGGTTGGGATTTGCTGGGTCTTCCCTACTCAAAGGACAGCCCTGACTCTGCAGTTAAAGCAGCCACAAGCAAATCCCAAAGGAAATCCCAAAACCTCTCCCGTTCTCCATAAGGATATGGGTGATAGATCCACCTTCCCCTGCAGAAGGGCAGTCGGTGCCTGGGTTTAGCAGCTGGAAAACTGTCCTGCAGGTGGTTCAGCAGCCCAGAAGCTCATTTTTCCTCTTATTTCCCATTCTCTTTCATTCCCCAGCATTTTCTTTCCTGCCAAACCATGTGCCCCTCTCAGTGCTATGAGCAATTACTCCCACAAACCAGGCAGCACAATAAACCACATTAGTCAGAGGTGACAGGACTTTTTTTAATGCAAAAGGAAAGGCATGACCCTCCCCATGCCCCTGCAGGTCATCCAGGAGCTGAGAACAGCTCCATGTGGTCACACTGTGCTGACCCAGAGGGTCCTGGGGCTGATCCACATCCGAAGGCAGTGGCCAAAGGGGATGTCAAATTGGAAGGATCCTTCCTCCTGATCCATAAAACCCCTCCTGGCTCTGCAGAGGAGCAACCCTTTATCTGAGGCATTTTGAGTGTCACTAAATCAATCACTGGTGGCAGAAGACACCAAGCCACCCGTGAGGAGTTGTCTGGGTAGCTTTTAGCACTTTTTCCATAATCTCAGCCTTGTTTTCCCAGGACATCAGCTGGAATCCAGCCACTGCTATAATTAGCAGCATTACCAGAGATGCAGAGGATTTTGTGGCCACACCAGGCAGTGTCCATCCAGCTCCCCATCCTAATTCAAGTGCTGCCTTGCACCAGCTGCTCAGAGGGTGTAAGAAATACTAAGTAGGAAATTCCAGCCTCAGAAAGATGTATTGCCCGTTGAAGTATGTTGGACATAAAAGCAGAACAGCTTTTAATTAAAATTTCTTCCACCAGCCTTGTAGGGTCTAAACAGGGAACAGGAGCAAAAGCTCACAGCACTTCACTGTAACAAGAGAAAAGCAGCTTTGAAGTCAAGAGGAGAAAATGCTGATGGAGAGTGGGCTGTGCCTGAGGAGTGGTGGGTGGGAGGGAGGCACATGGTCCATGTGGCTTTTTATCAGGATTTTGCTGAAAAATCATCTGCAGGAACCTTTCTTTGAGCCTCGTGGCAACCAATTACAAATTTCCTGCACACCTTGGCTGTGCAGTATCATGGAGGGATGGAGAAAGAGCCAACAGACCAGCTCCATGCTCATTTAATTTTCATTTGCCATATATCAGTGCAGACACCAAAAGAGGTGGCTCAGACCCCAAATGATCTTTGAACAATTTTGTGCCATGGCAGCTGCTTGGCTGGAGCTTGAAAGGAAATGGGAGTGGAAGGAATATCCCACACCAGAGTATCAGTGGGCCAGGGCATCTGTCTGACCTACAGTGGGTTGGTGGTGTCAGTCTGGCAGGTGCTTCCAGCAGTGCAGCTCAAAGCTCTCTCCAAGGGTGTCCCTTCCTCCAAGGCAGGGGCTGTTTCCTGATAACTTGCTTGAGTGTAAAAGCTAATTTCATGGAGGGAGGTTTGAGACAGCAGCATTGCTTCCCTGATTATCCTGGGAAGGATCATACTATTAGTGTGGAACCATTAATACAATTACTGGAGAAAACAGTGTTCCAAGTTTATTTGGAATGAAAATTCATTAGGAGGTTATTATACCTGCTTCTTCACCCATAGCAGCTTTGACTTGACTTGTAGCTGGTAGATGGACACTGCCTCACATTCCAGGTCTACCTGGACAAAAACACCTACTCCTGAGCCCCACAGGTACCCAAGGTGACCTGCAGATGTTGTGGTGGGATCCCCCAGTGCTGCCCACTGTGCCACATGGAGTGATCTGCTGGGACAACTTTCATGGTGTGGCAAATCTCTGAGTGCCTGTGCAGGATCTGCTCATGCTCTTGCCTTTGCCATGGGGATGTTTCCCCCCTGCCCCACAGAATGCTTTCCCTGGCTGTGCCCCTGCCAGGCCAGGTGAGGTGCAGGCAGATGGAACCAGGCCTGTTTTCCCTCTTGCTCCTGGGCAGTTGAAAGGAAAACATCTTGTGGCAGCTCCACTGTTGCAGGATGTTCCAGGAGCATCTCTGCATGCAGGGGCACGTTAAAAGTACAGCGAGTTCCTTAAAGTGCGTGTTCAGTGGAAGTGTATGGTGTGGCTGCTTGGAATGATCCTCCAGAGAAAACCTGCATGGCTGCACGTTGTGCAGAATGGAGGGATGATGAGGGAGACGTTAAACATTGCCCTGAGGGCTTCCAAGCCGGCTGGGAGGAACGAAGAGGCCTTTTGCTCCACGCACCAGGGGACTGTGATTAGCAAAAGCGGTTCTGCAGCAAGAGCTGACGGGGCAGGAGGGGAGGGAGGTGTGTGTGAGCAGGAGAGCGTGTCAGGGTTAAGCACTGCTCTCTGGTTTGGATGTATCTGTATTCTCAGAGAGTTTATTGTCAGCAATTGCATTCCAGCAGCACCTGAGGCTTTGAAATGAAAGAGGGCTCTGCAGTGCTGGGCCGCTCCGAGGGCTCTGCAGCAGGGCCAGGATGGTCCTTGTTGTCCTTCCCACCGTGGGCAAGGGCTGTGCTCTGCCATGGCTTGAGCTGTGCCACAGCCTGGTACTGCCTCAGGAGGTGGGGATGCAGGAGTCAAGCTTTCCCGTGGCACTCAGAGCTCTGGAGCAGCATTCCAGGGCTGAGGCTGTGCCTGTGGATCACTGATGTGCCAATCCCAACAGGAGCTGGTTCCTTGGGGTCGTGTCTGACCTCAGCTCAGGTGCAGAAGGGCTTCTCCACTGCTGTCTCAGGGCAGTGCACACAAAAGCACAGAAGTTCAAAGGGGTTTGGGTACTGTACTCTGAATTTTAGGTTGATATGCAGCTATGCCAGGGACAAAAACAGTCTCCCAGCCTCATCTCTCTTCTCTGCACCTCATTCCCAGGAGGGTGAACCGGCACAAAGGATCCTCTCTCTGGCATCGGTGAAGCTGTACCTGCCTTGCAGGTAAAAAGCAAAACTGCAATACCTGGGGATTGTCAGAGGCACCAAATTCAGTGTCTGAGCAGGAAAAAAATCAAAGCAAAGGAGCCTCTCTGTTCTCTTGGATCTAATGACGATGACTAAAATGAGCTTTGCTGGCTCCTGTCACTGGTGATGGACTTCCCAGCTGCAAACAGCATTTCTGAACCTGCTGTGGTTACACTGAGGCAGGTTGGGAGTACATTAAATGAGTTCATCCTCAATGCGTGTGCAAGTCCCAGCTGATCAATTATCTGCAGGGCCAGGCAGTGAGATGTGCATTATTTGTGAGCTCCTCTATGGCCCGAGCCCAAGATCCTGCCATAGATCAAGTTCAAAGTCAAGCCAAGCACTTTCCTCACAGGCAGTGGGAAGGCTGTGCCAGCCCCAGGTCCCCTTGTCCTTGCAGCAGGAATGACAATGGAGGGGAACAAAAGGAGGATGGTTTTGCTGGGAGCAGGTCCCAGCACTGCTGGATGTGTCCCACCTCCTCCCAGCACTGCTCAGCCTGACTTTGTTCATACAAAGTTTTCTTCTCTGTTAGAGCCCCAGTTACTGCTGTAAGACAGGATTCATCCAGCCCAGACTGTTCTACACTGAGCAGAGTCCTTAAACAAATAGAAATGCAAAGGGTTTCGGGTTTCTGGGTCTGTACAGAGAAATCCATTTCCCTCTGCCATTGCCATCTGGGCATCTCTCCTGCCATCCCTGAGCCGCCAGCCCAGAGAATTCTTGCACTCAAATTAATTGACATTCTGTCCCTTAGTTTTCTGTCTGCCCTCAAACTAAGCTTAATAATGCCAAAGCTGCCTGACATAGAGCTCCTTCTCAAATCTTTTTGGTTTGTAGCAATTTATCTCCTCCTGGCAAAGCCAGCCAGTGGTTCTGAGAGCCAAGGAAAAAAATCCCCATCCTTCCTTCTGTCCCCTGGGGACTTCTCTGCTGTTCATGTGTGTGCTCATCCTTCACCCCCCTTCAGCCTCTGCTGGTGTTCCAGTTTGTTACTGGTGCTGCTTGAGCTTTTTGCCCTCCTTGATGCCCCTCTGGGGTGAGAAGTGGCTTCAAGGATCACTTTTAGCTACATCTGACTTTCTGGTACTTTTCTCAAATTTTGCCTCTCTGAGCTCAATTTGCATGTGCCACTTCTTGCAACAATACTTACAGAAATGATACAGATTCTTGAAATGAAGAAGAGGCATAAAACTTTCTTCACTGAAAGAGAGGTCAAGCATTGGAACAGGCTGCCCAGGAAAGTGGTGGAGTCACTGGAAGAGTTCAAAAAACAAGCAGATGTGGCACTTCATGACATGGTTTAGTGGGCACAGCGGGATTCAGACAAAGGTTGGATTTTATGATACTGAAGGTCTTTTCCAGCCATAATGATTCTGTGATCTCGTTAGAGCACAGGCTGAGGAGACATAAATGCCAGCCATGATCTGAAAGATGTGAGCCCTGGAGAGACAAAAAGAAGCTGCTCATGCCATCGTGGTGCTGTGCTTAGGGGATAGCAACGAGCACAGGCTTCCAACAGAAATCAGAGCATCCTTTCTCTCTGTATTTGACTTTGGGCAGCTACTCTGCTCCTTCTTGAGTAGCTGCCACTGCTGCTCCATCTGTCCTGCTCCTCTGCTGTGCCTGAAGAGTCCTCCCATGAGGCTGCCATGACCCCATGTAAAAGGTCTCAGTGGGCACTGGCACGTTCTTTCCATGGAATCACCACCAAAGGAGCCAAACCCCCGGGGGTGACTCAGAAGGTGCTGCCCTGACACAGCCCAGCTCTTCCCAAAGTGCTGCTCCCTGCCATTACCCTCTGTGGGACGTTGATTTTTAGATGAAGTGCCAAAAACTCCTGTTAGGGAAGTGTTGACAGCCCAAGTGGGTTTAATTGCTGTCCCCTGCAGCCCGTCCTCCTGGCAGCCAGAAACAGGCAGGAGACACGTGCAGGGGGGACTCCCAGCAGGAGGGGTGACTTTTGCTCACTCTCACAGCTGCCCATTAAATCCTATTTTGATTGGCACTTGCCCTTCTGCAGAGCCTGAAGGGCTGAGTGGGCACAGAGCCACGGGAGCAGCCGGGCAGGGCTGTGGGACCTCAGCAGCATCCTTGGAGCACAGGCAGAGCCAGGCTCCTGGAGGGCAGGAGAATCCTGCTTGGAGGGGATGCTGGGGGGGGAGAGATGTGTCACTCAGCAGTGCTTGCCTGGAGGAGGGATTTAAAGAAGTGTCTGTACCCTCAGTGTCACAGTAATATATGGAATCATGGAATCATCAGCGTCCAACCTCTGGCTGAGTCTCACTGTGCCAAATAAACCATATTGCAAAGTGCCACATCTACTCAATTTTTAAGCACTTCCAGGGCTGGTGACTCCACCACCGACCTGGGCAGCCCATTCCAATGTTTGTCAGTGGAGAAACTTCTCCAATATCCAACCTGAACCTCCCCTGGTATAAACTGAGGCTGTTTCCCCTTGTCCTATTGCTGGTTCATATGAAGTCCATGTAGGGAGTGACTCCTCCAAGTAGCCAATTTATTATTTACAAGCACATTTATGCCTGGCTACAAACATCCACTGCTGCTCTGCTGGTTTCCACTGGCCTTTACATTAAGGACATACAGAGCCTCGTGTGCTTATGGCTGTAGAACTGTGGCTGTTCCTGCTCCCTCTGCTCCTCCTTGTGCTCATCCTCCAGCTGGAACATGGACATTGGCCATCAGGGAAGAGGTTTAAGCCCAGAGCTGGGCTGAGCCAAGGCTTTGATACCCCCTAGCTGTGCCCAGGGCAATGCTCTCCAAAAACGGGGCAAGAGCATCTTCAGCCAACATGGGGGCAGCTCTTTTGGTGGAGAAAGATGGGGGGGTTTTCCATTTTCATCTCCAGTTTCTGACTATAAGTTCAATTTCTTCTATTGTGAAATAAAATTGCCATTAAAGTTGTCCTTTGGTGAAAGGAGGCATCGTTTTGTCTGTGATGCATCAGCTGCCCCAGCCCCTCAACAGGGCTGGACCCTTTGTAAAGAAACACCTCTGGGTCCAGACTGGGTCTGATGTCCAGTTATTCCCATCCTGTATCCCACCAGAAACAGCTTCTCTTGATCCAGGCCTGTTCCTGCTACCCAGGCATCCCCATCCTGTATCCTCCAGCACTGGGATCCTTCCCCACAAAGATGGGAGAACCAATTTGTTGGTGCTTATGCTCCCTTTGCACATTACACAATTACATGGGAATTAATTTTAAAATGTGCCTTATCTCAGTTGTGACTTCAGTCTCCCTTGAGGGAGGAGAACTCATGTTCAAATCAATTACTGTTCACCCAGGAATTGCTCTTCCAGTTCCTTCCCATGTGAATATTACTGGTTAAATAACAGGCAGGCTGAATGCCTGGGATAAGGTGACAAACTCCTGACACAAGATCTGATCTGTATAGAGTCTGTTATTTACATTAAAATTGTAATTATATTCATCTTCTTGGGCACAGGACTTAATGATAAACTCTTTGTTCTTCCCTCTGCAATACCCATTCCTTTTCCACTCCTTTGAGCAGCACAGTGCTGCCAATCTCTGCTGCTTTTTCCATTTCCAGTGTCTCTTGATGTACATGGGGTTTCATTCTCTTTAATCAGATATGCAGTTTCAGATGGGTTTATTTTCTGAGCCCTTATAACTCACAGAGATGTCCTCTCTGTCTCCCAAACATCAGAACTCATGATTGTGCTGTGAATTATTTGCTTAATTGTGCTCATAAAACCGTGGGATGGGTCAAAGTGGAGCTGTCCTGGGGTTTGGCTGATCAATAAATCACAGCTTACAGGGCTGGGGGCTTCAGTTCTGATCCTCATGCAGTGGGATGTCAGCCTTGGATATATATTTTTTTATTTCTTCCTTTGTATCACAATATAAAGGAATAACCAAAAAGTTTCCATAGATGGAACGCAGATTTTATTTGTACTAGATCAGTCAGAAATAAACTTTTCTCCCTAAATCACATTACTTGAAGAAATGCACTAATCTCAGGGGGAACAATATTCATAACAAACGGTTTGTGCCCTCAGCAGATCTGCAGACACCCTCCACTGTTGCATTAATGTGATATATGATGATGGGTGATGTAGTAGCTACTGATTTTTCTTCATTTGTAGTGAACCAGCTGCAGATGAAAAAGGAGAGGATCAGGTGATTCACCCTTCAGGCTCCATGGGTGGGTGAGGAACAGCAGCCTCAGAGTCCAACTGCTGAACTGGGCTGGGGATTTTTGGTGAGGCTTTTGTGGATTTTGGCGGGGTCTTTTTTCAGATGTAAAGGGGATTTGAGCAGTCGAAGATCTTGCAGTTCTTTCCTGAGGAGAGAGGGACATGAAACCTGCAGCTCTGCTCCATCCCGTGGCACAGGAGCCTCCCTGTGTCCCATTCATTTCAGACGGCTGTAGACTGGTTTGGATGGGGAGGGACCTTAAAGCTCATCCCATTCCACCCTCTGCCATGGGCAGGGACACCTTCCACTGTCCCAGGTTGCTCCAACCTGGCCTTGGACACTTCCAGGGATGGGGCAGCCACAGCTTCTCTGGGCAACCAGAGAAGTTTCTCTGTACTAAAATATGGCATAATATTGCCGTGGTATTAAACACATCCCAGTGCACCCAGGGAGCAGCAATGGGCCAGTAAATTTGGGGGGGTGTTTCTTTTTTTCTATTGCACACAATATTGTGGTGCTAAATCGAGTTATGTCAGGAGAGTCCTGAGCCAGCCCCAGACTGAAGGTCTGTAAAAGCAGAGTTTGAGGGTCAACGAATAAAAAAAAGGGTGTCAGAATTTGAAATAATCTTGTTTGTAATTTCATTCTTCAGGACATAAAGCCCTGGCACAGGTTTCCCAGGGAAGCTGTGGCTGCCCCATCCCTGGAAGTGTCCAAGGCCAGGTTGGAGCAGCCTGGGACAGTGGAAGGTGTCCCTGCCCATGGCAGAGGGTGGAATTGGATAGTTTTTAAGCTTCCCTCCAACTCAAACCCTTCTGTGACTCTATTATTCTATGACATTTTAAACTTTTATTACTAACTAAAATGCATTTAAATACCAAAAAAATATTTCCATTTAAAAATAGCAGAGAGTGATAATAAAACACCTTCCAAATGTTCTCCAAAAGCATGAGAACTTGAGACATTGATTGTCCACCTTCCCAAGGTGTCCTTCTGATTCCTGGGTGTTATTGCAGGGAGTTTAATTGGAAAACTCCTCTTGCTCCCCTCCTGCACCCAGGAGCCCAGTGACAATGTGTCTGGGGCCAAAGGCTGAATGCAGAAAGCAAACCAGGACAAACACAGCTGCCTCCTGACAGCTGCTGGGGCACTATGGGATGCTGATATTAAATTCACATTAAATTCAAAGCAGCTCAGCGACGTGCAGTGTGTTTGCTGCAACCATAACTCCTGATATTTATGATGTGACAGAGGACAGTCAGGAGCTTCAGGGCTTCAAGAACTGGATCCCTGAGGAAAATATTCTGCCTTGTTTTAAAGCAGTGGATACCGAGTAAAAAATGCCATTGCACATGTCCAGTGTTGCTGCTGAATAATTTTATCTTTGGAAAATCAGTTTTGCTCTTCTGCCTCACATTCCTTGCAGAAGCATTATTTTAATGATAATTTCTATGTTGTTATTTTGATGGGGCAGTAACTGGAAGGAAACAACCACCTGAGAACCTGTGTTAGGGGGTGACAAGGTTTGTAAAGACAATTGTCATTAATGCTGTGGTTTGTGCCCATGAAGCTCCATGTTACTGGTTTAGCACCAGCTGAGACCCCCTGGCACTGGGGCAAATGCTGATAAAAACGTGTTCTTGGAAAAGCCAGGCCCCTCAGCTGGATTTCTGGAATCTCTGATCCAAGAGGGAGCCCAGGGAGGGCAGAGCTTGTGCTTGTCTCGCTGCAGTGCCTCATCCAGCTCCTAAAAGCAAAATATCTTTACAGGAGAGCTCTGCTTAAAGTGTCTCTGAGATATATATTTAAAGAAAATCAATTGCACGAAAAACAGGGAATGGCTCATGGCTGCTTCATCCTTGTGCAGTTCCTACCAGCCCTTGGAGGAGCTGCACTTCCAAACGTGATGGAGAGGGGAATGCAGTGTGTCTGCAGTGCCCCCATCCCCGCTCTGTGAGCACAGGCTGGGCTCCGAGGCAGGACATTTCTCATTCCCTGAGAAAGCCAATTTATATTTTGAGCACTGGCAAAGCATTAGAGAAAGCAAGGAGGGAAGTGTGGAGAGGGCCCAGGGCTGCCATGGCAGAGACTGTTTGAACAACATCCTTATGACAGTGGTGATCAATCCTGATTTTTAACTTCCCACTTTCTAAATGAAGCATTAACAAAGATTTTTGTGATTATTACAATTTATTACTACACATGCTTTTTAAAAGGGGAAACCAAGGCACATGAGTGGGAATGACCCCACAGCTGATGCTTGTTCAGCTGCAAAGTCCATTTGGAGACATGGCTTAGAGGTGGACTTGGAAGTGTGGAATAAGGCAAAAACTAAAAGAAAGGAGATTAATCCCATTATTTCTAAGCTTGTAACATTTTTATGGTTGGGTTTGGATTGGATCTATTTTTTTTTTTTAATCAGGCCTCATTTTATCTCAGCATTTTCTACCCAAAGCCAAAGTGAGTGTGTTCTAGCTCGTACTGTCCTGAGCAGTTTGGCTGCAGCAGAGAGACACCAGCAGGATAACAGAGGCTGCTCACAACAAAATCCAATATATGGGAAAGGAAGGGAAAACATTCAAAGCACCAAACCCCCTGTACTGCTGAAACTTGTTTTTCTATTTGTTTCCCTTTGTTTTACCAAGGGAAATTTATGAGATGTCAGAGCTTGTTAATGTTGTTGATGCTGGAGGAGCAACAAGCACCCTGGGCTGAAAGGCTCCAAAAAAATAAAAACAACAAAGCGAGGGAGGTGGTTGCCCAAGGCCAAACTCATTAGCTCCCAGATCGCTCCTCCGCTGGGGCTGGGAATGCTGGCATGGATCCAGGGATGCTGGGGAGGGCAGAGGAGGGGAGGACTGGGACCAGCCGGTGCTGGGCACACAAGATCCAGCCCCAGTGTGCTCTGGGCATGGGGAAATGACATGGCAGTGCCCATATCCATGTGGGAAGATGGATCTGTTTTCAGAGTTGGAAAGGAGAACAGGAGGGAGAAAAAGCACGTGCCAGGCTGAGAATCTTGTTGGGAGCTTTGTAAATAATTCAAATCGCTCTCAACATGAAAAACAACAATGTCGTTGGTGCTCCCTGTATTTCCGTGGGACAAAAGCAGGAGCTGCTCTTTAGAGCTGGGTTTCCACCATCTCATCCAGGCTGGAGGATGCAGCCACCTCCCGCAGATCTGTCTTGGAATGTGCTTGTCCGTGTGGTGCTGTGGGATCTGAGGCACCCCCAGCCTGGCTGGTGGCTCTTGGAATCCATGGGGTGGTGACCCTGTACCCCAAAGCAGGGGATGTGACACCCCATCCCTCAAAGCACGGGACAGGGACACCCTGGTCCCCCAAAGCACGGGGCAGACATTCCCTTTCCTCCGGGTGAAGGTGGGTGTTTAACACCCAGTAACTCCCCAGTCACTCCAGGAGGGGATGGTTGTTCTCAGAGCTGATGAGAAGTATTGGTCTAAGGGTAATTAAAAGCCTCACATGAAGGAAGTCCAGCCTGCATAATTAAAAGCCTTGCATTAAGGAAGTCCAGCCTGCAGCAGTGAGAATAAGCCAGGCTGCTTGGAGAAAAGCTGTGGAAGGAGCACCCATGAGACACAAGATGTCAAATTACTCCTCACCATTAAATTACCTGATTAATTTAACCACGGTTTTGTGTGTGGTTGAGCCCTGTTTCTATGGATGGATTCATTATTCATCAAGACTGTCCTGAATATTTCAGCAAACATTTTTTGTCCTGCATGTTCCTTGGTGCTGTGGGGTTCTCCAAGCTGCCATGTGAGACCCCAGGTCTCAGCAGAAAACCACAGCACAGCTCAGGAGGAGAAATATTGCCTCCAGGCTGGAAATGTCTGCAAAACTTTATCAGCTCTCTTCAGCAGGGGTACAAGGATTGTACCTGAACTCTGCATAATTAATTGTACAGTGGGCTATTAATAGGCAAATGAAGAAACCAGACAAAGAGGGGCTTGCAAGGGAATCAATTTTCTTTTTAAAGTGTTTCAGCTCTTCTGTTGGTGTGTTATGATAGATGTTGGCCAAAAGCAGATTACGTTAGACACAGCAACTATAGGATGATGTTCTGAAGAAGACAAATACATTCATTATTGCAGTATGGCTGTAGCCCTTGGAAATGCAAAGTTATGGGTTGGGTGTATAGGCTTCATTCCAACCACTTGATTATTTTTAAATGAAATATTGCAGCTAGCAAATTCTTTTGCATAACATATGCAAAGTTTCCATCCTATTTATTTAGCTGTGATTACCCAAAACATCATCATTCTTTAAGTGCATATATTTGTCTATGTTGTGAGGGTGGGGGGAAATGTGAATAAAGCTAATTCTTGTTGTGCTTCATTAAAGCATATTTCCAGTTCTGCTTATTTATCAACGAAGCTTCCCTGTGTATAAATGAACCTCTCCACGAGGTTCCTGGTGAGCTGTGTGGAAGGTGAATCACTCCAGCCCTGGATGTGACACTGCTGGTTCTGGCAGCCTTGGGAAGGATCCAGAGAGAGCTGCTGTTCCTGCAGCAGGGAACACGAGACTCCCACAGCCTTTGGGTGCAGGAAAGTGGATTTGTGCAGTGATGGCTGCAGGAAAACCATGAAAAAGGTGTTGTGGTGAGGTTTTTATACATTCTGATAGCTTTTCTCACAGTGGTACCACCACCCTGCTGTGGAAATGGGCACATCTTACCAAGACAAGGACTTGCCACCCCACGGCCACCAACCTCCAGGGATCTGGCACTGGATCTGGCTCATATTGGAAATAGTCCCCCAAACCCATCCTCTCTCTCCAGGGAAAGTGTCGGCATTTAAATTCTTTGCACCCTCTGTCTTTGAACAAAAATATTTTATACATTTCTCTGGATAAAAGAGGCTCGCGGGGTTATTTTGGGAACAGTTTTGCAAGCTGGTTTCAAATTCAGCAGCGCACTAAAGGGCTGTGAGCCATGACTTTGCCTCGAGCCTGAATTAAATACATTTCCAGTTCACAAGTACAAGACAAGGGCGTGTCTTGGTGTCACTCGGAGGTGACAGTAAACAATTCCACGGCCCCTTGGAGCAAGACGCCTCCAGGGGTGTGTTTGTGGTGGGTGCAGTGTATCCCATCCTCCCGCAGGATAAAGGAGCTGTAGGACACTGCGATGAGATAAACGCACCACTTATGTAATTAACTCTGAAATCCTCCAGCAAATTGTGTGCTGGGAGGTTTTAATGACCTACTCATGGAAGTTTGGTGCAAAGTCTGTTCCTCTCCTCAGTTTTCACTTGAGCAGCTCTGTGCTATTTAACATGGAATTGGCTGTAAGACTTGATTTCCAAGTGCTGGCAGAAATAGGATACTGGCATTTATTGTACACCAAGGTGTTGGCCAGCAGTAACCAAGAGTCACTGACTATATTAACTGGTGGGAGCTCTGAGGTGGGGCTGGAGGTTTTGAGGCCACGACTGGTATCAGGCTCTGAGGCTGCAGACCAGGTTATTTTCCATTCATGCTGCAGCAGAGCAGAGGAATTAGAGTTTACAAGCCTAATACCTCCACTGTGAAATCTGCCCAAGGCTGGGAAGATTCAGTTACAGCTTTAGATCTTCATAGGAAAAGAAAAAAATCAAAATCACTCTTTTTTCCACGGCATCCATTGGAATGAAACACCTGGCTGCAAACCAGGTGCTGGGTAATAAATCAAACTGTTTCAGCACCAGGTTTTCTGGCCATGACAAGTGATTCATGTCAGACAAGCAGTTCCCATGCCAGTAGCAATGAGCAATGCTGACATTTCCAGGGAGAGACAGTGGAGGCAGCCCCCATGAGACCCCCTTCACCTTGAGCCCCTTTCCACACTGCAGCCTGGAGAGGTCTTGCAGCTGGAAAAGGCATCTCACCATAGAATCCCAGAATGGTTTGGGTTGGAAGAGACCTTAAATATTATCCAATTCCAACCCCCTGCCATGGGCAGGGACACCTTCCACTATCCCAGGTTGCTCCAAGCCCCGTCCAACACTTCCAGGGATGGGGCAGCCACAGATTCTCTGGGCAACCTGTGCCAGGTCTCACCATCCTCTGAGTAAAGAATTTCTTCCTAATACCCAACCTAAACCTGCCCTTCTTCAGCTTATGGCCATTCCCCCTTTTCCTGTCACTCCATGTCATTGTCCAAAGTCCCTCTCCAGCTCTCTTGGAGGCCCTTTAGCCACTGGAAGTTGCTCGAAGTTCTCCCTTCTCCAGGATGAACAGCAGGTTCTTTTATAACCAGCCCCATTAATGCATGTCCTTGCCCAGAGGTGGCACTGGAGAGGAAAATGCTGAGTTCTGGGCCTGCAGTGCCTTTCCAAGCCTGTCCAAGCCTTTCCTGAGCTCAGCTGCTTATGAGCATGAGGGCACCCATGCAGAGGAGGCACTCACATCCATCAGAGTGACAATTAAATCTCCCTCCTGCTGTGTTTAGGGCTATTCTGGGGGGCCCGAGGGGAGTTCTGCATCTCAAAGCCAGGTGCTGTTTGCTGGAGGGGGATGAGTGCTGTGGGCCCAGATGTGGTGCTTGGAGAGGGAATACACCACAATTCAGGAATGTGCAGAGCAGGGACATTTACACACCTGGAAAAAAGGCAGCAAAATCAGATTTGAGTTGTGAGGTTATTTCTAGGAACTGTCCTCGGGGAGTCAAAGCCCTGGGAGAGCTCAGCTGTGAATTGGCCATTGTCCCACTCCAAACCTCTGCTGGCACCTGGGCCAGATGTTCTGCAGTGAAACCTGGCCTGCTCCCCCTCCTTGGGCACTTCCACAGCTCAGAGACAGATTTTCCTTCACCCTGTAAGTTCTCTCTGGAGAGCTCTGCACTAAGCTTTCCCATTCCCTGGAGTCTCGTTGGTGCAAGCGGAGCTTTCACAAGTGCAAGCACAGCACAGGTAATGGCATGGGGAGACAACAAGGGAGATGATGCCAGACACTTGTCCTCAACTCTGCAGTGTTCTGGTCGGGGTGTTTCAGGTTTTCCCCCAAAATGGAGAATCTGCCTCTTGAGCCATCGTAGAAGGGCTTTTTGCCAGAAATAGGAA
The DNA here is from genome assembly GCA_013390005.1 of Calyptomena viridis. Lineage (NCBI taxonomy): Eukaryota > Metazoa > Chordata > Aves > Passeriformes > Eurylaimidae > Calyptomena > Calyptomena viridis. The sequence continues at coordinate 59,129 of WEIV01027636.1, read as the reverse complement.
ACAACGTTCAGCTCTCTGTGAGCGCAGCAAGGAAGTTTCAGAGGTGGTGGTTTGGTTATTTTAATGGCAACCTGCAGCATCCTGATGAGCAGGGGCTTCCCAGTGCTCCTCCCCGCCCCTTGTCCTTCCATGAGTTCAACAAAGTCTTTTTTTTTTGAATCAGAAGTGGAGGGTGAGAAATGGGTGCAGCTGGAGGGAGTGGTTGGAGGGACACAGTGACATTGTCCTTGTGGGATGGGGGGATGCAGGGGTTGCCAAAAGGAGCAGCAGTGGTGAGGGTGGAGGATGCAGGGTCAGGGTGAGCTGTGAGTGCCCTGGCACAGGGACTGCTCTTGCAGAGGGGCAGTGGGACACGGGGACACGGAACTGGGAGCAGCAGCAGTGAGGATGGGGCTGCAGGGGCAGGGAGAGCTGTTTGCACCCCAGCACAGGGAGGGGGCAGCAGGAGAGACGCTGCTGGGGGTGTGGGTGCATGACCAACTCACCCCTGGTACCACAGCTCTGCTCCTCACTTACCCAGCACGGCATTTACCGTGATAATTATGGGAGGTGCTTCCCCAAAAGCACTTGTCCTTGAAGGGTGTCCCTGCTGCTGGTGTCGGGCTGTTTGCAGGGGCAGGGACAGGACAGGTGACTCCAGGAGGGAAGCTGCCCTCCCTGAGATGCCTGGGAAGCCACAGGCAGGCATTACCACAGAGTGCTGGGCAGTGCCTTCTGCTTGGCTGTTAGTTCTGTGTGTCTTCATTTTGCATCTGATTGCTGTCTGTGGGAGTGTTTTGTTCTCTGGGGTCACCGATGTCAGCAACACAAATCTGATTTTTCAGGCTTTTCACTTGGTTTAGATACTCCTTGAGTAAATGCTTCCCAACAGGAGGCTCCCTCAAATCCATCACTAAAAGATTGATCATTAGCAGCAGTTGGCTGGGGTGCAGCAGCCTGGCAGGGCCCTGTCACACCATCACAGGTACCTGGTGAGAGCAGAGCCTGAGCAGCTGACAGAGGGACACAGTGGTGCTGGGAATCCCCTGGGAATGGCAGGGTCAGTGTGGCAATTGCTGTTGCACATCATCTCTGCTTTTTTATCCAAGAGAAAGGAAAACCAGTGGAAGTCGGTGTGGCCCAGTTAAATGCAAAGATCACTGGTCTGTCAAATCTATCTATGTCACTCACAGGCAGAGTGTCAAAATTACCCACCTCATTGTGAAGATGAAGGTCATTCTCTATGTGATTGTACAAGAAATATTTGGGATCCTTGGAAATGAAGGAGAGGGAGCAAGTCTTCAAAAAGCTGGAAAGGGACTTTTACAAGGGATAGAGTGGCAGGACAAGGAGGAAAGGATTCAAACTGACAGAGAGCAGGTTTAGATTGGGTATTAGGAAGAAATTCTTCCCTGTGAGGGTGGGGAGGCCCTGGCACAGGGTGCCCAGAGAAGCTGAGGCTGCCCCATCCCTGAAAATGTCCAAGGCCAGGTTGGAGCATCCTGGGACAGTGGAAGGTGTCCCTGCCCATGGCAGGGGGGGGAACAAGATGAACTTTAAGGTTCCTACCAACTCAAACCATTTTCTGGGCAACCTGTGCCAGGGCCTCACAGGGAAGGTATCTAACATTTTCAATGTAGCCCATCACTGAATGTACATATTAGACATAAAATCAGTGAATTAGGCACTGAGTTTCTACTTAAATATATCCAATCATAGCCTAGTTGTTAATCCAAGGAATCCACATGGAAGCTGCATCCCTCACTATTGCTCTTGCACCAATCAAAATCAGAAAAAGGCTCCCCCTCTTCTCCCCAAAATTTCTCCCAGCAAAAATGTCAAGGGAACATGGAAAATTATCCAGCAAACACTTGCTCCTCCAGCAGCTGTACTTTCCATACACCTTTGCGTGGCCAACGGACCATTGTAGCTTGAAATGAAAATTAATTAAACCTTGTTTACCATTTGGAATTAGTGAGCTAATGAATATCATACCTCTGAGGCATCCATCTTGGTCAAATACATTGTGCCTCACAGCTGTTGTTTTCATCTAGATTACATTTGTTCCAGGTTTTATGAAGACGTCTACAAAATAATAAACCCTGCGCTGATTTGACTCAAAAACAAAAAAATTATAAAATTTTTATTAGTTTCCAAGGAATTAGGTTTTCTACTTTTTGCCTGGCAATAAAAGTTGATTTGTTCTCTATCTGCCTGATCAAGTACTTGGGTGCTGGCTATTACTTAAATCTAATGACTCTTCTTAAAGGACATTAAGGTTGTCTCCTGTGAGCAAACACATTGGGTTTGTGGAATTACACACTGATTACTCCGTTATAAATGCGGTCACACCTCTGCTATTAAATTTTACCTGCATAAACAATTCCAACACACAGAAATGCTGCTATACAGTTATTTATTCCCACTCTATTAAGGTGATTTTTTCAGCAATCGCAGCGCTTTTAAATCTGCCGGGGCTTATTTAGCACCAAGTGACAGAAAATCCAGTGTGTCACAGGGAAGCATCACTTTCATCCCTCTCTCTCTGGCCACCTCTGGCTTTATTTAATGTTACAGGTGATGACAGAGAGCACAAAGACAGGAGAGAGCAGTCTGTCTTCCCAGATATCTTTCAGAAATGGCTTTTTCCAATGGCATTTTCCTGCCCAGCCCACAATCCTGGCCAGGAGGCAAGGCAGGTCCTCCCTGGCAGGTGGAAGTTTTTCTATTTTCTTGCTCTGCAGTGTTATCCTGATGTTAAACGCAGCTCAAGGATCCACAGGGATGTGTCTGGGCTGGGGGGGGGGCCCTGCTGCTGCCTAAAACAGCCCCGGCAGGAACATCCCTGTTGTAGCACCTTCCAGTGCCTACAGGGGTTCCAAGAGAGCTGGAGGGAGAATTTTCACAAGGACATGGAGTGACAGAACAAGGGGGAATGGCTTCAAACTGACAGAGAGGAGGTTTAGTTTGGGTATTAGGAAGAAATTCTTCCCTGTGAGGGTGGGGAGGCCCTGGCACAGGGTGCCCAGAGAAGCTGTGGCTGCTCCATCCCTGGAAGTGTCCAAGGCCAGGTTGGAGCAACCTGGGATAGTAGAAGGTGTCCCTGCCCATGGCAGGGGGGGGGATGAGATGAGATGAGCTTTAAAGTCCCCTCCAACCCAAACAATTCCATGATTTTATGATCCTGGGAGCAGGGAGTTGCCTTGGCACAGGGCTACATGGGCACTGCCCTCTCCCTTAGGAATGTGCATCCACCAAAGCCTGGGGAGCCCTGACCCACCCTGTGGGGAGAGCTGGGGACCTGCAGGGAGACAAATCTCACTGCACACGAAATCCCTATTCCAACAAAACAGCCTCTTCCCTTCGAAGGGAAGGTGGAAAATCACAAGCTCTAATCCTGCCCAGGCACCCGAGTCAGAGTAATGTGGATAAAAGTGGGCTCCCCTTATTGACATATTGCCTGTCAGAGGGAGGATATATATATATTTCAAATGAGCATCCACTTCAAGCACGTCCAGATGAGTAATACAGCTGTCAGCCCTGCACAGGGGCAGTGTCTTGTATAGAGATTAGCTCTCACTTAAGTGGTCCCTCACCAGATAAAAGCCAGACGAGGTCCTGATGGCAACCTCTGTGTTGCTTAGCACTTGTTGCCACGTTACAGGAGCCGCACGGCCATCAGCCATCATCCCTCTGTGCTGTGGTACACTGGCATTTCAGTAGGAAAAACTGCCTGGATTTGGAGCAAATGAGCTGCTTTCAATATGCAAAGGAGCCAAAGCAAGAAGTGCAGATAAAAATTCAGTTCTGCTGCTTCCCAGACCGGGCGGGAGCAGAAGAGGAGGAGGGAGAGGAGCTGTGTCAGGGATGTGCTTAACCGTGGATGTGACCTTGTCTTTTCCTTCGAGCTCCCCAATAAATCAGACACTTATCTCTGCTTATTGCTTATTTATGACTTCATTTAAGCTGCAGTGCTGGGGGGGCCGTGGCTGCCCCTCACAGTCGTGTGTAGCTCAGAGCTGTGCACACACGTGTGTCTGCGTGTCCCTGCATCGCCACGAAAAACAGCAAGTGCAGTAAATGACAACACAAAGGTCCTGCTGGGGACCTGCGGGCTCCTGCAGCAAATGTTACTCAGCCATCTGTTCAAACCTGCTGAACTTCTGTCCTTTTGTGCACTGCGAGCAGAACTCACACCCCGGCAGCAGCCGGTGCCCTGCAAAGTGGGGACAGGGCTCTTTCCCAAGGGCACTTTGTCCTCTGTGCTCCCGGGTCCTGGAGGCAGCCCCAGCAGGGCTGGGCTGGATCTGCAGCCTCCAGTACTGCATCCCGTGGGGTTGGTGGAGAGGGAGGAGATGCTGCTGCGTGAGGATGCTCCTGGTGGCTGTGGGTGTTTCTGCAGCACATGGCCCCCCCTGCACCCTGCAGCAGAGCCATGTGCCACCACCCTGCACAGCTCCTGGGACACTGTGCTACGTCCTGAGCTTAAAACCACAACGCTCCCTGGGATCAGGAGCTGGACCCTGGTGTGACTCACTTAAACTGGGACACTACATTCCAAGCACTCCTGTGCCTGACTCTTGTGGGAGACTAAACTGGATCACTGCAACTGTACTTTCTGCCATTAAAATCTCTGCCTGAGTTCACTGGATGCTGGATGTAAACTGGAGGATGCAGGGACTCGTGGATAAATGCAGGGTGGGAGCAGGTGGAGGCTCACTCTGCACCGCTGTCTGTGCTGCTGTGGCCCAGGGTGGGAATACACATGTCCTTGTATTGATTTCTTGTCCAAAATGTTTCATCTGGAGTTCACAGCACAGGCTAAAATATAAATCTGGAGGAGCCTCGTGTGCTTGCTAAAGAGGAGAAGATACAAATGGCCTGTACACAGCACTCTGACTCATGGGCAGGGTAAGAACCGTTCCTGTCTCTGAGATGAAAGATTATTTGTAATCATATTAATAAGCAAACTGGAGGCAAGTCTCTCCCAGCCTTAATGAAACATCCATTGATCCCAGGTCTGACCCTGGATTCGGTGTCCACCAGCCTGGCTCACCCTGCCCAGCCCTGCAGCCCAACAGGCTCCTCATTTCCAGCTGCAGGACTGGGATAAACCAGGTGCTGTGTATGAAATTAGGAACAAGACGTTTTCTTCCACAAAACCTCTGGAGATCTCGAGCAGGCAGTGGTGCAGAGGAGATAAATGTGACTAATGACCTGCTAAGACTTTGCTTCCTTCGGAACAGAGTGGGAACAGGGAAGGAGAGAGTCCACTGGTGTTCAGTGCAGCAGGGATGTGGGGCTGGGGGCTCCAGTGGGGCTGGGGGCTTCAGGAGGGCCAGGGGCTCTGTCACTGGGTGATGCAGCGTGGCAGGTCCCTGCTCCTCCCTCAGCAGAGGCAGCTCTGCAAAGGTGCCATGGTTTCCTGCATGAGCTTTATACACTGGCCTCTGTCTTCTGAAATACTCGTGGAAAAGGCAGCAAAAACTACTGGAGCAGTAAATATTGCTGTGGCTCGAGGATGGATTGGCAGCACTGGTCTCTTGCTAGGAAATGCTCAGGAAGGTGCTGGATGTTCTCCTCTCTCAGCACAGCACAGGGACCATCTGGATTCTGTCAGTGCTGACTCTGCCCTCAGTGTTTGCTCTGAGCTTCACTTCTCAGAAGCCGATTTCCAACGGGAATTCCCCCCCACCCCCTTCTCTGGAGCTGTTTATCACAGAATCCCAGAATGTTTTGAGTTGGAAGGGACCTTAAATCTCATCTCATTCCACCCCTTGGCACAGGCAGGGACACCTTCCACTAGACCAGGTTGCTCAGAGCCCCAGTCCTCCAGATGAGTGATTTATCATCTGTGGGAAAATTATGAGAAACCAAACTTTCATTTAAACCCTAAAGCTTCATTTTTATCCTCAGTATTATTTGAAACTCCCTTACCTGTTCCTGCATTCACTTCCATCCAAGACAATGAGGGTCACATTAGCAGAAGGTGATTTAATTACAGGAATTTTTACGAAGCGAGGAGTCTTGTTTTCTTTAATCCAGAGTGGTAGCAATTCCCCATGTGCTTATGTTCATTTTAAGAATCAATAAAGCACAAACATGTCTAGTTACCCTAAAATATTTTGCAAAATCAGAAGTCAGATTAGATTTTGCTTAAGCATCAAACAGAAATTTTAATGTTCACCAGAATCGATATGTTACCCCTGGGTCCTGAGATTTTCACTTACATGCTTGATCATACATTATAATGGAGGTTTGTAATAACATTAAAATCTTCCTGAGTGCAATTTCTGTATAATTTACTTTTTCCCCCCACTTTCTGTAGCACAGAGATTCAAATATCATTACTCAGAAAAATAATGCACAGCTGCTTTTCTTGTCCTATTCTCTGAATTTACTTGCTGATGAACATAAGCCTGAAATATTTTGATGATTTAATTAAGGTCCTACTAAAAATACTTTGGCTGCATTGTAATTCTTCCAAAAAGGGGGAGAGCTGCATGGCTGCCCTTTCTGTTCTGCACAGGGAATGAAGCTGGGCAGGAATTATCTCCCTCTGTCCTTGAAAATCCTGTCAGCTGACATCAGCTTCCAGCCAACACTGCAATTCTCTGAGCCACCCCTCCTTCCCTGCTCACCAGTGTCCCAGGGGGTGACAGGGTGGCCCTGTGGCACAGCCTGTGTGCCAGGAGGAGGAGTGGGGCTTGGGGACACGATTGGCTCTGCCAAGCTGCTTCCCAGCCCTGATCATGCTCTGGATGAACACAAATTCTCTTTTTCCACACGTCTTTGTCCCCAGGATGAATCACATTGTGGGTGGACGAGGGAAGCAGCCGAGGATGGAACATGAACAGAGTAAGCCTCATGTTCCCAGTGTTTCACCTTTCCCAAGGAGAATCTCCCCAGCCCTTCTCCACCCCTTGCCCTGGACACCAGTGAGGACACTGGTGCCAAGCTGCTGTGCCAGGGGCTCGGCAGCAAACAGACCCACGGGTGTTTGCCAGCACCAACCATTACCCTGATTACCCCACGTGCCTTGGTGGCTGTGGTGGGATTTCTCACTTTGCCTCTGTTTTCCCCACACAGACGAAGAAAGGAATTAAATCCCTGATGGGAGGTCAGACACTCTCGACATGGCAAGGGCCCCCTGGGCTGGTGGGGGCTCCCTGGGAAGCACCAGTGCTCACTGTCTGCCCTCCCAGATCTGAGTGAAGCACAGCCACGGACCACAGATGTGCCAAAGTTGGGAATGAGGAGGAAAAACCCAGTGAAAGATGTGAACAGAGTGGCTGGAGTGCAAAGATCAAGCCCATCACAGCTCAGAGGCTTGGTCAGAGCCTTCCCAAGAGGTTTCCCGAGATGGATCCACCCCACACGGACAGCTGGAGGGTCCTCCCAGACTCTGCTCTGAGTGCTCAGGGAGATTCACTTCACTAATTAAGGTGCAGGTTTGGTTAAATTTCTTTAAGCTTCCATTTAGATGGTGCTACTTGGAGTTAACACGAGGTGAACAAAATTGAGTTAGTCCACCTTGACTCTAAATGAAAGTGTCTACAAAGGTATTTAATGCAATTTGACTAATCCATTTAAAAGTTAATTCAGATTATTTTCCTGATCTCCTTGGGCACACAGGCCCTCATTAACTTCAGCAGAACCTGGCAATGGACCAAGCTCCACCACTGAACTCAGCCCAATTCAGGCTGAACGGAGCTTGGAGCAACTGGGATAGTGGAAGGTGTCCCTGCCCCTGGCAGGGGGTGGAAGGAGATGAGCTTTAAGGTCCCTTCCCACCCAAACCATTGAATGACTCTAAGCCCTGTCCTCCCCCACAGGACCAGGGTGTGGGGAGGTGCTGGATGCTCCCTCAAGCTGTGGGAGAGGTGGCTCTGCCTTTGCCATCCCCAGGGTAACCAGAGGGATACCAGTGGTGTCAGCTGAGCACCTCAGTCACTTAAAATAAATCCTGACTGCAATGCAGAATTGCAGTTTTTCCCTTCTGTTTTAGAAAAGGGGATGGACTGAGTAGCTGCAGAGCCTGGTCTGCCAAGCGTGCAGCAGTAAGCTATTATTCCTCCCAATTAAAAACCATATTAACATTTGTAGAGCACTGTCATTGAGCCTGTAACAATCTCTGCTGGCTCTGCTTTACGTATGAATGAGAACATAACAGTCCTTTGCAGACAGATGGAAAATGACTTTCCTTTCTTATCTACTGTGTTCAGAGATGTGGGAGCATTAAAAGCTTTAAGCCCCTTCTTAGAAATCCCACCTTGGTAAAGCCTGTACCTGCCACCAGTGGGACCAGTGGCCTCAGCTGCAGCAGTGGAGGAGGGAGGGGGTTTTCTCCTAAAGCAAAAGTTCTCTGCCAAATGTTGCAGTCTGTGATCATAAGTCATAGAATCACAGAATGGTTTGGGTTGGAAGGGATCTTGAAGCTTGTTCCACCCCCTGCCATGGGCAGGGACACCTTCCACTGTCCCAGGGTGCTCCAACCTGGCCTTGGACACTTCCAGGGATGGAGCAGCCACAGCTTCTCTGGGCACCCTGTGCCAGGGCCTCCCCACCCACCAGGTAAAGAATGTCTTCCTAACATCTAATCTAAATCTACCCTGTTTCAGCTTAAAGCCATTCCCTTTTGTGCAGACCTTTGTGCCTCTCTGTCCCTTAGCAGGAGAGGGACATTTGTGCTCTCCCACACGTGTCATTTGCTTCATCATCATGTCAGAAGGTAAATTACTGCTGAACTGACTCAGAAACACAGACTGTCTGTCTGTGTGACTCCCAACCTCACCATCCACCTTCTGACCTGACCAAGCTCCAGACCAGCAGTTCCCAGCCATGGGAGGGGGGTCTGGCTGCTGCTCCCTTGGTCCCCCTGCCCAGGACGGTGCCAAGCTCTGCCCAGCCCACACTGCTCCCACCTTAGACCTTGGCTGAGTGATGCAGTTGTGCTGAATTCTGGGGACATGAGTCACAGGGAACTCACAGCAGCTCCTGTTTTTCCAAGGACCAGGCACAGAGTGGTCACAGGCTGGCAGTGGGGACACACTGGTTCCCAGGGGGCTCTGACCACTGCAGCTCCCCAGCCCATCCCACCCCACCATATGGGTACAGCTCCTTTCCACAGGGATAGCCCTGCTTGAGCCATGTCAGAGCCCATTGCCTCTGCAACCTGCATGTTTTTTCCCTTGGATGCTCTGCCTGCCTCTGCTTGACATTATTAATCACAGGACCATATGGCTCTGCTGAGTGCCTGAGATCCCTTCGGTGTCCCTGTGTACAGCATGTGACATTAAAATGCTAATTATTTAAATTTGATACACTTGTTAATAAAAGACCAGTGAATTTAGTTGTGGTTGATTTAACCCTTTCCTGGAGATGTTCCTTCCAGAAGTCTGAGCACCACTGAGAGGAAGAAGAGCCTCCCTGATCCACCAGCTGGTTTTCATTGTAGGAGAAGTTGGGGCTGGAGAAGAGGATGGATCTTAAAATATTTAAAATATTTGAACCTCTATTTTGGCGGAGTGGTCAAGGACTGTGCCAGGCTTGACCAGAATCCCTCTTGACCAACTCTACAAAAGGTGTCTGAAGTGGCACAGAGCTGTGCTCCACCTGCAAGGACAGCATTGTGTTGTGTTGTGTGTGTTGTGTTGTTGTGTGTGTTGTGTGTGTTGTGTTCTTGTGTGTTGTGTGTGGTGTGTGTGTGTGTTGTGTTGTTGTGTGTGTTGTGTGTGTTGTGTGTGTTGTGTGTGTTGTGTGTTGTGTTGTGTGTGTATGTGTTGTGTGTGTTGTGTGTGGTGTGTGTGTGTGTTGTGTTGTTGTGTGTGTTGTGTGTGTTGTGTGTGTGTGTTGTGTGTGTTGTGTGTGTGTGTTGTGTGTGTTGTGTGTGTGTGTTGTGTGTGTTGTGTGTGTGTGTTGTGTGTGTTGTGTGTGTGTGTTGTGTGTGTTGTGTGTGTGTGTTGTGTGTGTTGTGTGTGTGTGTTGTGTGTGTTGTGTGTGTGTGTTGTGTGTGTTGTGTGTGTGTCGTGTTGTACATGGAGGACCATCCCAGCGCTCCCCACGCCTGTTCCCACTCGCAGACCCCCAGGAGGTGGGTGTGCAGACCCCAGTGGGTGTGCAGACCCCCAGGAGGTGGGTGTGCAGACCCCAGTGGGTGTGCAGACCCCCAGGAGGTGGGTGTGCAGACCCCAGTGGGTGTGCAGACCCCCAGGAGGTGGGTGTGCAGACCCCAGTGGGTGTGCAGACCCCCAGGAGGTGGGTGTGCAGACCCCAGTGGGTGTGCAGACCCCCAGGAGGTGGGTGTGCAGACCCCAGTGGGTGTGCAGACCCCCAGGAGGTGGGTGTGCAGACCCCAGTGGGTGTGCAGAGAAGCCTTTCCTGCATTCAGCTCCCCATCTTCCCCCCCAGCTGGGAGACTCTGGCGCTGCCTGCTCTGGTCCTTCGGGCCCATCCATCACTGCCTCTCGCTCTCAAGTTTTCCAGGCATCACTGAGAGCAAACTCACAACATGTTTTCTCCAAACAGTGCAAACGACCCCGACAAATTCCACTCGTCCCAGATTTACATTTCGAGGTGCTCTATTCATATTGTTGAGTCTCTGGGTGTGAGTCAAGCCTGTCCACTCACCCCTGATCCTGGGCAGTGGGAAGGCTGTGATTCACCTCCCCTGAACTTCTCTCCACAAGTTTAGTGCAGCCCAATGGTTCCACATGAGTTGGAACTGGCTATTCCAGCCTAATGCACAAAAATATGAACTTTGAGGGCTAAAGCTGCAGTGACAAGTGATTCTGTCATTACTTTCAGTAAAACTAAAAGCAGTCATGTTAAGAGAGCCTTTGCCTCACTGTCCTTGGATTTTCCAAGTCCTCACAGCTTAAGAGATAACTAAATGTTGGGCTGGTAATCTGTAAAGTGCAAGTGACCCTCATTTCCACATCCCTCCTTCCCCTTAATTGCTTCATTCTTTTCCAACCTCTCAGCCTGTTAAACCCCATGGTTTTTCTCTGCACATCACAAGCTCTTCCTGTTCTTGAAAAGATTCGGTTAAATTCCTTTTTGCTGCTTTTGTATTGGAAATTTATGCAAAATTTATAAACAAAAAAGTCCTGGGCAGAAATCTCACTTTTTTGTTCTAAAAATGTTCAGAACAGGACTTGTGGAACGTCAGGAATAATGATCCAATCCAGCTAGATTTCAACAGCAAGGAGAAAAAAGAGCCTCTTGAGAATGGCAGATTGAGAAATGACTACATTAAATATAAAAAAGAAAAAGAGTGTGTAAAGCTTCCTAACTTATTAAATTTCTTGCCACAGATCTATTAAACAGGATGTAAAGGACCCACTGAGTCCAAATCAAGCCCCTGCTCTCTAATGAAGCCACTGAGAACGTGTCCAGCTCTGTCCCCATGTCCCCGTGTGCTGGTGCAGGATGGGGCGTTGTTTTTCAAAATTTCTTGGCTTTTTACAACCTAGGAACTCTCCAGTCCCCCCTTGACCTTAATTATCTGTGTGCAACACATGGGAATATCATTCCCTGGAGGATCCCCTGAGGAGAAAATGGCTGCAGCCTGAGGAGAGGCAGGACCAGGCTGGGATCTGAAACCAAATGCCTTCAGCAGCACCTCAGTTATCCTGCTCCTCTACAATTAATGTGTTCATTAAAATGAATTATTTACCTAAAATACAGTAGTAATCACTTATTAATTATATATAATACCTCACAATGGCTAATTTTTTTATGCCCTGCCCAAAGTGGAGGAGTTGTTTTTCAAACATTAGAAAGTCTGACTCCTCATTTTTATCCCAGAGTCCACTTAGGTTTTTAAAAGGCTGATGCCAAAATAGGCCAAACATGGAAAAATGGGAGCGGGGCTGCAGAAAAACAAATTAAATCCTTCAAACATAAATGGCTTTTTTGCATCAGGCACGTGCTGAGCTCAGGGCTGTATTTTATGGAGACTGGTGCAGGCCTGTCCCCTGCTGCAGATGTCACCTTCCCTCAGCCACACAAGGGATGGACAGAGCAGAGACCCTCAGACTTCAGAGGTTACTCAGGAGGTGGGGAGGCCCTGGCACAGGTTGCCCAGAGAAGCTGTGGCTGCCCCATCCCTGGAAGTGTCCAAGGCCAGGTTGGAGCAACCTGGGATAGTGGGAGGTGTCCCTGCCCATGGCAGGGGGTGGAACTGGATGAGTTTTAAGGTCTCTTCCAACCCAAACCATTCTTTGATTCTCTGATCTTCACCAGGATCCTGAGAAGCACCATGGACAGATCCCGCCTGGAAAAGAAAAGAGGATTTGGAGGTTGCAGGATTTTTTTCCTTTATTGAAAAGTTTTACTTGGGACCAGTTTTTTACGTATCAGGGGATTCGGGCAGGCACCTAATGGAGTTTTCAGAGGGACTTGGCTGCATTGATTTCATGCCTATCTGCACCTTTCAGGGCTTTAACACACTCCAGAATCTGGCCACAGGATCTCTGCTGCAGCATATTTTGGCAGAGCTTTCACTGGAGACGTGGGGCCAAATCCTCAGCTAACATAAATCACTGACACAAGTGGCACTAGGCTGATTTGCACCAGTCACAGAGTTTAAATTAAAATTTAATTGAAAACTTAAGCTGTCATTAATTTTCAATGGATGGTTTTTGCAAGAATGCAGCCAGATCTCCACCAGCTCAGTCTCCTGCCTGCCCATCTCCAACAAAGGAACAAAGAACTGCTGATTACCACAGCCATGTCTGATGGATTCTGATCCTCTGCCTTTACCTTTCCTTCAGCACTGTCTGCCAGCACAGCCTGTGTGATCCTTTGTATCAGGAGATCAGTTATTTCCATGCAAATCTCATTAGTTATCGCCACCCTCTCCTAGAGTAATTGACTTTCTGCAGCCTGGGCTGTATCGTGGCTTCCCCAGCTGGGGTTTCTATTATGTTGCATCTTCTATTAAGTGTTGCCCTAGAAATGAGAGCAAAAAGCAGGAATTCACAAGATAAGGTGTGTGTACGTGTGTGTGCATGTTTATGCAGGGACACACACACAAACAGTGATGTATAAACCAGGATATTGGTTTTAACAGTAAAATAAATTGATTTTGACCTTGGACAAGGGATTCCAACATACTGTTTATAACATGTAAATATTTCACTTGGATTTCTTTTGGAAGTAGCTTACAGTCCAAAAGAATTGTTGTCAGCAAGTAATATAAAATCCAGGAGAATTGGGATTGTTCAGCCTGGAGAAGAGAAAGATTTGGGGGGACCTAATTGTGGTCTTTCAGTGCCTGAAGGAAGCCTACAAGAAACCAGGAGAGAAATACTTTACCAAGGCCTGGAGTGACAGCACAAGGGAGAATGTTTTCAAACTGACAGAGAAGAGGTTTAAATTAGATTTTAGGAAAAAATTGTTCCCTGTGAGGGTGGGGAGGCCCTGGCACAGGTTGCCCAGAGAAGCTGTGGCTGCCCCATCCCTGGAAGTGTCCAAGGCCAGGTTGGAGCAACCTGGGATAGTGGAAAGTGTCCCTGCCCATGACGGGGGGGAACTGAATGATCTTTAAGGTCCCTTCCAGCCCAAAGCATTCCCTGATTCCATGTGTAGGTGTTAGACATAATTTTTTCCCTTTGCCATGGAAGCCTTTGGAATATCCACAGTGAATCTCAAGGAATTATTCTTCTGAGTAAAATTAATTTGCAGAAGGGAGAAAATACAATCCTAAGGGACAGGCTCATTCCAAACCAATAAAGGCATGTGTCACAAAATTGGGATGGTTCCTATTTAAGGCATAAAGATTATAGAATGTTCTGATCTGGAGAGGACTGACAAGGGTCATGGAGTCCAGCTCCACATACAGGACAACCCCAAAATCCCACCATGTCCCTGAGAGCATCGTCCAAACACTCCTTGAGCTCTGGCAGGTTTGGAGCCATGACCAAACCCTGGGGAGCCTGTTCCAGTGCCCTGCTGCAGCCAAGCTTTCCAGAGCACGAGGTAACAGGGAGAGTGGGATGACTGATGTAAGGAGTGATCTAATTTCCCGATTGGTTAATCCCAAATTAAAACCCTTGTGGTAGGATTTAGGTCTCTGGTAACGTGGAGCTGTGGGTTGAAGCGGAGCCCGGCTCGTAATGAAGTGAGTCCCATTAGCAGGGGATGGCCGTGCTCTGTGTCCCTCATTAAGCAGCACCACTGCTCCTGAAAATGAAGAAAAATGCCTTAGACTGGATGTAATCGGGCATGGAGAGGCACAGCCAAGGCACCAAAGTTGAGATGACTTGAGAGAGATGTGATTTTGTGCAGCAGCAGCACAAGGAACGGTGCTGGTGAGGCTTTAAAATAACGCAGAGAGAGATTTGTGCTGAAATTTTCATAGATGGGAAGTATTTCTCACTCCCAGAGTCTGTGCAGGATTAACTTCATGTTAGTATAAGCTCCAGAGAAAGATGTCAAGAGGCAGAGGTCAGCAGGAAAAGCTTGGAGACAGGAACTGTGAGGATAATTGAAGGAGGAGGAGGGGAAGCTGCCAGCTGGCTGTGATGGGATGCTGTGGGCAGAGCAGGGGTTTGCTTTGGCACTGCTGAGGAGGGAGAGAGGGAAGGATGGAGAAGGGGGAGAAAGTACCCATGATGTCCCCAACCCACTAACAGATACCCCTGTGTCATGTGCCAAATTATTTAATGATCCATAATGCACTGGCGTCCCTGGAATGGCTTCCCAACAGCTGCATTCCCAAACAGCACCTTTGGTCTCTGTCCTAGAGTTTTGTCAGGTGTTTTTTAGGCCCAGGGAGGAAGATTTTAAAGATGCTGTGGAACAATGTAGTGGTGGGAGCTGGGGGAAAGGGGCTGTGGTTGCACCCAGCAACATCTTTCTAGAGGTTCAGACCGAGATCCCAGTCCAAACCTGCCCTGAGTGCTGCTCCAGGGAAGTTTTCCACTGTGCCATGCATGGAAGTGGCCCCTCTGTATGAGCAGCTCATCGTGGGGTGTCCCGACAGTGGGTGAGATGGGGAGGCTTTTCCAGTGGGTTTGTTTCAATTCCATCCCTGACTCTTCAAATCCATCGAGCCAACAAACCAGGAAGTGCAGCGAAGTATTAATTCTGCAGCTTGGCTGTGAACTTCAGCTCCTGGTCTTGTGACTTCCACCAGGAAAATGCCAGCGGGAGGATAACCTTTTGCAGGCATCAGTTGTCTCAGAACATGACTCTGCCCCCCTTTTAGGAGAGCAAATGGCAACATGATGAGGGCAAATGAAAGAGCAAACCTCCTGCAAAGTGGTGCCCTGCTCCCTGACCCCCCATCACCCAGGGCTGGACCACTGGACCACCCAGCCAGGAGCTGCTCAGCACATCCTGTAATGGGGCCTGACAGCAGCCTTACATGTAGAACCCAATTCATCAAAAAAAGGGGCTTTCTGGTAGCTGTCGGATGCAGTTTGGTGGGTGAGGGTGTGGTTTTGGCAGCTGTTGGAACTGTCATTGTCCTGGACACCATCAGGGAAAATGGGGCATCCCAAGTCCTTGGGGAAATAACCCAGAAACCAGCTCTGGATAACAACAAAATGTCTGAGATGTGAAAACTATACCAGGGCAGCCTCTCTTCTTGTTCTGTTCTTTAGTATTAGAATCTGTTTGATGTGAATAACTTATAATGAGGCTTCTCCTGTTGCCAAATTTTTGGTATCTTTGGCTAAATTTGCTTCAGGTTGTGCCTGGGCTGCCACACTGGTGTGTTGATATCCAGCAGGAATGGTTTGTCTGATTGTATTGGGATCTAAATCTTGCCCTTCCTCCCACAGACATCTCCACCTCTCATTGTTTTCATTTCTTCATTCCTGTTCCCACACCCTTCTGTTCTCATTCCCTCATGAGCTTGTCCCTGGGCAATCACTCCTTTCTCCACTGCACATCAGAAATGCCTGTTTGAGTTGTTCTGCTCTCCAGGGCATCACAGAGATTTTCCAAAGGCTTTTGTGTGTGATTTTTACTGTTCCTAGTGCAGAGAAACCATCATCACCCAGTCAATGGGTGTCAGGATTCAGGTCTGGGTGCTGAAGCTCCTTTCAGAATAGGTTTATTGCAAACAAGTGAGTTCAAACTCACTTTGTGTCTACACCCAGAAAATGTGGGAATGCAGATTATTAGAGTTCTTTGTTTCCTGCTGATGGGAGGTGTCTGCAGGCACCCAGTGCCAGATGGGTTGAGCCACCAGGGACTGTGTCACCCTGATTCACAGCAAACACACACTAATGAAACACGATCACAGCCTCAGACAGCGTTGTCACAAATGCTTTAAAACACATTTCCTTTGGATTCACTTTCATGCACTGACAACATCAGCCCATTGGACTGACAGCAGCAGTTGGCAGCCAGGAGGTGACGTGTGCCATGGCTGAGCAGCTCCTTCCAGGCAGTTCTGCCTCTCCCCTGCCTGCAGCACCAACTTCAGAACCTCAGCCTCCATCCCCAGGCACACAGAGCCTCAGCCATTCCCTCCAGTCTCCCCACTCAGGCTGTTTTTTCCACGCAATCCACTTTCCACTGGTGCCCATTCCAGGGTCTCCATCATCAGAGACAAACTCGGTGCTGAATTTGATGCTCAAGAGAGAGAAAAGTGTTGTCTCTCCCCTGTGATCATTCTAAAGGGACTGAACTCTGTCTATAAACTGTCCCTCTTTTTCCTGCGCTGCTTGAGAAATTCCAACAGAATTCATGAAGGTGGGATGATGCATGTAGGAAACTGAGAGCTTGGCTGCTTTAATGCAGGGGTGGATTAGGACTTAGTAAATGAATGGCTATTTCCAAAAAAGAGGCAAAACAGAGAATGAGGAAACATCTGTGTGCTCTGCAGATGACGTGAGCACTGGCACTGGTGCTTGGCAGAGTGGGAAGCTTGGTCTGGAGCAGCATTTGCTGTGTGCACGGGGTCACTTCACCCTGTAAGAGCTTCAGGGAAAGCACAGGCTCTAAGAAATCCCAGTGCACAGAGGGGAAGTGGGGATTAGAGCTAAGAAAGTCCCAAAAGCACAGGAGGAAATGGGGAATGGGGGGCAGAGGCATTTTGGGGTCTGTGCAGCTTCCCAAGACATCACTGTCCTCTGCTGTCCCTCTGCAGAACTCAATGCACAGTCTCAGAGCCTAAAAACCCTCTGTGCCACAGCAATCAGGCTTCCTTCTCCTTCCTTAAATCCACGGAGGCATTTCAGCTGGATTTGTAGTGATTTGACTGTCAGTTTTAATAAACAGCTTAAACAAACAGCACGTGCCAACCACTCTTGCAGCCTCTCACTTGCTCAAACATTTGGCAGATTTGAATGTTGGGCGATGGATTTAAGGGAAGTGTCTGTGCTCATGTACCAAGCACAGTTGCTGGTGGAACAGCTCTGCTAGAGCAGCAGGCAAAGGGGGGATCCAAAGCTCCTGCAGCCCTGGCTGCAGCTCTTAGATGCTTTTCCCTTTCCCCTGTGCAGCTCTGTTCCTCCATAGAACTGTTGAGGCTGGAAAAGATCTTTAAGATCGAGTCACTTGAGGTGTTAAAAAGGCAGCAAACACAAATCCTGTGAGACTGGGTTCAATGGTCAAGTCTTCCCATGAGGGAGGTGACTGGGAGAAGCAGATCAGGATGGGATAAGGTCAGGTAATACATAGGATGTTGATGGGATAACACAGAACTCAGGCTGCCTCCGCGTGGGCCTGGCAGCTTGTTTGCTTTTCAATCAAAACAGGCCTTAAATTCCATGTTTGCCTTTTGCAGCACATTCATGAGTTGTAATCCAAGATTTCTTTTGAATAATTTATAGGAGGTATAAGCCACATTAAGCAATCATCACCTGTGTGCCAGGAAATGGCAGAAGGAATGGGGGATACTGAGTTAACCAAGGCCATGGTTACAGCAGCTGCATTTTGAAGCCAGCGGGAACCTTCCTGGGTGCTGTAAATGTGCAATTCTGTCCAAAGGCTCATTATCGCTCTAGACATACCAGCCAAAAACTGCTGGAATTCCTTCAAATGGCCTGGAGAGCTCATTTAATAAATCAAGTGTCCAAAAACATAAGTTGTAATGCTCCTGGAGCACGATGTGCTTGGGAGACTCTCCTTAGCCGAGAGCAAAGACTGCAATAACCTGCCAGCAATGTGAGCAGTAACAACTCTCCTGGGAATGATTTTTTTGATGGCTCCTGAACTCTTGGTCCTTATATTCTTCTGCTACTGCTTGAGTGAGCAGGCTGGCACTGAGGGATGTCCCAGAACCCTCTGTGTCACAGCCAGTGAGGTGTTGTACACAGGTTATCACTGCCCACCATGGACTGGAGTGTGAGAGTCACAGAATCCAGAATGATTTGGGTTGGAAGGGAACTTAAAGCCCATCCAGTCCCACCTCCCTGTCATGGGCAGGGACACCTTCCACTATCCCAGGTGGCTCCAACCTGGCCTTGGACACTTCCAGGGATGGAGCACCCACAGCTTCTCTGGGCACCCTGTGCCAGGGCCTCCCCACCCTCACAGGGAAGGATTTCTTCCTGCTATCTAATCTAAACCTACTTTCTCTCAGGTCAGTTCTCCTTGTCCCTTATCCCTTTGAGAGGTGTTTCTGCCACCCCGGGACAGGCACTGCTCCTGTGCTGGGATTTATTGCCATGCACAGCACACCAAGGACCCAGCACAGCATCCCAGCTTCCACACATCATCATCTTCTTCTCTTCCAAGGCAGGCTCGAGCCCCAGCCTGTCCAATATGCTCCTCTTGTGGGAGCCCATTTAGGGACAAAATTACACCATCCCAGAGCACAGCTGCAATAACTTCTCCAGCATTTCCTTGGGTGCCACATTTATTTAGCAAGCTTAGAAAATACCCTGTCAGGCTGAGCCAGAAGTGCAGCTTTTCCTGCAGACAGGAGATTTCAGCAAGCAGCACAAACATGAGGAAACCCAAATCCAATGGCTTTCAGGGTAGAGTTTATTCTGTATCTCTCATGGCCTCAGCACAGTCTGGTTACTCCCTGCAGCTTGTTAGGAGCAGCAGTGGTGGGGATGGATTGATCTGTAAAATCCAGGGCATTGATTTATAGCTTGAAATCAGTGTTAACTTTAAAAAGAGCTTCCTAAATTGGTAATTTTAGGCAGAAATGGATTAAACAGTCGGGAGAGACAAAGAAAAACAGGAACTAAAACAGACAGGGATTAGGGAGGACCACTCCTCCTTCTCTCCTGCTCCAAGAGGTGGTTGGCTGTTCTTAAGCAAGCCCTAGCAGGCACATCCAGCTAATTCTTGGAAGCCTGTGCTGGCTGGGTTCCCACTGCTCCCCAACAGCAATTATTTGTGTTTAGTGAAGGAATGAAAGCTGTGGGGCTGCCAGAGGTGACCCTGAGTCCCACAGATGAGACCACCCATCACAGGGTGCTGCTGTCAATGCTCATTAGCAGGGAAATCATTATTCCCCTCTCCTCAGTCACCAAATTCTAGCACGCAAACAATCTGATTATACTTAAATTGCTTTAAAACCATTAGAGATAATCAATTCACAATAAGGATCTGCCATTCTGCAATCAATTTTCTCGTCTGCCTGCAAAGTTTTCCTGGCTTGAGGAAGTTCCCTGGAGCCTGCAGGTGGTTTTCAGGGTGAAATAGGTTGGTCTCATGGTCCCTGGTTTCCCAGTAAGGCTGAGCCTCAAGATGCTGCCAGAGGATGGGTGAGGGTGATGGAAGTGGTCGTTGCTTGGCCAAAAAGACTCCAAAAAGGGAGACAAAAAGGATGAAACCAGCAGAGGATGGAAGTTGAAGGAGAAGCTATTGTTCTCTGTATGATTGCGAGGGGAAAAGAGGAAAGAACTGATGTATCCAGCAGGTAAGAATAGGAAGCAAAAAAATTCAAATTGATCAAAAAATTAAATATTCATAGGACATTATTCATCAAGATTCATTTTGCCAAGTGGGTGAAATGAGGCAAGGGAAGAAATTAGCTTGCTTGAGAGTGTCAAAGTGATTATGTGATTAAATTGCAATTTATAATTTCTCCTTCAAAAGTGTTACTCCTTGATTTGTGTTTCTGCCCCCTCTCTACTTTCCCTGAAGACTCTGGTTATGTGTCTATGACCAGTGAATGCACAGGGCTTGTCCTAAAGCAAAGCCTGCAGACAGGAGATCCCTGTCCCAAATGCATCCTTTGCCAGCTTTTCCCATTGTTTATTTTTCCTAGAGGATACTTGCACATCTCATGACCATCCTCCCTCCATTCCCACAGATCCACAGCTTCATTTACCCATTCCACAGGCTCCTCTCTTCCTCCCTGACCTCTGACTGTTGTACCACGTAATCCATTCTCTCACTGGATCTGTAAGGAGATTTGGTGTAGAAAAGCTGTGTTTTGGTGCTTGTTTCTGTAATCTCCCAATGCCAGGAAGGCTGGAACTCCCACTCACACAACCCTCACTCCAGCACATACCAGATGTGCTCAACACAGGCAGAAAAAGCAAGGAATAAACTTGTAATATTTTACTCTCATTTAAGAACTCAGCCATTTGTTGTTGTTGTAGCACCTACCCTAAAAAATGAAGTTATTTCTGTTTTGCTGCCCAATAAAGATTAGTGGCATATGTTGGCTTTTTGAAAAAAACCCACTATTAATTCCTGGCTTGTTTATGAACAGCACAAGGCTTGCATGGGTTAATTAGTTAAAGCAGGTTTTTCTTCAAGTGAATAAGCAGGCGTGAGGTTTATAGCTCTGTCACCCAGTTTATTTGTTCACTTTCTGTTTTATATGGAAATACACTTACACAACAATAAATAAAATCAGCCACGACAAGGCTTATGTCTGCAGCAAACATTTAAGCCCTGCCAAGGCAGTAATGCACAGAACAGTTGGAGTTATCAGCCTGCAGGAGCTGGGTTTGCCTCTGAAATGGTGGGAGAGGTGTTTGGGGGCACAGGGGCTGTGCCCAACTGCAGCCAAGAGGGATTGGGAATGAGGGGATGAGTGCTCTTGTAACTGCCATTACTTTAATAATTATTTTGAGTCCCAAGAGCATCCCCCATTTATTGCCAAGCCACTGGCAGGGGAATGGCTTTTCCTAAAGGATTCCGTGTCCTCATTCAAAACCACATGCCACTGAACTTTTTCAGACACAGTTTTAGGAACAGCATTACCTGCTCACCAATTGCTGCCTCTTTGGTCTGGAAGAACAACACTGCTTTAAACTGCACCAGCTGGTTTCCTGCTCCCTGGGTGAGGGTATGGCACTGAGCACAGGGCTGCACAGGAGGAGTAGCTCCTCTAGTCCCTGGCATTGAAAGCCAATTAGAATATCTCATAAAGTGCAGGTATGGGCTGATAGAACATTGCAATGACACTGAGCTCAAGGAAAAAGCCCGATTAAACCGCTCTAAATCCGTTTACTTGGTTGTTTCTGCTTCACTTGCAAGACGTCGTTATAATTACTTGGCATTGGCAAGCCATTACTCAGAGGTTCTGGGCCAGGGTAGCAGAAGACATGATTGTCTCATAAACCTAATGAGCCATATTGATTAGTGGGGGATGAGGACTGAGGTATAAACAGCCCATATTCCTTATTTGTCTAGTTTTTAGATCTGTGTTTGCAGCCTGGGCCTGACAGTGAGTTATGGGGGGTGCTGTGTGTTATGTTACTTCTCACATAACACAGCTCAGTATTTGCATTCCCTCCTCTTGTCACCAAAATCAATAATGGATGGAGAGTCCATAGAAGAAGATGCTGGTGGGACAGAAGAAGATGCTGGTGGGGAGCAGAGCCCAGGGTGTCCATGAGCTGGCACTGGAAGTTTGGGAGTTACAGCACAGATTGACCACGGTGGTTTCTCAATGACACTTTTGAATGTTTTTAATTTTCCTTATTCCGATGATACCTCAGACCTAATGAACACTTCAGTATTTAAAAGGGGCTTATAAAAAGAGAGGAAGTGACATTTTACACAAGTAGACAGTCATAGGGCAATGATTTTAAACTATAAGAGGGAGATTTGGGTTACATGTTAGGAAGAATTTTAGGAAGAATCTTTTTTCCTCCCTGAAATCAAGGAAAAACACAACTTTCTGAAAACCCTCTCTATTTTTTGTCTGTGCTACTCTGACTGGCCACCTTGAGCTCTGAGGGACCCATGGCATGACTATGTCCTGTGTGGTCCAGGACTGATGCTGGTGAACAGCAAAGCAGGAGCCAAGTCCCAGTGGGGCAGCACTGGCTCCACTCTCCTTGCAATGTTCCAGCTGGGAAATGGATCCACCATTCCTGCTCTTACTGCAGCCCTTTTTTAATTGACAGTGGCTCTTAATGCCTTACTCTGCATTTTATACCTTCAAATGAGAGACTTTTGATGTCGTGTTGATTAATTATTTGTGCAATGGGAGTGATTGGCTGCCCTAGATAGTAATGGGGGTACTGGAGGTGTGGGGGCCCTTGCCCAGAGGACCCACAGTTCCCAATGGAGGTGGAAGCCCCGCCATTACACCTGGGGCACCCTCAGGACACTGTTCTTTATTAAATCCCAGGGTTTGGTGGTGCTGAGGGGAACAGCATCAGTTTGAGGGACATGGGCAAGGCAGGGGCTGATCCTCACCTGCTCCCCAGGGACGTGCTCAGAAATGCTGGTTGCACAAAGCAGTAGAAATGAGGCAGTAGGAAATTAAATATGCTTATTAGAGCTAAAAATAGCAGCTCTGTTCTTTGGTAATGCACGAAAAAAAAGCCCCTTGTACCAGAAAAATACTTTGGGCCTCTGCCAGGCAACAGATGCGAGGAACCTCTCGCAGCCTCGCTGGTGGAGCTGGTGCCGCTGCCTCCGAACCTCGGGGCTCCTATTTTTAGCAGTGGATCAATGTAGGCTTTTCTGCCCATGAAGGAAAAGGCAGGCTGGGCTCTCCAGCCAGCAAGGCAGGTGTGAGGGAGCCTGTGTTAAATATTCATTCCTGTTAGACAAAGGGTTGTTTGGTCTCCATCACTCGGAGGACGTGGATGGAGGATCCAGGGGGTTCCCGAGGGTGGCAGTGCTGAGGATGAGCTCGGTGCAGCCGACCTGGCAGCACTAAGGCACTGCCATCCTCGAGGAGTTCTCACTCCTTGAGCAAGCAACAAGCCAGATGCTTCATTGAGTCACACTGCTGATGGGTTTGAGGATCCATGCGTGGGTGGAGGTGGTGTATCCTCGAGCAGGGCATTGGATATGAACCCACTGTCTCAGTCCAAAGCATTTTGCAAGCTGGTATTAATTAACCTTGGCAATGCCTTTGTTCCTGCACTCTCAGCCAATACTGCCGTCCTGGTACTTAATGTGGAGAAACTGAGGCAGGCAAGGATGGCACATCTCTTCTGTGCCCTCCAAAGAGACCGTGTTACCCCAGTTCCCAATCCAGTCTTTTAGTATGCCTTGCTCCTACATCCTTGTGTCATTCACACAGGCTACAAAGCTGCTCTTTTCCCACCAGCTGCTTTCCTTTGCAGCTTTGAACCCATCTTTGCCCGTGTGAGAGGAGCTGAAACACTGGCAGCGACAGCTCAGCTCCAGCTCAGCTCCATTCCCCGGGCAGAAGGTGCAATGCTGCACCCCTGTGGGAACTGGGAGCCTTGGACATCAAACCTGGATATCTGGGTGGACATACATGAGCTTCCTGTGACCTACATCATCCCTATTTAAGCCCATGTGTGACCCAGGTACTAAAAGAAGGGAAGAAAAGAGGGTCCTGGGCATGAGAATTCTTTCTGAACCTCTGGAAGTGGTGGTGATGCAATTCTCTGAGGGATGAAGGCAGCTAAGATTTCTCCAGCTTGCAGGGATCCTGGAGTTGTGTTTTGGAGATAACAAGCAGTCAGAACTGTCACTTCTTGCAGGCAGGTTAATCCTCTAAACTTGAACTACATTTCTTCTGGAAATACGTATATTTGATCATACAAGGGGGCAAAAAATTAAACAGGAGCCCTATGCAAACAGGAAGTTATGCAAATCACCTTATACATTAGACTGATGAAGTTTGAGGTTGCTGTTTCAACTCACATTGTCTGAATGCAAATTCTAAAATAATCTGCTAAATGCCAGCAAGCCTGACACACATGATAATATCAGGCCAGTTCCCCTGGTCCTCTGTGCTGCTGCCAGTTCAGTTCTCTCCAATATAATATACATATTATAACAATATTATGCATGTTCTATCGATATTATACATATTCTCTCAACATTATACATCCTTTCAGACCTTTTCCTTAACTGTGCTCTGCTCTGCATGGGAGGGGAGAGCTTTCAGTCCCTTTTGCACTGGTGATTTTTCAAGAGGATCTTTCCCAGGGCTGCTGCAGAGCTGCCAGCAGAATTCTGCATGAGACCACTGAGACAGGGTCTTTCTGTATGGAATTAGCAGAGACTCCAAAATGCTGGCAGGCTGGCCTGGGATTAATCGGGGTGGCCACACAAGTATCCTGTCGTTATTAAACTGAATGAGTCATGTTTTCAATAAACTACTATATATGCTAGAGAAAGGCTTTCCTGAGTAATAAAAATTCAGCTGTATTTTCTCAGCAGATGTAATAAAGTGAGAACTTGACCGAGTTCTGGAGCAGCATCCAAGACATGATCCATCTCCCGTGGAGAGCCTGGAGCTCCCTGTGGCACAACAACCTTGGAGGCTGTAGCTGCTTCCCCATGAACTGTGAGAGAGGGCTCAAGCCTGACTCCTCTCGTGCTGATTTAATGCTGCTGTGACTTTGCTGAAGTGCAGGGTAATTTATGCTTTCTGGGAAAAGAATATGGATTTAATGAGAGAGTTTTAAACTTTACAGCTACTGGATTGAAACAGTCACCCCATGTCTTGCTCAGGTATTTCTCCGTGTACCTGTGGTGCATTCCCTGTTCCCTGTGGTGTTCATATTTAGACAAGGACTTGCCCTTGTGTTCCATCTCCTGCACTGACATGGTGCTTGAGCCATCCTGCTTCACCTCTGCTCCTCCATCTGGAGAAGGAAAATAATCTTCAACAGTCGCCACATTAATATTTTAAAATCTGCCATGGTTTAACCCCAGTCAGATCTAAATCTGAAGAATAAAGAATATTTTGAATGTCTGGCCTTGGTACTTCCTTCTGCCTTTGTATTATTAAATATGTTAGAGAGGAAATACCGGCCTTAGGTTTTACCATTTCTCAGACCTTCTTTGGGCCAGTTTGTTTTTAGGAATAGGTGGGGATTTTGGGGTGTCAGCTCTCCTGGGCAGCTGTTATTGTGTTATTTATCAATGGTGTTTAGGTCTGAGGCTGAGCTGGCTGGGGAAGCTCCTGGCAGCCTGGCACAGCTTGGTGATGTCCCTCTGCAAAGCAGGGAGGGTGTAGGGGACAGAGCCAGTGCCTGGGTGCTCCTCAGCACACCACTCCCTGCAGCAGGTCATGGGAATGTGGGGCTGCTGCCCATAAAAATGTCCATTTTTGAGTGCAAACAGAGCTTTGAGATGGCCAGTCCAGCTGCAGGTGAACCACCACCAGTGATGGTGCTTCACCTGCTCTCACCTTCACTCATGGGTCCTGGGGCTTATGCCCAGCTCCCTCCTGTAGCAGCTGGGATGCTGGGGGTGCTGGCACAGTGGGGCTGGGGGATGCAGGATCTGGGGCACCCACGTGCCCCCTCCTCGCTGCCCACTGGTCACCCCTGAGCCCAGGTATGCTCAGAAAACACTTGGACAGTGTGAACACATAATTAGTGAATGTGATCAGAGCATCACGTCTGTGGGCAGCACAAAGCAGAATCGTGTTTATCAGCTGCCTCCAGGACTGTGCACCACGGTTTAATCAGGTATGAAATCACAGTGATCTCAGAGCTGCCTTCCAGAAGTTATTTGTAAGTGAAGTCCTAATGCAGACGGGGCCCTTATTATTCCTCCTGACTTACCTCATTGCCCATGGCCTTTAAAATGTTGCTTTCACATCTTCTTCCTTCTCACATTCTGTCTGCCAGCTCAGAAATAATCAAAGCAGGACCTGTGCTCTGGGTGACTCCTGCTCCTCTTTCAGAGTTGGATTCGTGCTGGCTGATGTCTGTCATGTTCCTTGGAAGAACAGGAACCTGTCTGAGGCCCCTGGGATAAGAGATTTGCCAGGGAAAAGGGAGAGGAGGGGGCCTGGTGTGTTAAATGGCTCAGAAATGCCCTGTGTTTGTGTTTGCTTCAACCTTTCCAGCTAGAACCTTTGGGAGATGTTTCCTCAGTCCCACAGCTCTTCCCCATCCACCTCTTCCCTGTAAGGATGCTACTGAGAAACACTCAAAAATCCTTCTAAGTTTATTTATATTCTTCCATATTGTCTCCATTTCAGAAGGCCAGTCACTGCCTCCCTGATGTGGGTCTGCTGCATCTCCTCTGCCTCTTGTGCCCCATTCCCAGCAACTCTCACCTCAACAGCACTTCAGAGTTGAGGCAAAACCACCTCGTGGCACACTCATCCTTGGTTTAAGTAGCCACTGGTGAATTAACCCAGAATTCCTGGCCACAGTGTGACTTTCCCAGTCTGGGGGAGGGCGGATGGGTTCAGCAGGTCCCCAGAGGCTGCTGGAGGGTGGATGCTGCACAGCCCTGACACTGTTTTCTTTCTGGCCCATTGATCCCCATTAGGAAAGCCCTTGGTGCCACTCTGCCTGCTGAGAGAAACTCTCCTCAGCACATTAACGTGACAGCAGAGCTGGCACACAAAGCACCGGCAGAAGCCAAGGAATGTGGAGTCAGAGGGAGATGCTGGAGGATTTTGCTATTGCTGCCAGACTCGGTGTGGAGAGCTCAGGAAGGCAGAGGCTGGGGATGCAGCAAGGGCCAAATTTCTGTGGGCAGAGGAGATGCCATAAACGTGCAAGTTGGATAATCTGGATAATGTGACACTGGGATCTTCCCAGTGTGGAGGAGAGAAGGCTCCAGGGAGGCCTCACTGTGGCCCTGCAGTACCTAAAGGAGGCTTATAAAAAAAGAGGGAGACTTTTTGCATGGGCAGACAGTGATAGGAGAGGGTCAGAGAAACTGAACTTTCCCCTGGAAGGGGCTGGAGGAAGGTGTAGATGTTTTCAGAAGAGAGATAATTATGTGACTCCCAGGGCAAGTCTGGAACTGCAACACTCCTGCTACTGAGAGGAGAGATCTGAATCCTGAACTTATTTTTGTGGGGATACAAGGTGGTTTTAAAGACAAATTTAAAGTCAACCCACATATATCATTAAGGATGTGGGACTTTAGGAGGCTTTATTATTAATTAACATTTATATTGCAGTAATGTCCAGGGAACCCTAAATGAAATCAGGGTCCCATTATGTGAGGGCTGAACAAACATGCTGTGCAGCGCTGTCCCTGCTCCAAAGAGCACACAAACCAGATGGTGTGAGTGGGAAAAGCAGACAAACTGAGTCAGAGAGGAGCAGGTTTGGGGCATCCCCAGGTGTGGGTGGTCACACATGGTCCCATGGTGTCAGAGCTGGCTGTCCTGGCCTGGGTCCTCCACTGCAGGACATTCTTGTGACCTTCTTAGCCACCAGTGTGAATGGCATTTGGCAGTGCAGGAGCCCTGCAATCCCTGAGTCACTGGAACATAAGGTTACTGTTGTAGGAACCAGCTGTTCATCCCCTTGTTTTGATGAAAACAACCCAGTGAAACAGGGAAATTCCTGGCTGCTGTCATGTGAGAAAATATACCTCTGCACCTGCATTGCACTGCAGGTTGAAATGGGAGCAGTTCCTAACCTGGGTGTTGTTTTATCTGGTTGTCTCTGCATAAACAAAAACTTAGCATATTTTTTTTTCCTTCAGTGATAGATTCAATGCATTTTACAACCTGTCTGCAGGAGCAATTCCTGTTTCCCAGATGAGGTGAGATGGAGTGCAGAGTTCTCTGTGCTCCTGCAATGAGTTACACACAGGGGAAGGAGCCCAGAGCTGTTGCTGCAAGGTCTGGAGAGGCTCCCTCCTCTCCAAAGGTGCAGAGTTCTCCCTAAAGATACCGAGTTCCTGGAGCAGTCAGTACTTCTTGTTTTCAGATAATACCCATAGAGGGTAGAGCCATTTCCTGCTGACTTCCTCTATAGCCTGTGTTGCAGCACAACTTCTAATTTTTGCCCCCTTGGTAACTGGCTGCTCCATCTGTGGTGTTACCACAGGACCTTTGGTGGGTGAAGCACTTCCCCTGTGTCCCCCAGATTCAGCTCTTTGTGGTCCCGATTCCACCACTGGCAGGATTGCAGCGAGTTCCTCTCCAGCAAAGCTGGTCCTTCCTGGCACTGGCTCCTGAGAGCCCCTGGCACATGGGACTCGATGGATCTGTGGGCAGGGACATGCAGGGGATGAAGGGAGGCAGCTGGACTCCTCCATCCCATCCTTGTCTTGGGATTCAGAACCTCAGCAGCTCAGGCCCCAGGTCCAAACCTCATTTTCTGTGGATTTTGCTCCTCCCTAGTGAGATTCAAAGCAGAACAAACCTGCACATGTGATGGAAGTTGTTTGCTCCCCATGAGCAGGGTCAGCAGTGCCATGAGCTGAGTTTTTGAGTTAATTATGTCCTTCTGGATGTGTTTGTGTTTGTTTTAGTGCTGTTGTCCTGTACTGTGCTGTAGTGCAATTAATCAAGTGCCAGCCAGCCTTTCTACAGCATCTTTTATTAGCTGCTATTTGAAATGAGATGCTTTGCTCATTACAATGGGTTCAACCAAGCTGTCCCATCCCAAATCAGAGCTGTGCAGTGTGTCTGGGAGAGCCAACCCTGCTTGGGAATGTCACAGAGGGAGGTTACTCCTCCTCTTTTAACTGCAGGAAGGGATGTTTCAAGGCTTCAGACAGTAATGTAAAATAATAAATGAGGTTCCATGAGGGAGAAATAAAACAAAATGAACCAGCTTGTGGAGAAAGACAGCCTGGGATTGATGGCAAGAACAGGTGCCATGCAGAAATATATTGCTCAAAAATGAGGACTAATTTACAATGTGCTGCCATGAAGCTGTGTGAGCCTAACACAGCTCCTGGTATTCCCTCTCTTTTCCACTTAGAGGGATAATTAGGAAACATTACCCAATCAGCTTAACGCTTGGACAGTTCAGGAAGAACTCGACCTTCCCATTTTTTGTCCTGGCTTTCACAATGCTCTCCTCTCTGCTCTCCCGAATGCAGAGGCACAGAAATCAATCAGGGTCCCAGGGTTTTTGCAAGAAATCGTCCATCAGGGAAAGCAATTTCCCAACACATGGAGCGTAGGGTAATTCAAAGCAAGCCAGACCACGGGCTGTGCTCTTAGGTGAGGGTAATTTCCAAGTATATTTCTGTTTTGTACTTCTTTTACACCCTGATCTGGCCAGAACCGTATTATGAGCTTGGAGAAAGAGCCCGGCGGGGTAAATGAGGTGGCAACAAACTCCTGCTCCTGATCAAAGCACTCAATCACTGTCGGGAAAGTC
Source organism: Calyptomena viridis (assembly GCA_013390005.1). NCBI lineage: Eukaryota > Metazoa > Chordata > Aves > Passeriformes > Eurylaimidae > Calyptomena > Calyptomena viridis. The sequence continues at coordinate 29,733 of WEIV01027636.1, read as the reverse complement.
ATCGCTAACCCAGCAGCCCCCGGAGTGTTTTTTCCCGGGAAATAGCTAAAGACCTTCAGGAGAGCAAAGCAACATTTCTTCTCGCAGTCTGCAATTAACTTTAGGTGTGGCAAGAAGCTCCCTGGCCAGGGGGAGCAGTGCCATGTGCTGGGAAGCAAAGGGACATTACATCACATGAAAGGCCGGTGGATAAATCAATGGATGAATAAATGCTCGTGGAGAGAACAAGAAATCAGCTGAAGGGATTAGAAAGCCTGGGGTGTTTCCTGGGCTGGGTCTGTGACAGGACTGAGTGAGGAGTTACTTCTCAGCTTCATAGCAGCACAAACTGGGGTGAACAAGTTGTTACTGGAGACTTAATGACCAGTTTGTTCAGCTCTAAAATGGCACGAATGAGGTTGGATCAGGTGACTCCACTGTGGTCCCTTCCAACCTTTCCCATTCTGTGCTTCTGTGAATGCAGGCAGCATCCTGAGGGGTCTTTATATCTAAATATGACACATAAATACACATGATATGCATGTATAAAGATAAAAAAGCAAACTTAATTTCCTCTCAGCAGGTACTCCCACTTATCAGAAATATCAACAAAATTTCTTTTCTTTATTTTTTTCATAAAAAAATTAGTAGCATGAAAGATGCACCAAAGCAGTTACTTGATAACAACAAAGAATCAGCTTCCAAATGAGAAATCTCCCTCTTGTGTCATAAAAAAGACTTTTCTGTGTTACCTTTGGAGAAGTGATGGCTGTTAAATCTTACATAATGTAACACAAACCTTGCTGAAGTGCTAAAAAATCAGACAGAGCTTGAGTGCCAAGGAATGAAAGGGAAACACTTAGCAGTGGAAATTACAAATTGCCTGATTGGAAAAAGGGGTTTCCCAACCTCCTTTGAACTGGAGCTGCTTCTTGGCTGCTGGAATACTCCAGCACTTCACAAAGTAATTGAGAGAGATGGAAGGAGTGATAGTCCAGCTTCCAGGCAGGGAACCCTCAGCTGGGAGTCCTTCCCTGCTGAACGAGTGCCTTTTACACAAGATGGGAACAGAGGTTGGGAGCAGCTCCAAGAGCTCCTGTGTGGGGTCTATAATGATATTTAGTCTATAATGATTTTACTGACCACAGGTCCCCCAGCTGCAGCCCCTCTGGCCTGGGCAAGGGCTGGGAATCAGCAGCCAAACTCTGGCAGAGCCCGACACAACCTAGGATCCAGGGCTGCATCCAGGGCTCCCGTGGCCCATCACTCCTCCCAGAGCAACCAACAGCACTCAAAAGATTTTTGGTGCTGAAGAAGGGCTCACATTCCCCAGAGAGGGTATTTACTCAAGGAATAATGGTGAAAGGATTTTCCCTTTTTTTGGACGCTTACTTTGAAAGACTGAGGCTTTGGGTTTTTGCTTATCTACCATATATTTTTATGAAATGCTTTATTCCCATTTCCCTGAGGTATAATTGGATTTTTCTCAATAAGTAACACAATAAAAAATGAATTTTGAGCATCTCTTCAGCATTCACTTGTTTAAAAGCAAACAATATCCCAATGCTGAAAATCAAGGGTGTATTTTTAAAAGCAAGACAAGGCAGTAACTTCTGCTTTAAAAAGCCCTACAAGTTTTATGAAGCTATTTTACATGACTCCAGATTTTCAAGAGGGAAGAAAAAAACACTCAGTCAAACCCAGAATATATTTTTATAGCCATGAAATTTCTAGAATGAGACTATAGATCTTGTGTTAATATGGGGATCCTTCAGAAATACACCCCCACATTGCCAGCACAAACAACACGCAGCTCTAGAGATGGATGTCATACAATATTTAAAAAGAAAAAATACATAACTCTCAGGGAGGCAGGTCTGGCTCTTTTCCCAGATGGATTCTCCTTCTGACAGCATCAAGAACATGACAGATGTGCTTCTTTCTAATTGTTTGTGGTTTATCTCTGTTGCCTGTGATACTTCAGGAGAAATCTCTCTCTTAACATTGTGTTCACCCCTCCAAGTTTTTTTGGTAGTTGATGCTCCCCAGAGGGATGTGAGCCTGCCCAGTGCTGCTGAGGGGGCTGTACCCCATCCTGCTTCTCCTCTGGGCTCCCAAAGAGCTGAGACCTCCCATTCTCACCCCATGGGACCCACAGTCCCCCAGGAGCCCCTCACTCTTATCTGTGACTCGTGTCACACACAGACACAGGAACCAGAACCACCTGCACACACTTGTGCTGACCCTCAGGTGTGTTGGAGCCATCTGGAGCTGCCCTCACCTTGGCACATCTCTGCTGTTCCTTACATCAGGAATCCACCCTGTACACACTCACAGGCAGGTACCTGATTTTTCTGCCTGTATCTGACACATCTGGTAATCACAGAATCATGGAATGGCCTGGGTTGGAAGGGACCTTAAAGACTATCCTGTTCCAAACTCCTGCCATGGGCAGGGACACCTTCCACTATCCCAGGCTGCTCCAACCTGGCCTTGGACACTTCCAGGGATGGAGCAGCCACAGCTTCTCTGGGCAACCTGTGCCAGGGCTTCCACTGCATGTTAAAAAATAATAAACATAAAGTAACCAAACAGCCTGTAGAGAGGTGTCTTCCAGACCTGGGAACCCCCTCTTTCTCCTGTCCAGCTGATTTATTGCCCCCCAAATGCGGACCAGTGGGCAGCTGAATATATTCTTATATATTTTATATATTTTTTCTGTATGGGCCTATGGGCTCAGCTACAAAATGTTTTTTTTTCTCTCATCTGCACTAATTTTCTGGATTTCAAGGCTGCAGTTGTTTATTTGCCATCCCTGAGACCACCTAGGACGTTTAGGACTCTCAGTCCCTCCAGATGTTTGCTCTTCAGCTGCTCTGGGTTCATCGAGTGTCCTCCCCAAGCCCCAGAACAGAGAAGCTTTTGGTGCCAGATGTTCCCTGATGTAACTCATGTATCCGTGACCTTTCCAGGCTCAATTCATCGCCAGTCAATCAGCTTCACGCAAAGCTCTTTCCACACAAAGGTCTCCTTTCTCCTGTGTTTCCAGGAGTGGGACTGGGCAGCGTCAGGAATGTTTGCAGCAGGAATGACCGGCCAGCAGACGATCCCGCCGATGGGCCGTGCCAACCTGGAAATACAGCCCCTCCCTTGCTATTTTGAGATGTGAATGTCAATAACGTTTTAGCTATATTTTGTGGGACTTGGAAGAAAACAGTTCCAGCGCAGCAATCCTTGGAAAACCCGAGCTCCCGTTGAGCAGCGAGCGCTGCGGACACGCGGGGGAGCTGCAGACACGCGAACGAGGGAGCGGATCCCACCCGCCCGTGTTGCACACGCGGGATTCCCGCGGCTCGGAGCGGTTTGGTGCTGCAAACCTGGACCTCCCCGCCGATCTGGATTTCAAACCGTGACTGACCCCTTAAACCCGACACAGAAGTGCAGGTGGTGGGGGCAGGGTCCGGGGGTCCGGGGGTTCTGGGAATGGGAATGTTCTGTTCTGGGACTGGATGTGTCTTGCAGGAATCCAGTGCGAGCGTGAATCCCCTGCTGACTGTCACCACTCAGTGGTCTCTGCTCCTACCTACTTTTCCCCTTAAAGCCCATTTTTTCCAGGAAGATGTGATGTTGTGCCAACTTACAGCTCCCTGGCAGGCTGCACGTCCTGCACCCGCAGGATGTGGTGAGTTAAGTCAGCTTTTGTTTGGTCCGACTTCCTTCATTTGTGGCACTTCACGAGCCCCCTTCCCCTTTTCTGCAGCCACAGACAGTGAGCAACCCTCCTGCAGACAGCCCATCTCCCTCTGCCAGCAGCCTTCTCTCCCCCGGATCTACTCGGACTTCTTGGAGCATCCCACTCCTCTTACACGCTCTCCAGCCCATCCTTGCTCCTCCAAGGGCTTCACCCAGCCCCTCGTGTCCTGGTGCGGGTGAAAATGGTGTGTGGGCAGGAAAGAGAAGCCTGTGATTTGAGCTGCCACCATTTTTCATGTATGTGATGAAAGGATGTCTGCCCTAAAACCACATTCCAAGAATAAAAGAAGAGACAACAGGTGAAAAGCAGAGAGATTGGAGAAGCACAGGGTGAGAGAAAGGTAATCACAATTACAGGTATTAATATACCAGCTGCTTGTGGCAATGCCACAGGGGCACTTCCAGCCTGGCACTGCTCAGGAGAAGCAATCCATGTGCTTTCCCCCCCGGGCTTTGAGACTGCAAGACCAGAAGCACTGCAGAAGTTCCAGTATTTCTCAAGGCTGGGAAATAATGCTCAGACAACCCTGTCTAGACAAAACCATCTTCTGAACATACTAGACAGGAGGCTGTGATGGGTAGAGGTGGCATTGTCACTGTGCAAAGGTCTGTCACCATGTGACACTTCCATCCACTTCCAGTGGGTTCGGACACTGCTGGTCTCATGGCACGTGTCACAGCCCTGTGCTGCAGCTCCCTGTGATCCCAGCACTCCCCTGCAGTCACACTCACAGAATCCCAGAATCAATTAGGTTGGAAAAGACCTCTGAGATCATGGAATGCAACCTATGACCAAACAACACCATGTCCACCAGATCGTAGCACTAAAATGCCACGTCCAGTCCTTCCTTAAACACCTTCAGGGACTGCAACCCCGCCACCTCCCTGGGCAGCCCATTCCAATATCTAATCACTCTTTCTATGAAGAAATTCTTCCTAGTGTCTAAATGAAACCTCCCCTGGTGCAGCTTAGGAAACTCCCAACAGTGGGAAAAGCCATTAAAAACTGTTTTCAGCTCATCAGAACTGGGTGTATTAGCCATGCCGAGTGAGCACATCTCGTGGAAGGTCAGAGGCAGAATAATTTGCTACGTTCTCCACAGAAAGGGTCAGTTCTCGTTCTGGCTTAGCAGAGTGCTGGGTAAGCAGCTCCGACAGCAAAAAACCTGCTGCCCTCAACAGTGTCGGTGACCCCGCTCCGGCTGAGGCATCCATGGGCAACATTCCCTCCAGCAACCGTTTCCAACGTATTTAGGACTCTTTCCTCAGCTGACAGCAGGTAAATAATCTAATAAATCTAAATGCTGATTTTTCCACATTAGCCCCATGCAGAAGAGTCGCTCAGCGCTTGTGAAAGCTCATCAGGGGGAAGTTGTGACAGGCAATAAGGGATGTGCCGAGGGCCTGCCCAGGTGAGTCACACTTCTGGGTTATAATGGTCCTTCCAAAGAAAACAAAGTGTTAGAAACACCCTCGGGCAAACCATCAGCCTCGAGAGTGCCATGAGGGGCAGGACCAGGGGGTGTGAGGGGAGCGGGGCTCAGAATTGTTGTGAGGGGAACAGGAGTGTCTCAGGAACCACGGGGGAAACTGGGCTCAGGAATACTGTAAAGAGATGTGAGAATGGGAATGCCATGGGCACCCTAAGGGGAGCAGAAACCCTGTGAGGGGAGTGGGGCTGTCCCGGGAACCATGAGGGGAGCAAGACTGGGAAGCATGAGGGTCACTGGTCTGTGAGGGGCACTGCTCCGCCATGGGCGCCATGAGGGGCTGTGAGGGGCACTGCTCCGCCATGGGCACCATGAGGCGCACACTCCCCCCCGATCCCCGGCCATTCCCCTCACTGTCTTCCCACACCCAACTCCCGCCGCCCGGG
>WEIV01027636.1:0-23807 GCA_013390005.1 Calyptomena viridis | reverse complement strand
CCGCCATCGGGAAGCCCCGGGCCGCGGCCGCCGCGGGCTCCGGTGCGGTGTTTCCTTTTGTTCGGCGCGGTTGTACCGGCCCTCGGTGCAGCTCGGGAGTCACCGAGCCCGGCCCCTGCCAGCCCTCCCGGGATGCCGGTCCCTCGGTAGCGCCCGGGCTGTGCCGCTGGAGGAGCCCGGTGTCCCGGGATGACCCGCGGCGTTCGCTCCATCCCGGAGGGGGCTCAGCCGGGCTCCCCCCGGGCCGGGGGGGCCGAAGGTCAGAGGAGCCAGCGATGGGTTTGATTCAAAGAGCTGCACAGGAGCAGTTCAAGGACTTGCACAAAATACATGCTGGAAATTTTGCGAATTTGCTTTATTCCGAGTAGCACTTCAAAAAATAATATCGTGGGGATGTTGTTTTTGGGGGGTGGATGTCACCTCTCCATTAAATCTGAGGTACAAATGGAGGAGTTACAACCACTTCCCATTTTACCCTATTTCCCTACAGTTCTGATGCAATGCCAGGTAGCTCTGTGGATGCACAACTATGAATTATTATCGTAGCTTTTTTCTTATTACATAAACACATCATGTAATTATTGTAACAACTCCAACATCACGCTATACACGCAGCAGCAGTTTGGGGAACTTGTCTATCAAGAGTTTCCAAACTGGTCATTTAGGTTCTCCTGTGAATGTGATTACACGACTGGCTCCTGGAAAATATCAGCTCCTCTTCAGGGACAGGGAAAATGAAGCTGGTCCAGGGTTATAGACATAGAGGCATTGTTGCATTGATGTAGTTGTGGAAATACCCTCTTTCAGAGGAGAAGGAACAACAACATTTGTTCTTCATGGTATTATTTTAAAAAGTAGAAGAGTTTTAAGCCAAGGGCTTGCAGAGGATCTTGAAGCATCCACTTGACAAACTCCCCTCTGGGTGCCTCGGGGCTGCTCTTTGACTGCTGTCCTCTGACTCCAGCCTTTGCTGAAGTCGGTGGGTGAAGTTCTCCTGTGCTGGCAACATTCTTTCACTCGGTTCGTGCTCGTGTGTGTGTGAGACCAAGTGAAATGTAACCTGGAATGGTTTCATAATCATCTCGGCGTGATTCCGGGCGCGGAGGAGCTGCCACGGTCTGGAAGCTTATCTGTTTTGTTCCTCAAGTGGCACATGCCAAAGATAACTCAGCCTGGTTTGTTGGCTTGAGTGGTTGTGTGTACGTTTAAACTGCTCTCGATGGTTATTTTCAGTTAAATACTGGGAAATAACTTTCTGAGAAGAGTTTTATCACCTCTGAGAGGACTCTAATGGTCCATAGCTGAAAGGAAGCTCACCTTCAGGAAAGCAATAAGTAATTATCTTTGTTTATGCTCTAAACTCTGGCTGATTGTCCAAAAATGGTGCTATATCTCAGGCTCAGGGAAAATATTTATTCCCTCAGACTAAATAATGAGGTCCTTGTGGTTTGTGATCCGTGTGATTCCACTCGGTGTGTTTCCCTGGATATGAAGGAGTGATGTGCCCTGGGAATTCCTAGATCTTGTTTCTGATGCTGGGAAACTCTATCTCTTGCTTAAAGGTTTGGAAACAGAGGGTCAGGTTTCCCAGCTGAGGCATCCAGACCCCTTTGGCAGAATGGAACTGTTTCCAAGGGAAAGAACTGGGTGATTGGATAGTGTTGGTGTGATCTTTTATTAAAAAGTGGGATGAGGGAAGGCACAGTGTAGCCTGAAAGCAGCCTTGGAATGGTCAGCTCAGGAGCCTGTGGTGCTGGGGATGGGAATGGCTTTGGATTTAGATTTGGAAAGGAGGAGCTCAAATATGTGCTTATTAGCTCTTTGATCCAGAGATGCTTCTCGTTCTTGTAAAAGAATATAAAATGAACAGGGCAATTTTTTTTCCTCTGTTTGCAGCTCCCAAGTGTTGAGTGGCCCCAAAAGGGAATGTTTGGGATTGTGATCCATTGAGCATAACAGGCATCTGCCAGGTGGGCTCTAGAAGCTCCCTGTAGATCAGTGCAGAATACAGGTGCATTTTAATGGGTTTTTAAGGGCAGTGACCTTATTTATAGCAGTCTGTCCCCTCAGCAGTGTGGGATAACTGATGCAAACAGAGCAGTTAGAGCAGCAGGTTGCACACGAGGAAGCTGAGGCTGTACCACTTATATACCTTTAATTTTACCTCTTGTTGTTGTGTAAATGATTGCTGTGCAAACTGGCTCCTGCTCTTTATTTCTGGGAGTATTTTTACCTGTATATTTTAGGCCAGGCCTTGTTTATGTTATTAAGCTGATTAAAGACTACAGAGGCATGGTAAGAATAGCCTGGCTTATTCCTATAACCCTGGGAAGTCCAAGTCACAATGGGAGTATTTAGACTATAGACTAGAAATTATTACTGCCCAGACTAATAGCTTTAAAATGCCAAACTGCAGCTGGTAGCTGTCCCTGCTGTAAGAGTGAGATGGTTGGGAGCTCATGGAGAGATGCAGCTGCACATTTCCATGTCCTCTCTTTCTAAGGGAAGAGCATGGATGCAGTCACATTAAAAGTCCATGTTCCACATTTACTGGCCTGGGGTAACAGAATTAGATGATACAATTTGTTCTAAGATCTCAAGGGAAACTTCTCCTTTCTAGTTCTGGTTTTAAATGGCATAAAACTAATATTACTTGGAGGAGTATCTGGCCAAAAAAGTTATTTCCCATTGGTACTGATTCAGTCTCAGCACCTGTGAATTTAGTCTGAGCAAGGACTGAGATGGTTTGGAAATCCAGCTGTGTACCTCCTGGGCAGATGTTTGAATATTCCACATTTGAAAGCTGCCCAGGGAAATGGTGCACCAACACAAGCATGGTAAATATTACAGGCTAAACCCAAGCCCCTCTTCTCACACTGTATAGCTGCTTATTTACATTTTAGCATTAATTTGCTGCTTTCTATTGCATTCTCTCCTTTTTTAAGATGAACAAGCTGTAAATCACACTCCTTCCCTGTGGTCTCAGCTAGCCATGCTCCTCATGGTGACAGAACTATCCTGCTATTCCTGAAGGTTATGGTCAGGTTCCCATCCTGGACCACTCTGCCAAGGTCTGCTGACTGCTCAGAGGGTTTAACTCTTGCAGAAGAGGGACCAGCACTGCCCTGGCCCACCAGAATGTGATTTCAGTCAATATATTGAGTTTCCTAAATGATGCCTTTGTGTCAAGTCTTGATGAGGCATTTTTACCATTGTGAGAGCCTGAAGAGGTTTGCCAAGCACTCCACTCTTGGCTTTTCCTCTTGGATATGTGAATGCAGTGCTGACAGGGCCGTGGTGCCCGTTAAGGTGGTTTTGGAACAGCCAGTTGTGGTCACTTCACTGATATTTCCTGAGCAGCCCATGCCAGGGGGAGGATGAGCCAGAAGAGGCTGTAAGAAACGGTGCTGCTTTGTGGAATTTCATGACAAACACTGTGTGAAGTGAGAACAGGAGTGTGTGATGAGAGACTTCCCTGCTTTGCAGATGGACACGGAGCAGATTTCTGATTTCTCTTGCTTTATAAAGTTAGTTACTCCTCTGTGAGCAGAACTTTGTGTTCCCAGTGACTGGAAAACTGCTCTGGCACAAACAAGACTGAACTTGCTTTTGTGTACGACTCTCCAAGGCACAGTTATGCAAATCAGTTGTAAAGGAGCAGTGACTTCAGACAAATTAGACTTCAGTTGAATGTTTTAGCTGGATAGACTTCTCCAGTAAAGGCCAGTTTAACCCTTTATCACTTGCCACTGGAGTTGGATATCTCTGAGCAGCTTCTTCTGCTGTAACATTTTCTGATTGACACGAAGTGTGGGGGAAGATGGACATGACTTGGACTCAGAAACGTGTATTTGATGGTTGTGCAAAGCACCAAACTGTATCAGTGGGTCTATTTGCATCAGAGACAAGGATTTAGGCTGAAATAATTTCCATTTTTAACAAAATAATGTAATAAAAAGGCTCATTATTGGGCAGTGTTAAGTGTATCAGCCAAGATGCAGGGGAATAAAAAGCTTCTTTATGTACATTCAGATGATGGATCTCTATTCTTATGTAGGCAGTAAAATTATATTTAATAAATGATGATACTGAAACAGTTGGAGAGAATGGTAATTAAATGTGTATTTTCTGTGGCATTGATTTTTGTAAAGTGGTTTGGGCCTGTTCCATTAGGAATGGATAATGGCATTCCTAGGAAATGTATCTGAGCACTGCAGTGTTCCCATCACCACTGAGTTTGTGTGGGTGGCCCAGTTTGGCCTTCACTCATCACATCTCAGTGGTGTTTGCAGCTGTGTGATCCAGATGTGTCATTTACAGCTTCTAAATATCCATGGTTTTCCCCTCTCCTGGTAACTTTGGCTGCTTCTTGGAGAATGTTATCCTCTCACTTGAGGCTGCACATTCTGCCCTCACCATCTGGGTGTGCATATGTTCCTGTCCCTTGGGAAAAGGTGACAAATGTAACTTCAACTGGTCTTGGAAGTTGGAGAGAAAATGATCCCCTTATATATTGTTCCCTTCCCCCCACCAGGGCAATTTGCAATCCAAAAAACTGGAAGCTGAAGTTAAATGGAGATTGTGTGTCATAGCTTTGAATACTGAATTAATGTACAAAAAAACCACCTACTAAGCTCTGTTCCGTATTTTTCAGGTTTTCAGGATGAATCTGGAAAAACTCAGCAAACCAGAACTACTGACACTCTTTAGCATCCTAGAGGGAGAATTAGAAGCAAGAGATCTTGTCATAGAAGCCTTAAAGGTATGTTGTAATTACCAGGATAAGAGACAAAAATGACAACAGTACTACTGTAAGTTCTGCAGAGCTCTTGTATCCAAGGTGAAGTTCAGAGGCAAATATTTATTACTGGCTCAGAATCCCATCTTAATAGCAGCAGGATTACATAATCAATGCTATATATCATCTGTGGCTCAGAATTCATTACTGAAAGCTGCAAGGAGCATTTCAGTGTTGAAATACAGTGTGTGTGAAATACAGTGACGTGTGTGTTTTCATCCTTTCTGATAAAGAACCACGTGGCTTTGCTGTGGAAAGATCTCAGAATGCCTTTGTGGGGTTTGTTCTCCTTTAGCAAGGGGGGACTGCTCAAAGCAGAAACCCTCCTTGTCAGGAGGGATCACAGATTAGTCTTTTAGTGAGAATAATGTCACACTAAGTCAAAAGCACCCATGGCTTTGTGTTGACTAAGCTGGCACTGCTGGAGCAGCAGCCCTGTGTGCTCAGCTACTTATTCTTTCCCTTTGCTGGCACAAGCATTAGTGTAATCTTCCAGTGAGGCAGATACCAGCTAAAACTGCTCCAAAAAGTCACTTTAACCCATGTCAGTGCAGGTGATGGCACAAGGCAAGGGTGGTGCTGGAGCCTTTTCTTGCAGGGCCTGCTCATGGTGCAGGAAAACTGGCTGAAATGGTGTTACCTCTGTGCTTCTGCTGCCCTCACTGAGGTAGTGTGGGCTGGGGCACTGCCTGGCCAGTTTGGTGTGTTAATATTGATCCTAGACATTCTTTTGAAAAATGTATAGTCTGTGTGTTATACTGGTGCCCTTTGAAGGAGGTCTGGCACTCAGCAAGGTGGAAAAAACCAGAGGTATAAATGATGGAAGGGGTCGATTTTTGAAGAAATGAGTTGTGGCAGAGTGGAATATTGAAGGCTCTTGCAAGCTGACCTGTCACTGCTCATAATGTTTAAAACTCCCAGCTATTTCAAAAGAGGAATGGCAGCTTGCAGGGCTTGGTTTTCCAGCTAAAGCTTCTCTAGCTTGATTCCAAACACCTTTTACAGGACTGGGGGGATATCCTCCTCCAGAACAGTTGGAATGCTTATGTTTATTATGTTGTTAATTGTTTTGCATTTAGATAATATTTTCATTTTGGAGGAGTGTTGTTACCGATCAGGTGCAAGGTTTGGCTCCTGTTTTGAAACAAATTTACGTTTCTCCTCTATCCTGGGATCTGTTTTCTCATTCTGTGTGGTCAGAATGTGTTACCAAAAAAAGCCTCAATTCAATATTTCAGTGTGAAATGCATGTAATGGAGCATAGAGAGACCGATGGGAAGGAATGCAGCAGCTCCATTCCAGAGGCTTTTTACTGCCTTCCTTCCAGTAGTGTAAAGCAATTATCTTTTTCTGTTGAAATTTAACCTGCAGTTCCCTCTTGCATGAGGAGATTAATGCAGTCAGAATAGCCTTTGACATGATTTGTTGAGTACTCATAACTGAGAAGAAATTAAATGAAATTGTAACCTATGCTTGATAATTATGGAGTATAAAACACCAAACTAATCAAAGGTTAGTGCTGTTTTCCCCTTCTTCAGTAAGGGATATGCTGTATCTGCATTGTTTCATCTCGAGATTGTGAGAAAAACTAAACATGGTGGGAAAGGGCAGTGAAAGCTTCAAACCAGAGCTGGTTCTTGCTGCCTCCTGAGTGTGACCTCGAGGGGAAATTACAGTCCCTGAAAACTGGCAGCAGGGAGATGTTGTAGCTCTCCAGCTGTGCTGCTCCTCAGCTCCAAAACTCATTCCCAGTGATGTTCCCAAGCCTGGCTTCCTGCTGGCAGGAGCCTGCACTGCCCTTTCCATACGTGGAAGGAAAAGTCCTGTAACTGCTGAATCTGGTGGCTGGGCAGAGGTTCAGCAGCAGAGAACTCTCAGCTCTGCTTTGTCCACTTATTTGGAATATGCTGCTAGAGAAATTCTGGTTTTGCTGTGTTTTTCTCCTTGTTTACTGATAGTAACTGTGGTTACAGATTTACTGTGCCTCCCTGGCTGAAGGGGTTGATTGTGTGTGAGTGATTAAAGGAAACCTGGCTAATCTATTTACTCATGTTTTGATACATAGAAGTGCTGCCCTGAAGAAAAAACCCTTTAAGACTCAATTAAAGAAATTCTGAAAGCACTTAGTTTAACTTGCATATACTGAACAAATTGAGTTGTAATTTACACTGAGAGTAATGGAACACCCAGGGCTGGGGGCAGCTGGTTGTTCCACACACAGAGAATTGTCTGGCTCTGGGCTCACAGTTCTCTCTGTTCCCTGAGTGAATTCTGCCTCAGCAGCCACATTTCTTTTGGAGGAGTGATAGTTTTATGTTAAGTGCAAGTATATGTTGGGAAAAGGTGGAGTTTAATCCTCTGATCTTTATTAGAGGATTGTGTGATCCTAAATCATGAAGGTGATTTTCTCCAGCAGTTACATTAAACACATAGATGTCAGTGGTTAAAAATCAGAATTTTATCTCCTATTTACTTCCTACATAGTAACAAAAATGCATTTCCCTTCATGGGCTGATTTAAGTCCTAATTTAGACTGAAATACTTCTGCACTCTGGTTGTTTGATCCCTTGGTACATTATAGAAAAGGACAAGCACTTGCAGAGAAAAAGCACCTCAATTTGTAAACTCGTAATTTGCTTGTAGTACAGTCTGCAATAATTGATATTCCTGCACACTCAGAGACAAACATCTTGCATCTGGCATTTAGCAGAGGGAATCCATGCATGCAGATGACAAAGCTTAAAATAGTTGTGCTCTCCCTCGTGGTATCAGGCACTTGGTGGTTGGCACTGGCCCCGTTTGTCTCTCTATCAAAATGAAGTTGCTGGGCCTGGTGTTCAGAGATCACTTGTTTAATGTGCTGCTTTGCTTTCCTCCTTCTCCTCACCAACCTCCACAAATCCTTACCCTTCCCTCCATGCCACCTTCTCCTGGGATATCACTTCCCTGCCCAGAGCCAGCACCTCTCTGTGTGCTGGGCTGGAATTTGAACTCCTGGGCTGGACTCAGTGCTGCCAGAGCAGTTGTTAGGTCACCTCTGATGCCTCCAGCATATCATGACTTGCCCTCACTGCCTTCTGTCCCTCACTGCTCTTTTCTTTCCCTCTAGTTTACTTTTTTCCTGTGTGTTGTCTCTAATGGAATGCTGGACATTGTTTGATAGGGACAATAATCTCTCCCTGGTCTTGACTTTTGATGTCCATTTAAAATTGTAATATTACTTCAACTTCCACAGTTATACTTGTATAAAGTGAACAGGTTTACTGTATTCAAAATATTCTTTCCTGATGCTCCAGTTTTATTCCTCTATTTTAAAAAGTCTTTGAAACAAAGGAGAACCTCAAATACAAACAAACAAACAAAAAAAAAGGAAGTTGCCTTTTTTTTTTGCCTGAAAGTCGCTTCCTCTCCACTACATAAATCTCAGTGTTCTCCTTGGAACAGACCTTAAGTCCCACTTCTTATTGTATTCCTTTTCCTGTAGTTATAATTGTGTTTATATCATCCAGAAAACCCCAGATGCTGTCAGAGAGTTGCATAATACAAGAGTTACTCTCAGTCCTTAGTGCTGTGTGGAAAGGATTGCATGAACCACAGGTTCATCTTCTGAAATAGCACACCAGGACTGGAAACAATTCAATATTTAAATGGGTCTCTTTGCTATGTTAGAGCACTTTGTTCCCTGCCCCCCTGCTCTTTAAAGAGAATTTTCCATACATTAGAACTGAAGTTCTGTTTACTTTTAGAAAACAGGAAACAGCTTTCTGGCTTATTCTTTTATGTTAATAAGGCTTCAGGCAATTTACACTGGAATAGAAACTGTTTTGTGTAAATGACTGGGAGCTGGACTCCATCTCTTTGCTTCTGAGTTCAGTGAGTCACTAGAAAGCAATATTAAGTGTTGTTTGTCAGTGGGTTTAGGCATGAAGTTTACAGTGCAATTTCAAAACCTGAAGCCTACCTCCTGTTTAAATAAAAAGAAGACTTCAGTAATATAAAACCTTGCTGCAGATGCTGGTAAATCTTTCACAGATGGGGCAAATTGGGCTTTTGCATCACTTGTGAGGCAGCTTCCATGGAGCAGTGTTCCCATGGGTGCTGTTCTGCTGGAATGCAGGCATTCCTTACAGCTTTTCTGCCAGTTGGGGGGGAATTTTTATTTATTTCTTGCTTGAAGCAGCACCCTTTGCCAGTGTGTTTCACAAACTGATTCTCTTCAGTTTCTCAGTAGCCAGGAAGGTGCTGGACAGGGAGCAGAGGGGTCTGGGAATGGTTCCCATGCTGGAATAGCTCCTGCTCAGAATTTCAGCTGTCCAGGTGTTGTTGGGCTCCTGTCTGAGGGGTGACCAAATACAGTTCCTGAGCACAGTGCAATCCCTGCACCATCCCAGGGTGCACAGCCAGGATTTACAGTCTGGACCAGAAGTTCCCGGGGAAAAAAACTGCAATTTTGTCCTGCTTGACATTTCCTAAGAAAACCTCTTCTATTTTTCAAAGCTGATAACAGATCCTACGTGGGCAAATGTGAGTAGCTCTCGTTTATCTGGTTTGTTCACTTGATTTAATGATGGCAATTAAGGGAGATGCTGCATTTGTGCCATTTACTTTGTGGCTGTGCTTGGCATTGCTGCAGAGCTGGAGATAAAGCAACTCTGGAAATCCCACTCCAGCATTTTGACATTTATTTTTGTGCAAAGCAAGTGATCCCCACCCCCATTTCCCTTCTCTGTCAGTGATTGCTGTGACCTCAGCTTGTCTTTATTCCCAATATCTGTCTCTGGGGAGAGAAGCTAATAAGGAAGTTCAAGGCAGCAAGAAGCTATTTAAAGATTATTCCTCTCTCTGCTACATGAGGGAGGAACTTCTGTGCAAATTATTGCTGGAGAACTGCATACACAGTAGCTACAGTTAATTAACAGAGTGTTTGTCTTGTGCTGATGAACTCTGAAATTACAGGCAAGAGGAATACTCTACTTTGTGTCCAAAAATACTTGAAATAAATCTTGGAAATTCCCTGTTTGATGTTCCAGTAAAACAAGTTGTAAAGATTACTGAATGCAGAGAGAAAACACTGTCACATAAACAAGCTTTCATTAAAAGTAAATCTTCTATTAAAAAAAAATACAGAAATAGGTTGTGGGAAACATTCATCCAAAATAGTCTAGAAATCCCAAGGGGAAACAGTAGCTTTTTCCTAAGAAAAAGCTTTCAAAAGCAAAGCCTTTGCTTTGCCTGCACAGGAAACATCTCTTCAGTTGGGTCAGATAATGCTTCTGCTCCAGAAAATCAGAATCATCTCTTCCCACATGGACTAGCAGTGATCCATTACCCAAACCTGAGCTCAAAGCCAGCAGTTTCACATGGAACCCTCTCTGCTGCCTAATTCTTCCCATCATCTGGAGTTTTATTTTAATATTAAGTGGATGTGTGTAGCTGCTTGTGTAGCCCAAGCCTAAATGTTATCTTCTTTTCCTGTTGGGAGAGGGCAGTTTAACAGTCTTCCAAATTGCTGAATAATCCATTTAGTTGCTTATGGAGGGTTTTGAGAGGAAATTCATAACTCTGCATTTTTGAGATGATACAGGTGGAGGTGCTAAATTAGAAGATCATCTAATTGCAGAGGATTTCATCTTCTTGCAAAGCACAGTTGTTGGTTTGGGAAGTACAAAGGCCATCTCTGTGCCAGATGAAAATTTCCACTCCTAAGTTAACAATGCATTTTGTAACCTTATTTCCTTATTATGGAAGCTTGATTTCCTGTGATTTATGTGTTTTAATAGGTTGATACTGGGATCTGAGATCTAGGTTGGTTCTTTCACTTTGGGCTCCCTGATAAAGTATTTCTTTCCTACAATCCTTCCTGTTCTGAAAGTTGAACAACAACTGTATTTAAGACTGAATTGCAGTTCAGACAGGACAAACCCAGAACTGCTGGAGATGTTTGTATGTGACCTCCAGTGACAGAGAAGTTGAGCTGCAGAGTTGTTTGAGTGAGGAGCCCAGGGCAGGGAGAAGTTACTCTGTGAGAGTTCCACACCTATATAAAATAACCTGTGGAGATGGTGGCACTGTGACTCACTTTTCCAAGAGCTCCCTCCCTGATTTTGGTGACACAGGTGGCTGCTCTGTGAGCACAGAGGTGTCACAGGCTAAAAAAATCCCTGTTTGCATTTCCAAGTGCACGGTGGCCCAAATGCCAAAGCACTGGGTTTGTTTTTGCAAACGAGATGTGGTCGGTGTGGGATGACCTGCTTAAGAGTTTTCCTAGTCTAGACAACTTTAATTAAATGTTTGTGCTCAGCTGGCTAGTGAAGAAGAATAGCTGGACTTGAGAAAGCTCTTAATGTTATGATAGTCTCATCTGTTTGTCATGCTTGTGCAGGAAAAGACTTAATTGCTCAGAGTAAAAAGGAAGAACTACTTGTTCTTTCCCAGACAGGAAATAATCCACCCCACTAAATTCACCAGAGTTCAGTTGTGAGGAGCAGAGAAAAACGGCTTTGGTTACACCTTCAGTATTAGAAAAAATGGAGGTGGACACACCTTAATCCCAGTTCTCTGAGCTTTTATTAGGAAGGACTTGCCCAGCAGTAAAGACAAGGTTTGTTGACCCTCCTGAAGCACTGGTGCCCTTTGGAAGGGTCTCTCCCATGTTTCTGTGTGGCTGTAGAGTGTCCAGCACTGGGATGAGTTGGGATTAAGCTCATCTGTCAAAGCAGTTAGGCCAGCTGGATGGATATCCCAATTTATATTTACAGACTTTTTAATGCTTGAGTCACTTAGAAATTCACTCTGCACTTACACTGAGGTTTTGTTGAGTCATTTTTATAAATGCTTCAGAAAAACTGAAGATTCCCTGTTCCTAAAAAAAAAAAAAGTCTGTAGTTTTTCCTGTGATTCATTAAACCAGGGCTGCCCCATTATCCATGGCTGCCCTCCCATTTCCAGGGCTGACCTCTTCCTTCCTCTCCTTTTTTTTTTTTATTATGTAAAGTTAGAACAATATCTGCAGCTCTGATCAAAGGTATCCACAGTTCCTGATGGATGCTGCTGATAGAGAGGGAGGGGTGTCTGTGAGTGTGAGCTGTTCCTCTGTTTGCTGCAGGGGTTAAAACCCAGCTCCAAACAGTATTGGAGGATGAATGTCCCAAATTTGGCTTGGGCTTGGAGGAGATAAAGAAAAAAAACCATTTTGGTTTGGGTTTTTTATGCCCCTTGTTAAGATAATGTAAACACTTCACTTTTTGAGAGCAGAAATTGACTTTTTTAATTTATTTCATGCTAATTCACATGGTTGCATTTTAGAATGCAGATGGGACCAGCAAATCTCAGCAGCTCTTTGAGAAAAGCCAAGCTTTATTGCTCACAGTCCCTGCTCAGAGCAGTTTGCTCTCCTGTTTCAGTGTAGCTGTACCAGGTGCTCTGTGGCATCACCACTCCACCACATCAACTTCTGTGGCAGGAGCTGTTTTGGGGGAGTTTAGGCTGATTATTAGGAAAAGGTTCTTCCCCCAGAGGGTGGTTGGGCACTGAACAGGCTCCCCAGGGTTTGGTCACAGCCCCAAAGCTGCCAGAGCTCCAGGAGTCTTTCCTGTCTGAAAGATGTCCTTGTGCAGTCCCATCAGAAGTGGGTGACAGTTTGCCAGTCCTGTTCCCTGCAGGGGTTTCTGGGGACATGGCCAGAGAGGCTGGCATGGGCTCACCCTGCATTCAGAGCAGGGAGCTTTGTTTTCCACCCTGTGCCAGCTCAGTGCCATTCACAGCATCAGCACCAGGGCTGTGTGAGGCTGAGAAACCTCCACCAGCTCTGAAAAGCTGCTGTGTTTGATTTGGAATGACTGCCTTGCTGCTTGTGCTCTGCCCAGCTCGGAGCAGAAGGTGAATCACACCTGAGAAAGTGCAGGCAGCCCTTGTTTGGAGCAGTTTCTCGAGGCAAAATCATGTCATTCATGTGCTCTGGCAAGAAAAGTGCAGATAGGATCAGACCCCTCCTGTAGGTCACACGTGCTAAAGTGTGTCCTAAATTAATCACACTGTGGTTAAAGGCTCTGGGGTCACTCTTGCATTTCAGGGGTGCAGGTAACTCCTGCAGAGGAAAGCCCACCTCCTTCTAGTGACCTCACTACATACCTATATATATATATGTGTGTGTGTGTGTATATGTGTGTGTGTGTATATATATTTATATACCAATGCAGAACTGTACAGAGCCATTTATATGCTCTGGAAAAGTAGAGGTATGAATTGTCATGGTAACCAGTCCTTAGGAGACAATATGAATCCAAGGAATCAAATTTAAACCTTGCATTTTGAAGGTGTTATTCCTTGGCAGAGTCCAGCAGCTCTGCTGGGCACAGGGTTGTGCTGCCAGGGATACACAGGGGAATGAAATACCTTCACAAAATTTAGCCCAGAACCATTTCAGTGGAAATCAATGATTGAATTTCTTAGAACCAACACAGATCAGCTCTGAGGGCTCTGGAACCTGAGCCTGTTTTCCCTCCTGTATCTCTTGTTGCATTAATATCTGTTTTCATATGGTTTCCTATCATGGTGGCAAACATCTAGATGATACTTTAATATCTGTGTGCTTATGAAATTTTGTTTAGTTTTTAGAACTTCACAGTAATCATTCAGTAGGATAAGCCTGCTGGTGTCCTAACAAACAGATTTCCAGATGGAATGGCTGATTCATAATCATTTGGGTTGGAAAAGACCACTGAGCTCATCAAGTCCAGCCATTAAACACTGCAGATGTTGAGCCTACTATGTGTGAGTTGTCTTAATTCTTACATGTCACCAAAGAAACCTCATCATTCCTGTCTTGCTTCTTGAGAAACTAAACTCTGTTTAGTCTGGATGAGAACATTAAGGATTTTATTAACAATTCACAGATTTATAGGCTCTTGCGAGAATGAAACTCTTTAATTGCTCAACATGAAATTCTTTGATGGTGACATAGCCAAGGAAACCACACAACTGCTTCTTTCACTGGTGCCACAGTAAATGATTAGATCTTTTGTTGAGCAGGAGTTGGTACTTACCTTCTTTGCTTTCACACAGTTGTGGAATGTAAGTCATGGGCATGGCAGGTAGCTGTGGTATGAGGATGTTTGTACACTGAATATATCGTGGGGATGCTGTGTTTCAAAGCAAGATTTTCATTTATTTCTAGTTTGTCTGGGACCACTGAGTTAAAAATCACTGTTCAACAGGGACAGTGAGAAATTAATTGAGCACATGCTTCATCTAACCTCCCTGGGGCTTCTTTCACACTGCCTGTCAATAGTGTGGGTTTGCTTCTGGTCCAGCTGTGGAAATGAAAACATTTACAAAAGCCACTTGCAAGACTGGAGTGTCTCACCTGGAAAGCAGGTGGCTCCTTGGAGCAGTTGGGAAGGGGGGGATGCTCAGCTGTGCAGGGCTGATCCAGCCTCCCAGAGCTGGCTTTGCTTCTGTGTTTTAAATGTTACTGTCTTTATTAGTGGAAGACCATCAGCATTTCCTTCAGTTGGAAAAACCCTCCAGGATCATCCAGTCCAAGCTGTGCCCCATCCCCTCCTTGTCCCCCAGCCCAGAGCACTGAGGGACATCCAGTCCTTCCTTGGACACCTCCAGGGATGGGGAATCCAACCCTCCCTGGGCAGCCCCTGCCAAGGCCTGCCCTCCCTTTCCAGGGAGAAATTCCTCCTCCTGTCCAACCTGAGCCTCCCCTGGCCCAGCCTGAGGCCGTTCCCTCTCCTCCCATCCCTTGTTCCCTGGGAGCAGAGCCCAACACAACTCCACCCTCCAGTCAGGGAGTTGGGGAGAGGGAGAAGATCCCCCCTGAGCCTCCTTTTCTCCAGGCTCAGCCTCTCCTGGTGCTCCAGCCCCTTCCCCTGCCCCGTTCCCTTCCCTGCACACACTCCAGCCCCTGTGTCCCTCCTGGACTGAGGTCTGGAGACAGACCTCGAGGTGTATTATCCATTTTAAATGCATTAATGAGGGGGTTTATTAGCTTGGGGCCCAGCTGAAACCTTAATCATTAACAGCTCAAAGACCCCTTCAGATGATAGAAAGATTCTTGTCCTCACCCTACACTTAACTTGTCATTTCATAATTTGATCAGTGTTTGTCCCTTCGTTATTGGTGTGATCAGAAGTGGAGGGGTCCAGGTGGACTTTGGAGATCACTGTGCTGCTGTTCAGGTAGAGAGCACTTGGTTTGATGAATTCCTGTCTCATCTGTTCACCTTTAACACGACACACTTGGGTTCTTTCCTCTCTGAATGCTCCTATTCTTACAGCAGATAACAGGACATGAGTCAGACTGTGTTGAGTTCTCTTTATCTCTAAGTGGAAAACTGGGGAAGAGAAATATTAACTACAAAATCCTTCCTTCTTTAGCTAATTTTCTGGCTTAAGGATATTAAAATGCAAATTTTTTTGTGTTGCAGGCCCAGCACAGGGACACATTCATTGAGGAACGCTATGGGAAGTACAACATCAGTGATCCACTGATGGCTTTGCAGAGAGATTTTGAGGCCCTGAAAGAAGGGAACCATGGTGAAAAACAACCAGTGTGCTCCAATCCTTTATCTATTTTGAAAGTGGTGATGAAACATTGCAAGAATATGCAGGAAAGAATGTTATCCCAGCTGGCTGCTGCAGAAAGCAGACACAGAAAGGTGGGTTTTGCTTCAAATAAGATGTGCAGAAGTTGATAGCTGCACTTTGATGGTATGTTAACTTCAGCAAAAACACTTAAATCCCTGAGGTTTGGTAACTGAAAGGACTTTTGTTTAAACTTCCCACTCAAGATGATGCAGCTGGGAAGTTTATTAGTTATAATTCCAAAATTTGAAATATACACAAGATGTTTTTGTTAAGACACACCAAAAAAGAACAAGCTTACAGCTGGGAGATATAGTGCTTCCCAAAATGTAAGAAGGGATTTCTGGAAGGTGGAATTCTCAGCAGACATATCACTGTTCTGCTTGTGATTTGTTCTAGTGGTTATTGAAGAGCTGGTGCCAGGTAGTTATGGGAGAGCACCTGCTTGTGCTTCCCTAAGGAAGTATGGAGTGACCAAAAGTATTTTTCATGCTATTTGGCCTCTTTAATGAAGCACCTGTTACTCTTCAGACATGGTTTTAATGTATATTTACACCAACCAAGTGCCTGGTCCATGTGTCAGACTGTACTTCCACATAAATGGAAGTCACTGGAAGTAGCAGCAAGGCTGTGTTTCACTTTTGAGCCAAATATCTTAACTAAATCATACTATTAAAATCAGATATTTTTCCCCTTCTCCTTCTGTTCTTCCTGTCTCCTCCTGTGAAAAGCTTCCTTATAGACATAACAATACATAGGCATTAGTTGGAAGCTTAAATTTCAGGAAGACTGAGGAGCTGTTAAATTCATGGTGAGCATGTGTTGGGAGAGCTTAGAGTTTTGGTGATGAGATACAGCAAAACCTCTTGGGAAGTTTGTATTCAATTTTTTTTTTGTTGAGTTAATAGAATTTCAATTATTCATGTAATTCAGTGTTAAAGCTGAAGGAGCTCCTTAACTGGGTCCTTATGGGAAGCAGTTTCATTTCAAGAGCTCATCTTGTTCTTAAGTGGAAGAACAAATTAATGTTCTTTAAAATAAACTTTGCACTGGAGTCCTCAAAGCCCTGTAAGGCACTGGGATTTGTGAGCCTGTGTGGGAAGCACTGCTGGAACCATAGCAAGGACTCTTAGTGCCCCTTGTCCCCTGGCTGCAGCACCTCTGCTCCTCCTGGGGTTTGTACTGATGGTCCTGCCAGGAAATTCTGAGTTTCAGGGACAACAGACACAAACTGAAATACAGGAAGTTCCATCTGAATATGAGGAAAAGGTGATTTATTTTGAGGGTGACAGCACACTGGAACAGGCTGCCCAGAGAGGTGGTGGAGCCTCCTCTGGAGATCCCCAAAACCCTCCTGGATGTGACCTGTGCAACCTGCTCCAGGTGAAGCTGCTTTATCAGGGGGATTGGAGTAAATCTTTTCCAGAGGTCCCTTCCAACCCCAACCATCCTGGGGTGAGGGCACCATTCATAACATGAAGGCTATTCTGCAGTGTGGAGGAAAAGAGTGCAATTTAGGTATTTAAAAATAAGATGAAGATAGATGTGGTGTGAGATTTTCCCAACTCCTTTCACAAACTGACTCAATTAGAACAGATAACAACATAGTACTGAACTTGTCTAGATGTTGACTGAACTTTTATGTGATTTTAGTGGAATTTGAGGGTCTGAGGCTGCAGTGGTTGCTCTCCTGTGTCCTTTGCCTGTGTGATGATGCTGATGTCCCCTTGCTTGTAAGTGTAGCTGTTTCTGGAGGTGACTGGTGTGTGTTTGGCAGGTGATACTGGACCTGGAGGAGGAGAGGCAGAGACATGCCCAGGACACGGCCGAGGGGGACGATGTCACCTACATGCTGGAGAAGGAGCGGGAGCGGCTCACCCAGCAGGTACAATTTGGGAGCTGGTAATCACCCACCCCACAAAAACCCCGGGCTGCTGGGCAGTCAGCTCAGCAGGGATGTGTTGAAAGAGTAGCAGGAACCTCCCTCTTTAAGGCACTTGTGGCTTTTATCATTTTGATTTGAGAAACAACCTTCATTTCTCAGGGTGTGTCGGTAGCTGAGCAGTGCTGAAAGCTGTTAATAAGCAATCAAATGCTTTGAAATCTTCAGCCTGAAATCTGAGGAGTTCTCAGGAACAGGGCTGAACTTACAATTGATAGCACTCTGTAGTGCTCAAAATTCAGAGTAAGTCATCAAAGATCTCCTGGGGGCGTTATTCAGAGATGCTAATAAATATTTAAGCCACTGTTTTCAGTTACTCGAGCACTGCAGCCTTTATTAAGCACACATAACACATCAGCATTTTAAAGTCTAAATGCCTTTAAAAGGCAAACTGACAAAGTAGTAAATGAGGTGGAAGAAAGCTTTGCTCTGGGTCGCTTGTTCAATCAGTGCATGGCAGACTGGGTGTATATCTCACTAAAGGTCAGTTGAATTTCATACATGATAAAACTACTAGTAAGTAATAATTCTTACTACGTGCAAGCTGAGTCATTCCAGACTGTCTTGCAGATTCCTGGGGCAAGAACCTCTTTCTTAACTATTGCCATCTCTTACTGTGTCATTTCTCCAAGATACACAGTAACTCCATTCCCTTTTGAGGAGTTACCCTTCATTTACTTTCAGGAGGTTTCATGGTTCCCTTGCAATCTTTTTTGTTCTTAACTCCCAGGTGGAGTTTGAAAAATCCCAAGTGAAGAAGTTTGAAAAAGAACAGAAGAAGCTGTCGAGCCAGTTGGAGGAGGAGAGGGCACGTCACAAGCAACTGTCTTCCATGCTTGTTGTGGAGTGCAAGAAAGCCACTGCCAAAGCTGCTGAGGAGGGGCAGAAGACAGCAGAGCTGAGCTTGAAATTGGAAAAAGAGAAGAGTAAGGTGAGTAAACTGGAAGAGGAGCTGGCAGCCAAGAGGAAGCGGGGTTTGCAGATGGAAGCACAAGTAGAAAAGCAGCTCTCAGAGTTCGACATTGAAAGAGAACAGCTGAAAGCCAAGCTGAACCGAGAAGAAAACCGTACAAAAGCACTCAAAGAGGAGGTGGAATGTCTGAAGAAAGCCCTGAAAGAGCTGGAGGCCTCTCACCAGGAGCACAGCCCCTCCGAGCCGTTGCAGCCAAGCCCCTCAGTGATGTCCAGGGGTGTCACAACTGACAGTCCCCCAGTGAAGTCTGTGTCCTGCCAGACCGAGTGTCTGCAGGCAGAGCGAGCAAACCCTGCCAGCACAAGCAGAGCTGTTCACACCGTGTTTCCCAGCCCCTCTCCACCTGTTCATTCCTATGCAAAATCCAATGGGCATTGTGACACAGACGGGCAGACGGGTGGGGAGCTGCTGCAGACAAACCCTGCAGAGAGCCCAGTTCAAAGGGAGAAATCTGCCGGTGCAGCCTCAGAAAACGCAGTGGAGAATGGAAGTTCTCCTGTAAGAACGGAGTCACCGGTGCATCCAATATCCCAGCACCCTTCTCCTGGTGTCTCCCTGTCTCCCAGCAGCACAGCTGCCTCCTCCCTGACACCTTCTCCCTGCTCCTCACCAGTGCTGACTAAACGCCTAGTGGGGGCCTCAGCCAGCAGCCCTGGTTACCAGTCATCCTACCAGGTGGGCATCAACCAGCGTTTCCACGCAGCCCGGCACAAGTTCCAGTCTCAGGCTGAGCAGGACCATCAGTGCAGTGGCCTGCAGAGCCCACCCTCCCGGGATCTGTCCCCCACCCTGGCAGACAACTCTGCTGCCAAGCAGCTGGCCCGGAACACGGTCACTCAGGTGCTCTCCAGATTCACCAGCCAGCAGGGCCCTATCAAACCTGTGTCCCCAAACAGCTCCCCCTTTGGCACGGACTACCGAAATCTGGCCAACGCCGTGAGCCCCAAAACCGACTCTGCTCACTCCCCCAGCCCTGTCAAGGTTTCCAGCCCTCTCAGCCCCTTGTCTCCTGGAATTAAGTCACCAACCATTCCTAGAGCAGAAAGAGGGAACCCTCCACCCATTCCTCCAAAGAAACCCGGCCTCGCTCAATCTCCTGCTGCTCCTGCTCCTCTGTCCAAAACCTCTTCCCAGACATCCTCCCTGGGTGCCCCCCTGGACGTGGCAAGTAGCTGCTCTAACAACACTGTCGTGTCAAATGGCAAAGACCTCGAGATCCTCCTGCCAACCAGCAGTTAGTCTCCAGAAACTGGGAATGTGACATTCCACGGCTTAGCACCCTGGAGCTAAGACACTGTTTTTCCACTCCATGTTATTTATTTCCATAGTAGCAGATTCTGTCTGTATAAAGCATTTAGTATATTTTTTTTTTCTTTTTTTAATAGGTAGGAAAATATTTTTGTTTATGAAGAAACCTTAACTACAGCTATACAGTAGCCTCCAAATGTCTCATGGCAACAGTCAAATCATTAGAGAGAACCATCATCATGTGGTGGGACCTGCCAACCTCTAATGGGACTGAAATGCTACTTTTAAATTATGCAGAAAAAAAAATTTTTGCAGACTTTTTACTCCAGATGAACATTTTATAAAAGTGCCTGAACTAAGCCTGCAATATGAATGTGATTCTCGGGAAAAGGTGAGGAGGGGACCATCTAGCTGCAGAAACAAATCCTTCTGAGTCCTGAATGTTGAAACCAACACTGGTTTTCCTTTTAAATTCTTTCCATTTGCTAGCATAAGTTAGCAAATGTGCTACAAATTCTGGGAGGTGACCACCAGACCAACACAGCCAGCCATGCTGTGTCCTTTAGGACACAGCTCCCAGCTATTTGAGGAAGCACACGAGTTTCTTGAGGTAAAATTTAGCTGTAACACAATCCAGATACTTTTCTCTCAGTATTCCTTGTCCATACAGTTCTTTTTGCTTTCCTGTAACACATTCTGCAGAGATGCCTATGTGCTGTAAATGGTTAAACTCTGGTTTCTGGTGTGTCACCTGGAATTTTCAAGCTCTTCAAGCATTCTACTGTTGTGTGTAGAACTTCTGAGAAAAGGATCTTTCTGTTACTTGACAAAGATCTCATTATTACTTGAAAAAAATCACTAGTCCATATGATACAGGTTTTTTTGCAACAGTAACATGGGATCTTCAACTATAAACAAAAGCAATAATTTTGCTCCTCATCTCTGTCAGTTGTGTCTGACTGACCTGGATTTTACCCACTAACTGTGGGATCTTGCTGGCTTTCCTTGGCTGCAAATATGGAACCAAATCATCATTGCTGTGGAATTGGATATGTATATATGTGTAAGTACATCACACATACACAACTAGACACACAGTGTATTAGGGAAATCTTTATCTACTCTTGATCTTCTGCCTAGTGTGCAGAAAACGTGGCAATTCACTGAATCATTCAGTGAGGAATTGCCTGAGTTGGAGGCAAATCATGTGTGTGAAAAAGTCTTTGGGCCCAAGAGGGGAGAAGCAGCTGGTTCCTGTGCAGCAACATTTGCTGTAAGAAAACCAACCAGCACAGCACAGTGGTTTTCTGAGTGACTGCAGTGAGAAACACAGGACAAACATCAGATCAGTGGCAGAGGCTCAGAGCACGACCCTGAGTTAATGATCTCGGGAGCTGGATGGGAACTGGTCCTAAATTTAGAACTTGAGCACTTGCCTCAGTGCAGTTTGTGTTTACACAGAGCACAGCTTCCCACTGCCAGAGACACGTTCTCCTTTGTCATATTTTAATATTTCATTCCCCAAAATACCTTTGTTGTGGGGAGGATCCCTGTGCTGTGGGAGGATTTGTTTGTGTCCATGGCAGGGAGGTTCCTCTGGAGCCCCATTCCACAGGACAAGCTCTGTGCTGCTGGAGTGACCCCACACGTTTAGACTGGGACAGAGCTTTGTACAGACCTTTTAGTAGCATTTTAAATTGTGGTATGATGGGCTAATCCAGTGGAACAGGCAGCCAGAGCTAAATGGGCAGCAACTCTTGGAAGCACATTTATTACTTTTTTAACTAAGTATTCATAGGAGATTTTTTTCCTCTTGCTGAGAGTAATTGTAAAAATGGATGGGCAGATGGATTTTGGCCCATGTACCCCTTCCAATTGAAAAGTGAGGCTTTTGTATACACTGCTTTAATGAGTTTCTTTGCTTTTACATTAATCTAAGTGGTATTATCCCCTTTATTGATAGCTCTAGAGAGAGAGATACTATGATGAAGTTCAATAGGAAATGCACTGAGTACTGTTTCTTCTAAACTATAATATGGGAAGGGGGTATGCAAAAGAATGTATTTTTGCTAGTAGCCTAACTTCTGAAAGAAACTAAGCACAAGGGATTAAAATGGATCCAACTAATTCAGTAAGACATTTAGAGTTAGTATTTAACTGTTGATGTAGATTCTGTGTGGAAGCAACTAAATATTTCTTCTCTAACTCACATGTGTCCTAAGCAGACATTGTTGCAGAGTTTGTCACTGGCTAATGGAGTATAATGAAGTGCAAAATGTATAACACTAGTATTAATTCAGTAACACTTGTAAATTTGTAAAGCCAAATGTACCAAGCTGAAGTCTTTAATCATTTTTATAGCTGATGGCATTAAACATGTTAAACATTCATATTATCAATAAAGGATTTTATTTTTAAGATGTGCAAATTGCTTAAGGAAATGTTTGGAGTCAGGACTGCCCAGCAGGAAACAGTGGTGAAAACTGGGTGTCTGTGCTCATGTGGAACCTGGAGCTTTGATGGAGGTGCTGAAATACCAGAGGAAAGCAAATTTCTGGAGAGCCCAGCAAGTCCTGAGCAGTTGCTGTGTGGCTCTGCCATCTGCCCCCTGCTGCAATGTGGGAGGTTCCTTGTGACACGTTGCTTCAGGTGCCACAACAGGCTCCAGATGCTCCAGACAACTCTGGCTTTTAGGTGTTCTTAAGTAAAACCAGTTTTCCTAGAGTGCCTCTTTGCCACAGTGTTACGTTGTTGAATGGATAACTCTTTTGGGTATTTTATTAATGAACAAGGGGGTTTGGGGAGGAAATAGATGGGCTGATTCATTCTAGCAGGATACAGAGCTCCTCATGGAAATTCCCCCTGCCAGGGGGAGTGTGGCTCAGTCTTGTCACAGGATATAGCTGGGAGTGTCCCAGCTCCAAACAGGCCCTGGCTGTGGGAAAATCCCCCTTTCCTGCATTGCAGCCTGTCCATGCCCAGACCCATCACCTCTCTGCCCTGGAGGGCTGGGGGTGCTCCTGGTGCCTCCCAGCCCTCCCACAGGGAAGAGTCCTTGGCTTTCCCTAATGTGTAGCTCAATAGTGACCTGATTTTCTTATCTTTACATCACTTGGGTTGAACAGGTTTTGCAGCAGCCTGGGAAGAAGCTCTTTGTTCATCTCTCCAGGCTTGATGACATCCTGGAGGGCTGTGCCAGAGGTGGCACCAGGGAACAAGTGCTGCTTCCTGCCCGTAACCTGCCAGAGGTGAGGAGCCCTGCCCGGGCAGGAACAGGAGCTGGTGTGGCTCAGCCACAGCCCTGATGGCTTTTTATAGCAGCAACAGTGGCAGGTCCTTGCCCAAGCCTGGAATGCTGATAAACCCTTGGGAAAACACCACCGTGCTGGCTCCTCGTGCCACAGTGCATGCAGTGAGCATGGCTTAGTCCCAGCCCAGCTGGGCTGAGGATGGGGCCTGTTTCCAGTGGGATGAGTTGAACTTGGTCGTGGTCCCTGCTCACAGCCAAATTCTATGCAGGAAAGAGGGAATCAGTTCCTTGGACGTGAGGCATCACTTCATCTCCCAGCTCAGCCTCTGCGGGGTGAGGAGGGTCCTGGTGGGTATTTGTGGGGTAAGGAAAGGGGTCCTGGAGTCTCTGCAGGACAAGGGGTGGTCCTGAGGGTTTGTGTGAGGCGAGAAGAGACCCTGGGGGTCTGTGCAGGGCAAGGAGGGGATCCTGGAGTTTGCCACTCCCTGCTCAGGCACTGCTGGGTGTGGGGCTGTGGCTGCAGTGCCACATCCTGAGCCATCCCTGCACTCGGGCGGTGCTGGGGCTGCTCCCCTTGGGCCCACCCTGTTTCCAGCGCTTCTGAGCTGGGCAGGGGAGTTTAGGGCCGGGCAGGGATGCTCGGGATGCTCAGCATGCTCAGTTGCAGGGATGCTCAGGGCAGGGATGCTCAGTTGCAGGGATGCTCAGTTGCAGGGATGCTCAGTTGCAGGGATGCTCAGGGCAGGGATGCTCAGTTGCAGGGATGCTCAGGGCTGGGATGCTCAGTTGCAGGGATGCTCAGGGCTGGGATGCTCAGGGCTGGGATGCTCAGGGCTGGGATGCTCAGGGCTGGGATGCTCAGGGCCGGGATGCTCAGTTGCAGGGATGCTCAGGGCAGCGCCCTGTCCCAGGCTCGTCCTCTCCCGGTGCGCGGCCCAGCGCGGCCACTGGAGGGCGACCTGCGCCCGGGAACGGGCCGGGCCGGGGCCGTTCCCCGCCCGCTC
>WEIV01027634.1:0-33628 GCA_013390005.1 Calyptomena viridis | reverse complement strand
CCCGTGCCCCGGGGGCTCTGCCCCCCTCGCCCTTCCTGGGGCCCTGTCCGCACGGATCGGCCACTCAGCGCCCGGAGCTGCTCCAAGCTCTCCAGAACAAGCGCTGGCAGCATCAGCCTCCACCGTCAGAAAGCCTCATGTTGGATTCATCAGGAACTTCATAGCAAAGCAGTCTCTTCAATTACAAAGGCGTTACGCATCCTTTTTCCTGGCTAGACAGAGGCAAATGTTTTGTCTGACATCTCTATTCCTTTCTTTTGAATTTAGGTTCAGTGTGTCAAATGTGCATGGAAAGTTTTCCATTCAAAGGAAAATGCATTTCAAAATCTGATCCCAATCAGAAATTGGTATTAAAGACAACTAGTTTTTAAATTACACTGTCGTTTTCATAAACATCAACATTTTCTCTATAGTATGTATAGAACTCTTAAAATGCTTATAAAAATGCTAAAGGTATTTTCAACGCATTCAGTGTATTTAGAGTTGGTCAAGTGTAACCATCAAACACCAGAAGTAAATTTTATTTGTAAAGGAAATGAAAGCATGCTCAGTTGAAAGCATCTGGCTTCCTCCTAGTTGCAATAAATAACAATAAATCCATCTGGGAAATAAAGCTCAGAAGTTGCGAAAAGGCCCCATAGGAGATGCTTTGGCTGTTCCTGTACCATCACTGTCAAGGCTGTGGACTTTGTGCAAAACAAATGCCCAGCTGCAAACTAACCAGAGTCCCCCAAGCAAACAATGTAAGTGATTCAAGATGTCATGGCTCTTGTGGTTCCTTGCCAGTTTTCAGTTGGACATAAGTGTTCTCATAATTTATGTTGTGAGAGACAGAAGCATTCTGCATTGGCCTAGAAAAACACCCCCTCAAAAAACCACAAACCCCAACGACCAAAACACTCCAATCCCCCCAAAAGATGAAAAAAAGTCATCCCCTACTCATCACCACCTTAACCTAAACCAGATTTCACCCTGGAGCACTTGGGTGGTTCCTTTTTGCAGACCCTGTGCAGGGAAAGGCATAACACTGGTGAAGGATTTCAGCACAAGGGACACCAAATCCTTTTAAGGAGCCACAAATATCTTCTAAATCAATGTGTCAGTTCCATTTGCTGTTTAGATGGCATTTTCAGTGGAAGGCATCCATAACTTCATGCTCTACCATAACTTCATGCTGCCATCTTCCTCAGAATCACAGAATCACAGAATAAACTAGTTTGGAAAAGACCTTTAAGATCATCAGGTCCAACCTATGACCCAACACCATCTCATCAACTAAATCATGGCACTAAGCA
The DNA here is from genome assembly GCA_013390005.1 of Calyptomena viridis. Taxonomy (NCBI): domain Eukaryota; kingdom Metazoa; phylum Chordata; class Aves; order Passeriformes; family Eurylaimidae; genus Calyptomena; species Calyptomena viridis. Next base: position 32,333 of record WEIV01027634.1, on the reverse strand, counting down.
CCACATCTAGTTTTTTTTAAACACTTCCAGGGACAGTGATGCCACCACTTCCCTGGGCAGCCCATTCCAATGGCCAGTCACTCTTTCTGTGAAGAATTTTTTCCTGAAGTCCAGCCTAAACCTTCCTGGTACAGCTAGAGACTGTCCTCTCATTCTGTCACTGGTTCTCTGGGAGAAGAGACTGACCCCCATCTGGCTACAACCTCCTATCAGGGAGTTGTAGAGAGCAATAAGGTCTCCCCCGAGCCTCCTCTTCTCCAGGCTGAACACCCCCAGCTCCCTCAGCCTCTTTCCACAGCCCTTGTGCTCCAGACCCCTCTCCAGCCTCGTTGCCCTTCTCTGGACATGTTTGAGCATCTCAACATCTTTCTTAAACTGAGGGGCCCAGAACGGAACACAGCACTCAAGTCAGGACAGGGGAAGAATCCCTTCCCTGCTCCTCCTGCCACACTGTTCCTGATCCAGGCCAGGATGCCACTGGCCTTCTTGGCCACCTGGGCACACTGTGGCTCATGTTCAGCTGGCTGGTGACCAGCACTCCCAGGTCCCTTTGTGCCTGGTGCTCTCCAGCCACTCTGTCCCAGCCTGTGCTGCTGCAGGGGGTTCCTGTGGCCAAAGGGCAGGACCTGACACTTAGACTTGTTCAATCTCATGCTGTTGGGTTCTGCCCATCTCTCCAGCCTGTCCAGGTCCCTCTGCAGAGCCCTCCTGCCCTCTGACAGATCCACACTTGCTCCCCACTTGGTGTCATCTCCAAACTTACTAATGGTGAACTCAATCCCCTCATCCAGATCATCAATAAAGATATTAAACAGGATTGGGCCCCACACTGATTCCTGAGGGACACTGCTAGTGACTGGCTGCCAACTGAATGTACCACCACTCTCTGGACTCAGCCATCAGCCAGTTCCAGCTGCACCTTACTGCACACACAGCTCATACTGGCCATTTCATACAGATTTAGATGTCCTAAGTACACTCTGCCCAAAAGTTTCTCAAGCAAATCTCCTTCTGGAAGACAGGAGAAGTTTACCTGTCTAAGAAAGGAAAGCTCACTGCCAGGACATCATTGGGAGGTTCTGTCTAGACCTTGTCCTGCAGGCATGGATTGTTCTGGGACAGAGAAGATGCCTTTTGGTTGCACAGCATCACCACAGGATTTGAGAGTCATACTTGACAAGCTGCTTCCTCCTGGAAAGACCATTGTTTTTATCACCTGGTGTGAGAGACTGAAATGTTATTGTTAATGGCTTAAACATTGTTAAAATCACCCAAGGATTTTTGTCCACTCTGTCAAACTGTGCAAAGAAGCAACTGCTCATCTGTGACCACGGAAGTCCACCCCTCCCGTAATGTGCCTCCTGATGGGAACTGGACTGTGAGTTATAAGTCACCTGACTGGAACTTGAGATAAGCTAAAGGTGGTCCTATTGTCCAAGTGTCTTATCTGTAAGGAGAAATAAAAAACCCTGAGGAGAGAAAAATATATTCACAAAGAAAGCCATTTTCGGCAGATATCTTAAAAATCAGCTCTGGCTGGGCTGGGCCTGCCGAGGGGTGGGGGGTGCGGGGGAATTTGGTGGGGGGAAGGCCATAACCTACAGACTCATTTGCTGAGGACAGGTTTGCACCCTCTGAGGAGGAGGCTCAAACCCTGCAAGACAGAGTGGTGCTCTTTATAATGATAATTATCCTCTACTCTGTTATAAAACTCCCCCTCCTCCCCTCCCCCCTGGGCCCCCTCCCGGGAAGGTCTGATGGGGCATTATGAGAGGCTGTTGTCATGTCTTAGAAGGTGTCATAATACCTGAAGACCCCCTGAGGCCTTCCAGCAGAGGACTGCACTGTGATCCAAAACTCTTGCAACAGATCCAGAGCCTTTTTTTTTTTTTTAATTACTTAGTAGTTTGGGGAATTATTCTGTTTTTTTCCCAGAAAAATGCATTATTCTCCTTAGCACTCACATAAGCCAGGCTGTCTTTATCAGAAGGCTCTGCTTTACTGTATGGAAGAAGTTACAAATTTAACCTCAAGCTAAGTGTAGTACAGGGGATTTCAGTCAATTCACCCTTGAAGTTTCTATGGGTAAATAGAAATATCCTTGACAACCTCCATGTAACATCTGGGAGTCGGAAAACCTTAGAGTATGCCTGTTGAAACTGTTGGAGTCCTTAAAATTCTGTGAAGGGGTGAGGGAGAGTAGAAACCAACTATCACCATTGCCCTGCATTTCTAGACAGGGAAATGTCAACACCCCTGCAAAAACTTCACCTGGGGACGTTCCAATCTAATAGTTCTTCCGACCCAGTACTGCCTTATCCTTGTCCAGTACAAGGACACATGCCTCGGTTCAGCAGCCTTAACTGCGTTTTGACATTTCTTTCTCTAAGTGGTTTAGTTCCAGGATTCACGTATGTAACCTGTGAAGAGAAAGGAAGTGCAGAGGGAAAGGAGGGAGGAAGCCCTAACTTCTCACTTAAATAATAACACAGAATTATATTGTCTCCCATATTTTGTGCAGCATTTGGACTGCAGAGTCTACAAGCCATGAGCAAATCTATCAGACCCTCAAAGCACAGGGTTCAAAGTTCCCTCCTGTGCACTGTTCCTTTTATACATAATCTCTTTCCTTCTCCCAAATTAATTTTTTTAATAACAACTCCCAAACCAGTATAGCTCCAATTCAGCCCAGGAACAGTACTGTGCTCCATGTGTCAGAGCACAGCAGTGATGACAGACAAGAATAAGACTATAGTGATCCATGTTTTTCCAGCACACAGATCCATATAAGCTTATTTTGTGCTCCTTTACTCATTTGCTCCAGTTGTCTAGATTTCTCTGCAGTCTTCTTTCACTATGTTTTTTTTTCTCTGTTAAACAGTAAATAAGGGCATCCTGTATTTTTGCTTTGAACATGGTGCATTGTGATAAGGGTGGTGTACACATGGGCAGTGCAAATACTTGACCAGTAAAAGCACAGGCACTGTTTTTTCCTCTCATTTATTGCTCTGTCCTCAGTTAAACATGTTCTGGGAAGTTTAGCAAAGGATGTTTACTAGAATGTCTTGGTTCCGTGTTCCCCCTATACTGATGATCTTAGATCAAGTGACCAAGAACCTTGACAATATAAAGTCTATAAAGCAGGCAAGAATTCTGCATTGGCTCGTGTACTGATCTCTTCTAAAAGAAGAGGGAAACATTTAAAAATAATTCACCTTTTGCAACACAGGGTTACAGTGACAGTGAGAGGAATGACATATTTGTCTTTACAAACAAGCGGTGAGTCTGCTAGTAGACAGAACTAGCACTGAGAGAGAGAAGAAACAATGGAAAGGATTCTACTGATTGATGAATGGAGGAGAAGACATTTGCCTTTACAAGCAAACTGTAGGTTTGCTGATAAATGAAATTGGATATTGAAAGATGAAAGAAACAATGGGGAAAACCCATAAATTCCATAAGAAGTAAAAATTAAAAGAGGGATTATACATTAAAGGGGAATCCTAGGTACTAGGCATTCGGGGAAGTCTGTACCTCTCAAGTACCTCAGGCAATGGGGAAAGAGAGAGGGAAATGTGGCCGAGAAATTAGGATAAATAGGAGGCTGCATCCTCCAAAAATTTGAGAGATCCCAGGGGAAATGCTCCATGGCCTCTCCCTTTATTCGAATAAAGTAAAGGCACTCCTCTGTCTCCTTTTTGGACATAAACCTCTGGCGTTTGTGGATTAATCTTCCTAACAACAGTAAATGTGCATTTTTCCAAAGATTAGGAATAAAAACCCTCCAATTTAACATGCTATCCAAAATTGCAGATGCTAGCAGTAGGTTCTGGGGACTCCCAAATGCATCTTCTTCCAGCACAAAAGATGTTGCCACTTTGAAAATCCAGGAAGTCTGTGTGGTGACATGCTTCAATGAGCACAGTGGTTAACACGGACAATAAAAGCATCCACAGCTGCTGAGTAATTACTCATGTCGCTGCCCTTGCAGGCTCATACAGACACTGATACAGCAGTTCGTGCTTCCCAAGTTTCCCTCCCAGCTACACCAGCCAGGGACCAAGTGTGTTTAAAATGAAAGCCGAGAAGGTTGTACACAAGATGGCACAGTGGGAGAGGTACCAGCATCCTGCCAGATGCCCTGGGCCTGTTCCAGCCCAGCATCAGGCTCACACGGCCCTGTGGAGAATCCCGGGCAGCAGACAGGACAACATAAGCAAAAGTGAAAGGCAACAGCTCAGGTCCAGAGCTGATACGCTGTGGATTCATTCAGCAATACAGAAGCCAGCAGTGTTTGTGCCTATGTTCAGCAAGTTCCTCAAATAAACTTATAATGTTTTTTTTTTGCTTTTAGGAAGAAATTAGATTGGGAGTTTGCCAGTGATGCATTATTGTCCAAGAGAAGGTTTGGGGTTTTTTTTGGTTAGGGTTTTTCTTCTCTCTTCATGCTCCTCTCTAAGAAATCTTTGGTGGTATGATTATGCAGCCTAACTCAAGCTGCTGACAAACAGATCAGCATTTTGGGCACCAACATAATTTATACAAATACCCATGAAGGGTGAAAAGGGATTCTTGTACTTTTTTGCAACAAAAGAAAGTAGACATTTCTAATCAACCTTTATTTCTGAAAGAAAGGAGTTTGGGAGCATTTTTGCTTTACATTACAGAGCAACTTCCTTGGCAGATAAACTGTAAGAACTGTCTTTACACAAAAGTAAAAAAAATCCACAAAACCAATAAACATTTTATGGAATTGCCTGTGATCAGGTTTTGGTTCCAGTCTGATCTTTCTAGGCAGTGTCCTTCTCTTCTTATGTACTTCTGCATACAGGTGATGCAGGGGTGGCCAGGGACTGGCAGCAAGAAGTAGGAGCAGGCTGGCTGTGATGGGATCATCTTCTAGGGCTAGGAGCTACTCAGCAGGGCTGTCATTTCATCATCTACCAATCTCCCCAGGGCACAGCTTCTCCCAAGGAGACAAAAGCCATCTGAAATTGGTGGTGAAGCAGTTGAAAACTGCACAGCAACCAGCTGCTGGGTGGTACTCACACAATGCCCAGGCCATGCAAGGGAGCGCTCTGCCCTGAGCATCTTGGTGGTAAGAAGTCCAAACCAAAATCAGTTTTCCTCAGCTGCAGAGCTGGGTAATTGTTTTGTGCAAACTAGCCATTCAAGATTCCTTATTGAAGGAGAGCATGTTTGTCTGCATCCATCGCCATCCTTCCTGGAGAGGTGATGTTCTGAGGGAGGTCCCCTGGCAGCACCAGCACAAGCAGCATGTCAGCACTCTGCACAGGAGCTTTCTGACATATCAATGCCATCCTCTACAGGGGCTTCCTGAGACAAACACCAGGCCATCATAGTTATATTTGGCTGAACACAGTCAACCATCATTATCATTTATATGCCTGCAGATTTATTAATACTTCTAAATGTAATCAGCCTATTGCAAGCTTATCTTCAATTACTTTGCACTCAGATCTATTGACATTTCACCATGAAAAAGGAGGGGGTTTTTTGTGCCGGTTGCAACAGAAGACAGATTTACTGATGCAGACATCACCAGCATAACCTGCAGCTTAAAATGAGCCATTAATATCACAAGAGCAACTGAGAGGAAGCTCGCTCCCATAGACAAGTCGGATGCACCTCTTTCCAAAGATGTTATAATCCTTCATAAGACTTTGAGCTTGCAGTCGGCTCTCCATGGCACCAGCACTGCTGGGGTCTACCCCACAGCTAGAGGTTTCCAAGCTGGCAAGCCAACATGTTATCATTAGAACAGAGAAGAAATCCTATGCCACCACAGAGCAGGGCAGCAATGGTGCTACATGTGGGGTTATTTTCTTAGGTCACTTCATCTGCTTGGAAACTAGTTGTGTTGATTTAGTCTGAGAAATGGTGAAAATATTCTGGAGAAAGCTTTGCAGCAGTACAGGAGGAGAGTACAGGCTACTCAGCTGCAGTCACTTTTAGGGGCTTTCCCAGAATGGGCCATGCCCTGAGTGCACTGGTGCGTGATGCTAGATTGCACCCAGGCACATCCCTGCACAGAAGCAGTTCCTTGATGGTCACACAATGTAAGATCCAAGAGAACAAATCCAGAGAGTCCAAACCAGCTCAGACATCTCAGCTGAGGTTCTGCAATGCCAAACCAGAGCTGAGAGGCATGGCCAAAGGAGTCTTCATTGCTTTCCTTAGTACAGGTCACTTGTGAGCCTCCCAGCTCTTCCAAACCCCAGGAACAGATCTGCACATACCTTTAGAGCTGTGTGTCCAGAGGACCAAGAACAGCAGGAAGTCTCCATGAAACATGCCTCCCTACCCAGAACAAGCCCTGGCTTACTCAGGCATGGCCACACTCGCTCAGGCTGATGAGCTGGGTCACAGCCCAAGTAGACACTTCTGGGGTTGTGCACAGATGGCCTGAGAGGAGGAGAAGCACAGGCAATGCTCTCCCCAAGTTCTTGCCCAGATCTCAGCTATTTTGGGGAGGCTCCCAAACTCGGTGGGCTTTGCCAGCTTGGTAGCCCTCCACAGACCTTGATTCCAAATTACTTCTTCAGACTCTCCTCAAACCCACACATCCTTTGTGTGGCATCCTTTGACACAGAGTTGCACAAATGCCTTCCCTGACCCTTGATGAACCATTCCCAGAACCCTTCCTCTCTTTCTTTTTCTCTCAGAAAGCTCCTGCCCAGGCCCTTCTCAGAGTGGTATTAGTGTGCAGGTTAATGAAGAACCTCCTTACCCTCCTGTGATCTCCTAGGTTACCCTCCTACCTTACCGTGACCATCCTTGTTATCCTCCTATACAGCAGCTGCCAGGGCAGGTGTCTATCCATCTTCTTTGCAACCATTTGCCATTACCAGTACAGGGCGAAGCAGCAGAACTGCCGATGGCAGCAGATGTGCTGCAGCCCTGTGCCTCCAAATCCTGCTGGCAGCAATGGGATTCCAGCCTCTACCATCAGGACTATGAAACCATTTTAGTAAGACAAATGGTCCTGCTGGGGATGGCCTTCTAGGAGTGCCCATTTAGTAATCTTCTCAGGGAAAATACTATTAAGTAACTTTCATGAGGCCTCATAGAAATTCGTTCTACTTAAACATCACCCCTTGAAAATCCCCACTCATGAAAAGGTCTTAATCTTAGCACAAGAATGGTCCAGTCCAGTTCAGTTGTATCAGCCTTGTTTTATACACCACAGACCTGTAAATCTGAGTGTGAGACAGCTGTGCATTACATTTATTTTACAAAAGACTTAGGTAATCCATTGGCAGCTTCTTCATGAATTACAGCACAGCAGCTCCATCCTCACTTGATCCCAGAGCCTCCAGTGTCACTGTTACCCATCAGTTCTCCTGCCCAGCAGCACAGGCATATCAGTGGGGTTGGGTTTCTTTGTCTGGATTACATAATCCTAATCAGTAGAATTACCAGTTTGAACTCAACCATGTTTAAGCCATTAATACGAGAAAATAGTTAAAGAAATGGCAAAGCACAAGTTATATATATATATATATATATATACACACAAAAAAGTTACGTGGGAAAGTAAAGTAAAGGTCACACAACTTCCAGACATATGAAATAAATGAAATTCAGTGCACCGTCAAGCAGCTGCCACCCCTTGGAAAGGCTCTGGTGTGCACTGTGCTGGTGGACAGGAAAGACCCTGCACAGAACTAAGTGCTTCTCACTAGGATCACAGAAAATGTTGATATGGAAGAACATCCACCAGGCTCTCCTCCCCCTTGCACTGTTTGGCACACTGGCATACAGTGGGCTTTAAATCCTGCCATGGCCAGGCAGGCAGGTGGGGGTTGACCTGGAGGGCAGTGCTAAGCCCTGGCTGTAGCTGCCTGCCTGGGAGCTCCCAGGACAGTCAAACCTTGGCACCACCAGGATGGAGCCTCCCACAACACCTGTGACTCCATTCCATTAGCTTTAGCCTTGGATAAGCAACTTGCTGTAAGCTGTGTAGGCTACAAAGGACTACAGGTAATACCTATGCAGCCATGCTGCTTTGTGAGCTACTGGAAGGGGCTGGATAATGCGGAGAGGAGTGGATTATGATGACTGCTGGAAAACGGTCTGAAACTTGGTTGAAGCTCAGACCAAGTCTTTGGCATCAGCTGAACACTTCAAAAATATAAAAAACAAACCACCCAAAGAAGGAAGCAAGACCACATTGCACTTGGCTGCATGGTAGTTTTTAGTGGCCAGGTTTTTTCTTGTTAGCAGGGGGGCCTATGGGGAGGCTTCTTTGAGAAACTGCTGGAAGTTTCTCCATTTCCAGCAGAGCTAGTCCAGTCAGCTCCAGGCTGGACCCGCCGCTGGCCAAGGCCAGGCCAATGAGGAGTTATGGAAACGCCTCTGGGATAACAGATTTAAGAAGGAAAAAAAAAAAAGTGCGGGCAGACAAACATGGGCGCTTAGAGAAGAGCAGAGTGAGAAGTTGTGATTAACACCAAGGTCAGTGGAAGAGGGGGAGAGGAGATGCCTTAAGCACCGGAATGGGGCCCCTGCAATCCATGGTGCAGACCATGGTGAAGTGGGTTGTCTCCCCTGCAGCCCATGGGGGACCACAGGGAGCAGAGATCCATCTGCAGCCCGTGGAGGACTGGAGGACCCCACGCTGGAGCGGATGGATGCTGGAAGGAGGCTGTGACTTCATGGAGAACCTACGTTGGAGCAGCTATACCTGAAGGACTGCGACCTATGGAAAGGTGACCTATGTGGCAACAGCACTGGAGGAGCTGCTGCCCGTGGGATGGAACCACAAAAGCAGCTTCGTGATAGACTGTCTTCTGTGGAGGAGACCCCACGGGAAGCAGGGGTAGGACTCTCCCTCCCTGAACAGCGGCAGAAACAACAACTGACTTTAACCCCCCCACTCCTGTTTTCCCCAGGCCGCTGGGGGAAGAAGAGAGATCCCTGAAACAGGGAGGGGTGGGGGAGAAAAGGTGGCTGTAAGATCTATCGGGCTTCTCATTCTTAAGCTCTGATTTTGAAAATAGTAATAAATCCTTAGTATTTTAAGTTGGAGCCTGTTTTGCCTGTAAAATAACTGTAAAATAACTCATCTCAAACTTGTGAAACCTTTTCAGTCTTTCCTCTCCTCTGTCTGTTAGTAGGGAAGGGAGTGGGAGTGTGGCTGTGTGTGTGAGTCCTTGGCATTTAGCCAGGGTCAAACCACCACAACATTGCACTTGGCTGCATTACTAGTTCCCCTTAGTGTCAGGGGAAGATGGTTTCTGAAGGCGCGCGCCAGCCATGCTGTCCACAGAGCTGCATCCCATAACTTGGGATTTCTCTTGAAGACTTTGCAAAGGGATTCCTCAGAAATGCCTTCAGGCCTCTGAATAAAAGCACAGATGCTGTTTATGCTGTTCTCTAGCATCTTGGTGCACTATATTTTTAAAAAAATTATTTGAATGAAAGCTCTCATTCTTTAATTAAACTTCATTTAGCTGCCATCTGCCTGGGATCAAAATTGGCTTCATGTTTTGCAACTCTTAATGAGGATCGTTACTGGATTTGTAAACACATAAACAACAAAAAACCCCCCAAAACACCAAAGGCTTTGAAAAGTAATAAATGAGAAACACGGCTGAAGTGTTAAGATCTGCATCTTCACCCATTTAATTGTAATGGAGTGGCTCCCATTCAGTAGCTAATCACATTATACACAAAAACCAAGTGTAGAAATGCTCCGCCATTGCAGGAGCAAGATTAGGGAGGCTGTGAGAATTACATCTGAGGGATATCAGTAATAAAGTGCAATTTGTCATTTTTCCAGAGGGTGAAGGGTCAGCACTCCTGGGTCATGAGCACAGGCACCAGGGCAGGAGTTTCCCACCCCAGCCACGGAAAATGGAAAGTGGATGTTGTGGCCCTGAAACTCCTCAAAATTACAGCAGGAATCACTCCTCAAAATATAATCTGTCAGAACCCAGCAGACTCAAAACTCACACAGGGGAACCTGGAGGTACCAGGCAGATGCAGAGCTTCCTGGCTGAGCAGATGGAGCAGGGCACAAGCTGCATATTAGCAAGTGGGGCTTGGGGCATGCAGAGCTCCATATCATGGCTCAGGAAACTTAGGGAAGAAAACCTGAACACAGAGCTTTGGCTCAGCCAGTGCTGTAGCAGCACAGCTAACCTTCCCCTGCCCCATCTTGCTCACCAGACTTCAAGCCAAGGATGCTGGGGGCGGGGGGGCAGGAGGGGGAGAGCCTCCTTGCTCATTTTTCACACACCCAGCATAATTTACAGTTTTTATGATTACATTCAGCTTTCTAAATCAAATAATTAGTCTGCAGCACAGCTCCCATGCCCTAATTTAACTCTACTGCTTGCATTCACTCCTGGCTTTTGCCAGCATCATAAAGGCCCCTACGGGCACAGTGCTCCAGCCCTCCACCCTGCCAGAGCCTCTGCTGGCATGCTTGAGGAACACTGGGATGGCAGTCTCCAACATCCCATTACCAAACTGGGCCACTGCCTTCAGTGCTATTGCATCACATTCCTAACAGAAAAAATAAGTTAAAATATGATGAGTGTGCCCTCTTAGGACAAGCTACTTGGTGGAATTTGACCTGCAAATAAGCCCCTTTCAGATACTTGGGAAGAGAAAATTGTATTTTTTACCTCCAAATCATGTTTATTTCCCAACTGGAGATGCTGCAGGTTTAAGCATCAGGCAGAAACCAGAAAGACTCAGATTTTGATGCCGACTGCTCAGGTAACAAATTGTATTTTCTCATTGAGGTGAATGATACAGACTTTGCCACCTTCGTGCGCCATCCTACATTTGTTTGGGGTTTTGTTCTCTCACATGATCATTTCCACCTAACTCCAGAGCAAATATAAGTCCAGGAATAAAAAGCCAGAGCCAGGAAATAAAACTGCAGCTGTCTTAAAACACTTCTACTGACCATCTGGAACCCTTCTGTGGTCTGAAGAGACATGGACTCAAGCAGACCAAAAATATGTAAAGCAAATACAGCATTGCATTGCATTCAGAAAAACTGTCATCAGTGACTTTGATCCTGTGTCCACCACTGTCCACCCACTGACGGGCCACAGCTATTGCTGTCAGGACAGGTTTGCTGTGACCCATCCTGCAGCCTGGAAGAACACCCAGCAATGGTCATCCCACAGTGATGCCACATGCTGCTTGGGATCACTCCAAAACTACAATCCCCAAGGCTCTTGCTTCACTAATAGCTCATGGTGTGCTGCATTTACCTACACCCAAGCTTGTTGATTTCTTATACCATGTTAAGTTCTCACCATGTCTCATCCACATATGGCTGTCAGCAGGCACAAAGCACAAGTTAAAAATGTGCGGTGGTTAGTAACAGCAGTCAGGGCCATTTGCTTCTGCTGCCAAACTCCAGGAGTGGAATGTACAAGGTAGGAATTTCAATTTCCCTCAATTTATTGATTTGTTTCTTATATGGGGCAAAGTGGCCCAGGGTATGTGGAAGAGCCCAGGGGCTTCTCCGGATGGCCTTAGCATTGCCACTTGCAGTGGTCAAGCAATATGGAACCTGTGTAGCATCAGTGGGATAACCTGAAGAAAGAGAGGTTCAGGGGGATCTTCCTGCTCTATACAACTACCTAAAAGGACATTATAGCCAGGTGGGGGGTGGTCTCTTCTCCCACATAACAAGTGATAGAACAAGAGGAAATGGCCTCAAGTTGTGCCAGGGGAGGTTTAGATTGTGTATTAGAGAAAATATCTTCACCAAAAGGGAGGTCAGGCATTGGAACAGGCTGTCTAGGGAAGTGCAAGAGTCACCATCCCTGGAAGTGCAAGAGTCACTCACCACCATCCCACCACTATTTAAAAAACACGTGGATGTCATCCTTAGGGATGTGGTTTAGTGGTGAACGTGGCAGGGTTAATGGTTAATGGTTAATGGTTGGACTTGATCTTAGAGGTCTTTTCCAAACAAAACAAATCTGTGATTCTATTGTGGGAGCTTCCTCCCTCACAAGGTATCGAAGCTTCCTAGGAAATCACAGAGTAATAGAATGCTAATCATAAATGTGGCCTCATGGACGAACCATCCACTACACATAAATAGTGAAAGACTTCACTGGATGAAAATCTCTTCCTGGTTCAGGTATCGGTTAAACACATGACACTCAATGCTTCTGTGCCTTTCCAAGGCCTGGGATGGGAAGGCCTGCAGGATCTCACCTCTTGGGAGCCCTGAAACCTACTTCCCCCTTAATGCAAATGCACTTCAGCTCCAGAGCCAACAGGACTCACAGATGCAGATGCCTGATGCTCAGAAGGGCTGATTCCCTCATCTGTCACCACTGCAGTTCAGTACCACTCCTCCAGCACCTCTTTACATTAATTTTTACAACTTTCATCCAAATTAAGTGAAGCATTAAAATGTTTCAGACTTTTTGGCTTCAAGCACTGGTGACACTAAGGGTTTACTGAGCAGCCAAAGCCTGACAAGGTTGTCCAAGGGTGCCCTTCTGCCCTTACTCTTACCTATAAATGCTATGTATCAATACTATATGTAAAAAAATAAGTACTTTTAAGAGCAAGGCAACACTTTCTGTTTTTATTTAAAAAGGCCTTGATGGCAGGAATATAGTGTAAAAATCATTGGAAAAACTAAAAGGCATTGATACGTATTGGAATATACACTTTTTACATAAATTACATTTATTTATTTATTCTTTCATTTGAGGTTCTTATTCGGTATTGAGGTCTAATAGTTAATAGGTCCTGGGATCTGGACGTTTAGACCACCATAGTCTAACATGTACATATTCATGGGCCATTGCTGAAAGAGAGGGAGAGAAAAAGAAGGCGAAAGTTTCTGTTAGGATACAACACAAAACCATGCATACATCACACCTCTGACATGTTCTGACACCAGCTGTTGCTTCCACTTTCCAAGTAAGAGAAAAGAACCAACCCCAAACCAAAACAGCACTGGCAAACTTGACAGAAAACCTTCTAAGTTTATATTTCTCTTGCGCTTTTTTTTGGAGTTTTATTTGGTATCATCCACAACCAAAGCCAAACCCTGAGGAAGTGCAGTTGTATGCATCTCCCTGATTTTGTTTCCTATTTTTGCTGTTTTGTTCCATGCTGGAGCTCTGCATCTCTCCCAGGACTGAGCTGGAGGTACACCCAGCACAGCTCCTATCATGGGGAACTGTTGAGTCCTGCCATGGGCGCCATGGGCCCGAAATGATGTCACCAGCAGCTGTGTTTTAACCCAGTGGGGAATTTGCTCAAGCCTATCTCATGTGCAGCTTCCACTAAAGCTGAGCAAGGCATAAGCAGAGATGCAGGAGAGCCCCAAGGGGTGGCAGATGCTTTTCTCTATTGACCTCCTCAAGACAAACCTGTCAGGAAAAGGTGGTCCCACAGACAAAGGTCCCCTCCTTTGCCAAACCTGCTTGTGACATTTTACATGACACTGTATAGTGTTTGTCAGGCAGAGAGAGGTGATGACAGTTTGAGGAGAACAGAGAGCAGCATCCTGAAGTAGAAAGATAGGTAGGCAGTAACCCCCTTAATATTTGCAAGGCTTTACCACAAGTGAGATCTGATTTGTTGATGATGTCGACTCTGTATTGGAAGAGGAGGAAGAGGAAGACGAGGAAGAGGAAGATATCGAGTTCCCTTCAGAGATCCTCTTCCGCTTCCGTTTGGGAACAGTGATGTCTTTCTCTGCAAGGAGAGAAAGAAGGCATGAGTTGTCTGAGCACTGCAAGTGGTCCCTAAATGTGGGGTCTCATCCTGCCATTCTGACCTTGCCTTCCACAAAGCATCTTCCCACAGCAATCTGCTTGGCCTCCATCATCTGGCATGAAGCTTCCAGCTTTCCTCACATTGCAGGCATGCTCTTGCTTGCCAGATCTCCCTTCTCTACCCAGCCACCTTTCTTCATAAAACTAATAGGATCATAATTATCTCTAGGACTGCTAATTCTGACACAATGGATTAAAACTGGCTAAGATTTACTGGGGAGGATGGGACAGAGAGAGAAACACATTATCAGTGATTACAGAAACCTTGTTTCCTTAGAAGTTCAAGTGCTAAATGATGGATCAAATTAAGGGCTTTAACAAGTGGATAAATTACTCATGGTGAGTAAATTTACAGTGGGAGAGGGATAATCACATCCTCCAGAATATGCTGGAAGTTTGAGCCAAACAGCCCAGTCTTCCAGCAGCTCACAGAAGTGGAATCATCTAAGAGAATGGTTTGCTCCTGAACAGACGCTTAACCTGCTGACATAGGATCTTCTCCCCAGCCTGCCCTGGGGATGTGGGAGGTTTGAACACCACCTCACAACCACCATCCATTTTGCCCATGTATTTTCACTCCTGCAGGGCTGGGAAAACCAGTTATGTCCTTGCCCTTCTCTTACCTGTTTGTTTGGCCTCAGTGCAGATTTCGGCAAATGGCCTGTGGAAGAGACAAGGGGTGAGTCAGGTAGATGCTGTTGTTTCACCCTGTGTGCTTGCCCATGCTGAGTCACAGCCCATACCCTGACCCTGAGCTGCCTCCTCTGACACCCCTTTGCATGGAGAGGGGACTGGGAGCATCCCCAATGCATCCCAGGAGTCTCTGAGTTTCCTGTCCCCATGTCATGTCTTTTCCCAGGATCATCATCCCAAATTGCACAAGAAAGTGGGGACAAATTGGCCCTGATAACCCTTCGCCATGCCCACCTGTGGGCCACCCTGTGGCACAGGACAGTGGATGCTGGGGATGGAACAGGTTCTCCACAGGTATATGGTGGCTCCAGTGGCCCCATGGTGAGTTACGCTGCTTGTGGCTGAAGCAGCAAGGACAACACTTAAAAAACAAAAACTTCCCCCATCACAAAGCTGGAGAAACTTACTGGAGCTGGTTTATAATCACCATCCGAATGCTCTCCCGTGCCTTCAAGATCTTCTCCAGCCGATGAATGTCATAGGTATTGGGATTTCTGAAAGGGATATCGTCTGGCAACCCGGTAACCTCCACAGCATCAGGACTGTCCCTGATGAGTTTATAGGGCACCATGACAGGCCGGTTCAAGCCCAGAGCCTCTCCTGCAATGGCAGAGCAGAGGACAGCATACCAGCTTTATCCTACAGGGCTCCAGACCTAACCAACTGAAGAACCAAGAGCCCTGGGGGCCTTTGGGAAGACATGGCTGCCATGATGCCCAACCTTTGCAGCAGCCACATCTGACCCAGCCATTTCACATCTACTTGCCCAGTTTATTGTCTGCTTTGTTAGCCTCCATTTACAATCCTGCCAGGAGCCTCAGCTGAGTTCAGAGCACACCCATCACCACATTTGCACTAGCCCATGGCTGGTCCTGCAGCAGCAGTGTGGGAGACAGCCCGGAACAGGAGGCGAATGGCAGAGATTTGTGATTTCCTGTTGCCTCTGGCTGTCAGCAGGTCTGGGGGTCACTGGGGTGGAGATCACAGCCATACCTCATCATCACATCACATCACTCCTGCCCATTTTTTTAATCAGTGTATCTCTTTGGCCTCCACAACATCATACTGCTGGAAAATACCACAATTTAATTCCTTCCTGCATTAAACACACTTCCTTCTGTGTGATTAAACCTGCTGCTCTCCTCTCTGGGTTACCCCTTCAGTTCCTGCTTGGTGGGGAGCAGTGAATATCCCTCCCTCCTGTGCTGGTTCTAACTATAAAAGCATGCTCTTACCTCACATCTCTGTAGCCCAAAACCTGAAGGTGTGAGTGGCCCCTCAGCCACATTTCTGGCTTTCCTCACAGAGAGTCTGTCTCTGGAGCCCACCTGGCATCTTGTGCTCCATGAACAGTGCCAGGACCATGAGAAAGCAGGGATCTGCTGTGGGCTCAGCCCTCCCAAGGGGTGAATGGATAGAGATGCACGGGCACCAGCCTCCTGGGGAGCTGTGCCCGCATTCTGGCACCTTCAATGAGCCAAATCCACTCTCAAAGCAACACACAGCCCCTGCTGCAAGCAGCACACCAAAATAAACAGGGTTGGAAAGGGTGAGCAGCCTTGACAAGGGGAGATGAGAAAGGAGGGCAATGACATTCCCCACTGCTTTGCTGTCACTTTGGCTATTTTTCTTCTGTCTCAGGCAATTATTTTGAGGAGAGAAGCAAGACATGGCACTGAAGTGGTGGGGTGCCACTAAGACACCATGGCCTAGCTGTGAAGCCTGGGAAGTCACAGGTTGACAAATAAGTGCACTTACACAAGCTGTACCCCTATGATGGCTAGGGCACAGCCACAAGCAGAGGCAGCCCAACCTGCAGGGTCAAGACAGTGATGCCACTTGGGCCATGCACTCAGCACTGGCTCCTACACTCCCCTCACCCCCTGCTGCTATTCTTTCTGCTCCTTTTCCCAAGGACGGGTGGATGGAGAGGTTTGCTGGGCAGCAAAGGAGCCTGCAGACAGCATTTTTGGATCTTCAATCTTCTGACCTCCTTTTCCGCTGCAGCTCCAGCAAGTTGTTTCCCACCCGTGCTTCATGTCAGGATGCTTTACTCCCAGCTCAGCAGGCAGGGACAGGCACAGGGAAGCACACTCAGTACACACATCACTGTTCACGCCACCTCAGGGCATGCTACAAACGCATCAAAGGCTGACTAAACAAATCCTGCTCCTGTGCTGCATTTTGCCATGCCCCTTCCCCTCGCCAAGGATGAACTATCAACACGAAGGTCATGGTCCCACCTGCCAGGAGAAAGACACAGGGACGTCCCTGGGGACAAGCTGTAACATGGAGAAGCAGGACGGAAACTGCACTGCAGCAGCAGCTGTGTGCTCAGTCTATAAATAGAGGCCTTCAGTGGAATTAATTTTAACTACAGCTGCTGTCAGCAAAATCAGGCTTGCTTTGTGATGCGGGCAGAAGGAGACTCACCGTATTTTTCATTGAAAAGCTCTTTCACTTGCTCTCGGAGAATCACCTTCTCTCCAAGCCTGTTGGCATCATCCTCATCTGCAAAAGCAAGAAAAGACAGGGATGAACACACCTCCTTTCTTTCTGAGCCCCTGGAACACTAATCCCACTGCCACAACGCAGGACAGTGTCCCTGTCCCTCAGCCTCAGCACAGCCTGTGAACGCCTCAGAAGTGCTGCTCTCTGCTTGCACCCTGTGCAAAGCAGCTCTAAAATGCTGAGAGATCCCCATTTGCTATGCACTACCATGGCCAAGAGCATTTCACATCTACTTCGAGGGGCTGTAAATGACTAGAATAAATGCAAAGCAATGGATACTCAGGCCCTCAGTGCCACGAATGCTCCCACGAGTGATATCAAGGAATGAGAGAGCACTTTTATGGTTAGGCTTCTAAGTATAGTATTGTTTTATAGTATGCCATATAATCAGCTTGGCTTTACTAGCTTTTTCAATTATCCTGATCATGCTAAACAGTTTCTCCTCTGCTTTCTCATTTCAAACAATGTCCTAAGTCAGTAGATTTTTACCCTCAGCTATTTAGCATCCTCAGGAGGCTTCAGGACAAACAACTGGAGTCAGTAATGGTCCCTTTTGATGCTTTTTACCCCCCCAGGTATAAAGCGTCAAGTGAATGAACCTTATCTGCCTCTCGATGGGGTCACCCCTCCAGCCCCGAGCCAGCTGGGATGTGCAGTGCAGGACCAGCTCAGTGGTGTCTCCTCCCCACATTCTCTCCTCCCAGAGAGGACCTTTGTCATACCCAAGGCAGGCACTGTCACCCTGGCTGGCATTCTACTAGGTAGAAATCATGGAATGAATGAATGGTTTGGGCTGAAAATTACATTAAAGACCATGTAATTCCATCTCCCTGTCATGGGCAGAGACATCTTGTACTAGATCAAGTTGCTCCAAGCCCCATCCCACCTGGCCTTGAACACTTCCAGGGATGGGGCAGCCATAGTTTCTCTGGGCAACTGTACCAGGGACTCACCACCCTGACAGCCAAGAATTTCTTCCCAATATTCCATCTAACCCTGTCCTCTGGCAGTGGGAAGCCATTCCCTCTTGTCCTGTCACTCCAGGCCCTTGTCCCAAGTCCCTCTCCAGCTCCCTTGGAGCCTTTAGGCACTGGAAGGGGCTCTAAGGTCTCCCTGGATCCTTCTCTTTTCCAGGTGAACACCCCCAGCTCTCCCAGCCTGGCTCCACAGCAGAGGTGGTCCAGCCCTTGGGGCATCCTCATGGCCTCCTCTGGACTTATTCCAACAGATTCGGGTCTTTCTTGTGTTGGGGGCCCCCAGAGCTCAATGCAGTGCTCCAGGCAGGGTCTCATAGTGGGTTTTTACAGCATTAAGGTGAGCCCTGCAAACTTTGGCATGAGGGATCCAAGTCTACTCTGCCTCCAGTCTGCAGCTATTTAGTTTTAAGCAATCACATGATTATGATTTTTGATTATTTTGAGCAATCACATCATTTTTGTTTTGTTTTTAAGCAAACAAATGGCTGACAGTTTTGTTTTAAACGCAAGGTGAAAGCCCACTGTGAGTCCCTGCCCCCTGCATAGGACTGAGCCCAACACTCCGCACGCCTGGCAGAAATACCCCCATCCCACACCTCAGCCACCCTCTTGCTGCAGGTGCTGGAGAGAAGCTGGCACCCTTAAACTTCTCCATCCTGCTCCTGCAGGGTACAGCCTCAAAAAAGCCTCTTTTCCACCTGAAAAGCAATTCTTTTGCCTGGATATAACTAGGAAAAAAGAAAAAGAAGGTTTCTGCGAAGAAACCTCAGGACCAAGCTGTGCTTCAGATTCAGAAAGGGAAACAAAGCAGCTTGAATGGCATGGAGAAAAAAATAAATAGAACAGATGAAACTCAAATGTTGGCAAGGAGCTCTGATTTCAAGGTGATGCCTTTCAGTGCCACAGCAGGCCAGTGGGGGACAACCCTGTGGGCTCCCTCTGTGACTTCCTTGTCATCGATGCTCAGTTTCTGGGTGGTATAAATGCACCCATATGGATATGCAGATGGTAGCAGACAAAGAAACACCAAAATTCAGTGCCCTTACTCATTTAGTTCTCTGGGACTGAAAAACACAGCAGCTCTTTCCTTTCTGCTCATGCCCCAAGCAACCTGAGTGCCAGAAACAAGATCCCAAGGGAGATTTTTCCACCTTGCAGTGGGCAATAGTCACGAATTCCCACTCAAGGACACAAACATGAAAAACTTGGAACTGAGCATGCATAACAGAGAAGACAAAGAGGAGGCTCTGACCAGTGGTATTGCTTCCTGGGGATCTGCCCCTCTGCCACCAGGCAAGAGGGATCTCCAAGTCCTTTTTACTTTACCATTTAGATTTGGGAATTAAAACAACTCCAGGAAGCCACCGGTGCTCCTGAAATGTGCCGAGTCCTTCCCATAAAGCAGGTCTATTCATGCTGTTGGCTTCAGCTCTCTTATCTTTTTTTTTCCCTAAAAAAAGTAGCCAGTTGAATAAGTTTTCTCCCCAATCCTACTTGCCTGAAGCCAGGACCCCTGCACTCCAGAGGCACTTACATACAAGTGGTCACATTTTTAAATGTGGAGGTTGCTTTCTTCCTGTAGGATTTGTCAGAACTTGTTTCTTTGAAAAACACCATGTCATATTCAGTCTG
The DNA here is from genome assembly GCA_013390005.1 of Calyptomena viridis. Taxonomy (NCBI): domain Eukaryota; kingdom Metazoa; phylum Chordata; class Aves; order Passeriformes; family Eurylaimidae; genus Calyptomena; species Calyptomena viridis. The sequence goes on along the minus strand of WEIV01027634.1, from coordinate 12,721 downwards.
CTGTTGGCCAACAGGATCCAAACCACTGCCTATTCTTTCAGTTACTCAAAAAACCTGCAGAAAACCAAATCCAAGGCATCCCATGGATAAACAATGGTTCTGTCTGTATTCAACATGGCACATGCAGAGCCTTGATCTCAGCTGTGAAGCTGTGGCATGGCTGGGCAGGGTACCTGGTGGAGCCTTCCTCCTTCCTGTGCCACCACCAGCATCCTTGAGTGCTGCTCCGAGCAATGCCCATCCTCCACCAGACCACTAATCATGAAGAAACAACCTCCTGTTACTCAAACACCTGTTGTGAAGCCTGTTTCATGAGGAAAAATGCCACTGCCCAACACATCCCACTGAGAATGTGGCTTAGTTCCCTTCTGCAGCCAATTCCAGACACATCAAAGAAACACACAGCCAGGGCAGGCTGCTTACAACAGCCAGGATCTGGCCCAGAATCCTAAGAGGGTTTTTTCCCCTTCCAGCTTCCATGGCTAAAATTCAGTTACACAACGCCATGCAAATCCAGAATAAACCTGATGACTTTATTGAGGCTATTCTGCAGTAACTGACATGTAAATGCAGTTAGAATTACCCCAACATATGTATGTTTTCAAAACAGAGCTATAAACTTGAAGGAGCAGCAATTAACACCCGGACACACAGCCAGAATCCCAGCTGATGGCACTAAGCCTGCATCTGCTGTAGCTATGCCATTCCCTGCCACAGGTACAGGCAACCAAACTCTTCCTTACTCCCCATTCAGCAGTCCATAATCTTAAAGTCCTGGAGCCTTCATGGCTACACACCAATCCTGGCCCACAGTATGTGTTAAAGCAAAGCAAAAAAACCCCAGCCCAAATCGATGCAAGCTCTCCTTATGAATGGTAAGTGGATTTTTAACAAATTAACTGCTGGGACACATGGATGAGCTCAGGAGAACATGGCAGGTTGGTCTGGCTGAAGCAGAACTGGCACTGATGCCTAGGGACTACAGCAACAATGCTTAGAAATGCAAAGGATTAATAACCACAATAAAACACTGTATCATTCAGTTTGGGGTATCACAGGGAAACAGAGCAGAGAGGAAAAAACAATACCTGAAATTTGGGGGGTTTAGACATTTTCATTCCCATATTAAAATGCAAGTATATTTCTTGTCTGCTACCATCTACGATGCATCAACTGAGCTACATACCATTCAAGGCAGCGTAGGCTTTTTCCAAGGATGTTATCCGTCTAGGGGCTACAGCACAAGTTAAAGGCAGACAAAAAAAAAAAAGAAAGAGAAAGAAAAAGAGAGCCGTGAGTGCTGCAGCTTGGTTTCTCTGTCATAAACAAAAGCAAAAGCCAGAATGACACCGTCCCTAGCAGCTTAAAATTCCTCTGGTCCTGAGGCACCTTGGCAACAGAGACACTTTCGGTAGCTAAATAACTGCTGGGTGAGTTATTTAGTGGTGAGCTGGGCTCTCCACCTCACACCAAGGCCTGCTTTGTTTGGAATGTGCTTGAGCCTGTGAGCATCCCTTGAGCTATGCTGCACTTCTGAGCAGCTGGAGGTCTACACATGCCCAGGGCTGTGCAGCCAAATGGCAGCATTTTTGGCATGTGCCAGAGCAGCGGCGGCTGTGCTGCATGTCTGTTCCAGCACCAGAGGAAAATAAGTCTGAGGTTAAAGCAGATGAAAGGCAAACAGAACATGTGTCACTTCTGCAGCAATGGGGGAAAATGGGAGAAAAAGGAATCCCTAAGGAGAGACTGGTGCTTGCCACTGACTCCAAAGTGACGAGCAATATCAAAAAGAAATTAATTTCCTGAAGAAAAGCAGTAGGGATGGGGCTAGGGCCAGGATTTCCATTCTGGGCAAAAGAAGGAATGAATCAGCTCATCCCGCTGAAGTCACAGCCACGAGGACAGCTGGTGGGGAGGTTGGGCGTGCAGCACCAGGGTGAAGAAGGGGCTCAGCAAGGAGGCTCGTGCTGCCAAACTGAAGTGCACTGGCATCAGCAAACTGGAGGGGATTGGGAGAGAGCAGGTAGGTGCATGTGTCCAAATTTCCTAAATAGACACATAAGCAATCTGAAGTTCAAAGTATGTGTTCCACATTTCAAGCAGGCTCAGGAAAGCAAACACCGCAGCACAGAGCTCTGGTGATGCCCTTCATGGGGGATAACAGCCCTTTGGTTCAGCAGCACCAAAGGAACAGAAAAACTCGAAGTTCTGCCCAGGGCAGCTGCAGGCACTGAGACTTCGGTGCAGACCCCAGACCCTCATGACTTAAGGACTGAGCCAGGCCCTGCCCGCCTGGGCTGCAGGAGGACAAATCGTGCCGTAAGTGGTTTTAGCACTGCTGCTTGTTGCCATGCAGAAGGATCCTGCCCAAAAATAAGGCTCTCTGCAGCCTGATCCCTCAAATCACTGGTGACACCCTGCCTGTGTGGGCACTCTGTGGGCAGCATCCACCACATTAAACGCTTATGCAAAGTGGAAGAGATGCAGATGAATCACACTGATCCTGGGAAAGCCAAGCTAGAGTCCAAACCAAGAGGGAACAAGGTCCTGTCATGACTTCTGTCAAGGAGGAATGCAGGTGGGAGTGTAGGAGGGAGTGCAAGCAGACTGCAGGCAGCAAGATAAAGAAATATATGGCAGGATCTTTCCAATACAAACCAGAACTGGTTTAGGAAGGGCAGCACAGCATTTCCTTTGGTTGGCAGCAACTCAAAGGCATTTGCATGATTTCAGGCAAAGATTTTAAGGTGCTGTTATGAAATCATGCTGATTAAGAAAGATAATTAACATTTCTTGTCCTGCTAACTCACACATGCTGCTCAGCCTTAACCACGGGAAGCATCCCACCAGGCTCAGGGCCACTGTGCTTCAAGGAGCGCATCCCAAAGTGCCACACCACAGCCAGGATGGAGCAGCACTCATCTCACCATGTGATAAGCACCCTGAAAAATGGGGGTGAGGGGGGTCTCTGAAGGGCACAGCAGGATATGAGGGTGGCAGGGAGCAGGAGGGAGGCAAGAGCAAAGTGAACACGAGGGCTGGGATGAGTTGGGTGATGTTGCTATCTTCTTGACAGCAAGAGGATGCCAGAAACACAGGCAAATGAGAAAAGGACACCAAAATTAGGGAAATAAGAAAGTGACTGGAATCACAGACAGGCTTTGAAGCTCCACAGCTACTAACACTACCTGCTTGAATTTTAACCTTCGTAATTATGAACTTATCTATAGTATATATATATACTTATATATATATATAATGTTCAACCTGCTTGAATTTTCACCTTTAGACTACAAACAGTGACCAGCTGAACAGTCAAAAATAATTCACCCCAGGCCTGGCTGCTCCTATGGAGGTTAAATGGGCCTAATGGGTGAAGAGAGAGGGATATGGACCTCAAAAAGCAACCTGGTGATGGAGCAAGATGTGCTCAGCCCCCATCACTGCTTTCCTCTTTTCCTTTTTTCTTGCTAGGAGTTTCCAATGTGAGGCATATCTCATCAAAGTCTTGAGGACGATTTTGCTCTTGTGATTTAAAAAAGAAAAAAAATATAAAAAGGATGCCTGGATGTGTGGGTTTTTTAATTAAAGAACACTGCCTGCCCTACTTTATTAATTGGAGTATGGGAAATAATCTGTCAGGGTGGTAGGGAGCTTGGGGAATAGGACAGATGGAGTTAGTGTACCTTTTCAATCAAAGCACACAAAAATTAACATACAAAAAGATTTCTTACGTGTGTGCTAGATTACTTATGCTTGAGATTTTTTTTCAAAGACATATTAAGCCAGTTTTGTACCTCTGTGCCCCAGGAAAGAAAAGAAAGGAAAAGCACAGTGCTTATAGCACTGTAGCTTCACCTCTGCTCACTCACTCCTGCTTAATGCTGAAAGACCATTCTGCTTTCAAAAAGGGATTTTGAAGATCTTTTTGCAGAGCAGAGACCAGCCTTCTTTTTTTGTAGTGCAGAGAAAAGACAATGGAAATCAAAACAAAAACCTCTGGATGCCAGGAGGTTAAAGCACCCAGGGAGCCACGCAGGTGAAGTGCTGGTATCAGTGGCTCAGGGCCATTGTCCCACCTCTGAGAGGCTGCAAACCTGCAACGTGGGAAGTTTTTTTCCAAAAACCAGCTTCATTTTCCTCAAAATCCACCTCCTCCTGCAAACAGCATCCCTGCAGGCACACAGCCCCCAGCTGCTTCTGTGCTGGCAGCTCCCCCATCCCCATTTCCCATCAGACAGGAGATATGACCTCAACAGAGAAATTACAGATTGTCTTGAGAAGAAAGCATGTGAGATGCTCAGATTATATTGAAATTCTTTTATCTGTTTCTGTTGCACTGAAAAAATGGGTGTCCACAAAACAGAGAGATGTGCAGTTCTGCAGTTATTGGGAATGCTCTTTACAATGCAGGAGATGCAAATTAATTAATTAATTAAAGGCATCTAAAATCACTCCAAAGTGATTTTTAAAAAAAACCTTTATGTTAAATTTCCCCTTTTCCTTAAAATGTGTATTTTCATGTAATTTTTGGCCAAAATTGTCCACAAAACTCATTAACTTCCCTTACATTTATGAAATCACCTCCTGGGCTTTCCAACTTTTAGAGACCTTTGCAATGTCATCCTGCTTTAGAGTAATTATTGCTTTCATTTTAGCCCTTCTCTATGATATAAAAGGAATTCTTATTGATTTTGTTTTAATGCCAAGCACACTTCTGCTCTTCATTTTACATGATAGGGCTTCACTACACAAGATTGAGGTAAAAAGCACACTCTTAAATTTTAATTTTTAATGTTGGAAATCATTCATTTTGTTAAGGCAGATGAAAAGTGATGAAAGCCAAGGCAGTGACTGTACCACTGCATTGCTACCATTTGCTTTGGTGTAATGTGGTGGAAAAGCAAATTGCTGCCAACGGGGATTTTGGAGGGGGGCAAAATACAAACAGCTCTTTTCTTGAGGAGCTGTTCATTCCAGTGGTAATCTGACTATTAGAAAATAATTGTAAATCCTGGACTTGTCTCTAAAGATTTGGCAAGTATGGGAAATAGTCTATAACAAATTGGGTTGTCATTTAAGGAAAACCCCTCACCTGTGACTGCTCTTATTTAAAACCATATTGGGAGGAGAGGGAGTGAAGTACCAAGCCTGGCAGGGATGCTGCAACCCGCTGAGCCCACTTGGGGTACCACAATACACAAAATAAAATGTCTATAGATTTGCAGTAGAAGGGCCAGTCCGTGGGGGTAGCGTTCAGCTGGAGAAGGAAGGAAAAAAAAAATGTGCATTGAAAAGAAAATCAATTTCCTCTACATCTCTATCTATCAGGCTGCATCTCCCAGTCAGGTAGCAGGTTGAAGTATTTGCCTTCTAATGTGCTCCTTTGTTAATGTGATTTCTGTTAGATCAGCATCTCTTAACGTAATTATACTGATTACAACCAAGGAATGGGAAGACAAGATGCGGCTGGAGGAACGGATACATAGCCATGTAAGTCTGTGGAAAACAAGAGTTCTGCAAAACTTGTGTTTCACCAAGGGCTCGTTTAAAGCCAGCATGTTGCTGCTTAGGACCAAAAGATACAAGGCTAAGGCCAAGGTCCACAGAGGTCTTGGGGGACCTCCCCATCACTGGCTAGACACTACACAGGGAACGAACAGAGGGTGAACGTGAGGACCATGCCTGAATTTTTTTGACAGCCTCTCACCTTTTGTTAGAGTTCTAACACCTTTCTGTGGTTCCCAATAAGGGGATATAAATGTTTTCCTCTCTGCCATATTTGTCTTTCCTAAATTGTGCCATTGGCATGGAGGCTGGCCAAGGAAATGGGAAGCCACGAATAAAGACGACAAGGTTCCTTGTACCCATCTGTGCTCTTCTCACAATTACAGACATTTAAAAATGAGACAGGTTTTTACCCATGTTTCTGAGAGCAGCTCTCTTTTCTGGGCAGCCTAGAAATGAAGAGAGCTACTGCAGGGACACACAGCAAAGGACACAGCTCTGGGATGGTGATTTGAGCAGCTGTGTACGGAGCACACCTCGGACACCCTGTCCTCTCCACTGCCATGTCTTCCTCAGCGTATCTGCATATGGAATGTCCACAAGCTGTAGTGGGCTTTCACTGCCATGCTGCTGCAGCCCGGCATGGAAGCTTGTGGTTAATCACCCCTTCTTATGACCCTCCCTTGCCACCAAACCTGACAGCTCATTGCAACACAGATTTAGAAAATGCTTAAGAAAGTGGCTGCTTTCTTAAATAGAATACGTATCCTTCCCTGAGATCAGCTCTTGGAAAATGCCATCATTTCAAGGAAGCAGCAGCTGTACCGATTGGTGATAAGGCCAGTTGTCTCAGGCAACAAATGCACCAAACAACAATAAAACCAAAGTGGGAAGCCCAAGAAAGTAAAGTTGGGTCGACCTTCCTTCAGCTGGTAAAATTACTGCTTGCCATCCACTGTCTACAATTCCCTGACCACCACTAAACACCTGGCATTAAAACATTGCTTAAGCAAAAAGGCATCATCTCTTACCGGGTTTGGGGATGAGTCCTTGAAAAGGCCTGTGAAAAGCAAGGAAAAAAGGAGATTTAAAATTAAATGGTACTGGAAAGCCAGCATGCCTGGACCGAACACCCTCCTGTGGCCCAGCGAGGGCTGGGGATCAGGCTGTCCTTCACATGCTGTGGCACAACTCATGTGAGATCAGCAGAAGCTCTGTAGGGATGAGGTCCCTGCTCAGGGTAGCACATACCCCATGCCCCGTTGGTAAGAAGATAGGCAGCATGGTCCAGGAAGAAGGTGATAGAGCGACTCTTAAGTCAATTTTTTTTTCCCATCTCACCTTAGTGCTTTAAGTGCTTTTCCCCTCCCACTTGTGTCCAACCCCTCTGGCTGCGAAACCCAAAGGACTCTGCCATGAACAGGCACTGCTAAAGCACTGCCTGCACCAGCAATAATCTGTTTCATGCCTCCCAAAAAAGGAGCTGGGATTTCTCTGCCAGCACATCAATTGCATAGAGCACCTTTTTCTCCTGCCAGTGCCTTTCCTACTGTCTCTCCGGACAGAGGATGGGAGGAAAGAGCAAGAGTGTCTATTTTATGGTCCCCTCCTTTCTGTTGGCCCTAGATGCCAATTTAATTGTTGCCTTGGGAGGCTGGAGGCATTTACAGGCTTGCCCCAATGAGGCTGCAGAACAGAGAGTGCATTCAGCCAGGCTCCCTCCTCTCCCCCTCCGCAGGATGGCTGACACCTCTCACCACATACCTTGTCACAGTGAACTTGATTTTATCAGCAACGGCCAGTATCCTCTCCAGGTTTTGTGAGCCAAAGGTGCAGGGCTTCCTGAAGGGAATTCCAGGGGGCAGTCCCTCTATAATCACTGACCCTGGATTGCTCTTGATCCGCTTGTACGGCACTTGCACAGGGTACTTAATCCCCAAGGCCTCACCTGGGAGAGAAGTCAGCGGTAAGTAAGCAGTGAGTGTGTGGTATGCCAGCGATGCCATTTCTGCGAGGGTCTGGCTCCATCACCAGCCTCACCAAGGCACAGCCCAGCATGGGCAGGCTGCTCATGGCACTAGGTTAGCATTAGATCAAGGACCAAAATTTTCAGGCTGCCTCCATGATGGCAGTAAAGGGGTCCCAAGACAGGCACTCGTGCAGCAGAGCTGGTGGGACCAAGGAGAGGCACCACTCTGCATGACAATGCCCAAGCACTGCAGTGGGAGGGATGAAAAGATGCTGTTCTTTGCTTTGGGACATTATATGGAGGTAATTCCATAGGCATATTCCCTCTCGGAGGTCTGGCTGCAGGATCGAGACTACAGGTTTCCTTGCAAATACTTGGAAAACTTGCACAAGTCTTACCCCTGTCTAGAAGACAGGGTGTCCTGGTTCTGGCCAGGACAGGGTTAATTTTTGCAGTAGCCAGAAGGGGCCATGGCTAGGACCTGGAAGTTATTAGGTCACAATGCTGTTCAGTCTGTTCACCTGGTTGTGGTACCTGACCCTGTATATATTCCTATACATGAATCATGTGCTACTTGCAGTGTTCTTTTTTCAGAGCAGGTAGAAGGATCAGGATTGTTTTGTTGCTGTACTGTGGGATATCAGCTTATGACATGATAACATCAAGGGCAATGAGGGTCATTTGGGATGTGTGATCAGTGTTGCTCCCCTGCCCTGGCATTGGGTGCTACCTCTGGGAATTCTTTAATAATCATACTCGGCCTGTGGGGGGAACAGGGGAGGATGATTTTCTCCAGCTTTTCACCCCTTTTTTCTCCTTCAGGCGTGTCACAACAGCTTTTGAGAATTCTGAATTCCCTTAGGATGTTAAGGAAAGAACATTCTTGTTGCTAGATCTGCCAGGTCTCCTCAGTGTCATCCACACCATGTTTAATTACAAATGAAATTTTTAGGAGGTTCGTTCAGAGATCTATGCAGAGGGTGAATAGTCATGGATGGCATGGAAGGTGGGAGGAAATGGGCCAGTTTTTGAATGACTATTCTGCTCCAATTATTCTGCTTCCAATTTGGAAGTTTACCTCTGAACAACTACAGGATAAAGTGGCAGGTTATTTGAAAGAAAAATGCTGTGGCAGTTCCAGAGAGGCGCAAAGTTATGCAATGTGCTGGGCCCTGGCTACTATTTATCAGACACTGCTAGATACTAGACAGCACCCTCAGGAGGGGGAAAGCAGCCCAACAGGCACAGTGGCCACTCAAACTGCAGCCAAACCAGAACAACCTGTGCTGGTAGCAGTTGCCCCTCTACAGAAGAAGAAATCCAAGACCAAATCAGTTCACTTAGTGAGAGATGAAGAGGAAGCAGGAACAGGAGGAAGAGGCAGAGCCAGAGATAATCACCTGATTCCTATCCCTGGGTGAATTGTGAGATATACAAAAAGATTTCTGCCACCAATCAGGTGAGCCCCTGGTGACCTGGCTGCTCCAATGCTGGAATATTGCCGCCCACCATATGAAATGAGATGGTAGTGAAGCCAAGTAACTGGGATCCCTGTCCCAGGATGTGGGCGTTGACAAGGGTATTGGGAAGAGGACAGAAACTCTCAGCCTCTGGAGGCACCTCCTGTCAAGCATGAGGGAAAGGTATTCTCTCGGGGCAGTCTAATAGTGCGTCCAAGTGGGTGGAACACCATGGAGAAAGGTATCCAGTACCTGAGAGAATGAGCTGTGCTAGAGGTAATCTATAGAGATTCAAATAAGTGAGAGAGGAAACATCCCACACCCCACCAGTACAGACCAGAGTCTGCTTTTGGGAGCAAGTGCCCCACTGCTCAAGAGACAGGGGACACACCACGAGGTAACCTGTGGTTTTACCTGCATGACCATGGAGAGGACATGTGGAAGTGGGATGGAAAAGCCACCTCTGCCACAGCAGCAGCGGTACATGAGTTGAAAGAAAGGAGAATCACCACAGAAAATTCTTCAAGGACAAATGCCACTCCAGTTTCCAGTGGGCAAGTCCTCAGACAGAATGGATGGCCTGATGTTACCTCTGATCCTCTTGAAGCGACCTCCAATTCATATTTACAAGAAGTGAGCAACAAGTACCATGACCAGGAATGAAGGGGCTGGGCTTCCAGCCAGCTGGAGGAAAAGGACAATTGGATCTATAGGACTGTGTGGATCCGATGGCCTGCCACACCAGACCCACAAGTGTATAAGGCTTTAGTTGACACCAGTGCACAATGTACCCTGATGTCATCAAGATATATAGGGCCAGAATCCATCTCCATTTCTGGGGTGACAGGGGGATCCCCACAGCTGACTGTACTGGAAGCTGAAGTGAGCCTGACCAGGAACGAATGGCAAAAAACCCCACTGTGACTCGTCCAGAGGCCCTGTGTATTCTAGGCACAGATTACCTTGGAACCCAAAAGGGCATTGTTGGGCTTTTGGGATAGCTGCTGTAGAGAGAGTGGAAATTAAATTGCTGAATACCTTGCCTGGTCTCTCCAAGGACCCTTCTGCTGTGGGATTGCTGAAGATCAAAGGTACTGCTCTCTACCACAACAGTGTACCATCTGCAATACCGCTCAAACCAGGACTCCGTGACCCCCATCCATGAGATGATTCATGGACTGGAAAGCCAGGGAGTGCTCAGGAAAACCTTTGTGGTGGGTTGGCCTTGGCTGGATGCCAGGTGTGCACCAATCCACTCTATCACTCCCCTTCCCAGCTGGACAGGTGAAAGAAGATGGAAGATGACTCTTAGGTTATAAGGCAGTTCAATAAAGCAGAAGTGAAAGTTTGCATGAGCACAGACAAGGGAAAAAAAGTTTTATTCTCATCAGCAAACAATGCTCAGCCACTTCCCAGGAAGAAGGCTTCTGCATGCATGGAGGTTGCTCGGGAAAACAAACATTGTAAATAACGACTGCCCCTCCTTTCCTTAGCTTTTGTATGTGAGCTGACATTCTATAGTATAGAAAATCCTTTTGGTTAATTTGGGTCAGCTGGCCTAGTTGTGTCCCCTCTCAGGATCTTTCTCACCCCCAGCCTACTTGACAGGAGAGTGAGGAAAGATTACGTGCAGGTACCCCCAGGTATCAGGCAGTGGAAGAATTTAGGAAAATTTATTTCTGAAAGAACACTAACATTTCAGCACGAGCTGCACTGGGTATGAAAAAGATGCACCTGCTGTTTCTCCTCAGGGCTTATTTATCATCCATCTGGCTCCCCCACTGTGGGGCCCTTCAAACATGTCTGCAAGAAACTTATCTTCTCTCATACCCACAAGTCAGCAGGAGGGGAAAATACATAAGATTATTCCTGGTAGATGTCTCTTTCCCAGGCAGCAAAGCTTTTTTGGGTGACATGAACCCTTGTCTCCTCAAAATAGATCTTCTGGAAAGATTCTTCTATACTTAAAGAGGGAAATGTTGGGGAAACAGTGCTGATGCTTTGCCAGCACTGGTCATCAGTAGCCAAAACACTGATGTGTTATCAACACCTTTCTAGCTACCACTGCAAAGCACAGCCCTGTGAGGGCTGCTATGGGAAAATGAACTTCATCTCAGCCAGACTTATTACACCCTTTAATAGCCCTATACGGCCAGTGCGGAAGTCCAATGAAGAGTGGAGACTGACATTGGACTATCATGGCCTGAATGAAGCCACAGTACCACTGAGTGCTGCTATGCCAGACAAGCTGGAGCTTCAGTACAAACTGGAGTCCAAGACAGCAAAGTGGTGCTACCAGTGACACTGCTAATGTGTTTTTCTCCATTGCTTTATCAGCAGAATGTAGTTTGCTTTCACCTGGAGGGGTGTCCAGTGCACCTGGAACCAACTGACTCACAGGTGGAAACAGCCTCACTATTTGCCATGAACTGATCCAGACTGCACTGGAAAAGGGTGAGGCTCCAGAACACTTGTTGGGATGCATCGTGAGGTGAACTGAGAAGATGCATGAAGCAGACCAGCCTGTAATCAAAACATGTTTAGCAGAGAAGTCTGCAGCGAGACCATGTCACATGAACATCAGGTGACCAGGGCATTGATTGGACCAGAGGATGCCTGGACAACCTGTGGACTCTTTAACCCTCAGATAATTGGACAAATATTGTAAATATTGTTACTTGCTTGATATAGCTACTGCTGTAGTTGGCAGACATTATTATCAGACACTGTTGTTAGCTATGATGTAGGTAGACATGTTAGGTAGAGTTAGTGTAGAATAGATCTGTTAGTAGTTAGCAGTAGATGTAAGATTTAGCTGTAGCTGTAATGAAGCTCTAATCAAGATGCAGAGTGTGAGAATATTAAACACCTTAATGTTAATAATAAAGGATCTGGAAAGCATCAGCTGGCGTCTCTTTGGTGTTTTGCAACAAACACTTACAGTAGTACATTGATGACATCACAGCAGAGGAAGTTTCTGAGGAAAGGGAGAAGGTAATCCAGATCCTCCTTAAAGCTGGTTTTGCACTTAAGTAAGGTCAAGGGACCTGCCCAGCAAATTCAATTTTAAGGGGTAAAATGGCAACATGGATGTTATCAGATTGCAATAGACATGGTCAACAAAATAGCAGCTATGCGTCCACCAACCAGCAAGAAGCAAACATAGGCTTTCCTAGTTGCTGTAGAGTTTTCAAGGATGCATACTGCAGATTAGTCAGATCGTAAACCTTACCATGTGACATGGGAAAAAATTAATTTTAAGTGGAGTCCTGAACAACCACAAGCTTTTGAACAAATTAAATAGGAGATTATTCATGCAGTAGCCTGTGAGCCAACATGGAGGGGACAAGATTTGAAAAATGTGATCTACACTGTAGCTGGGGAGAATGGTCCTTCCTGGAGTCTCTGGCAAAAAGTACCTGCTGAGTCTCAAGGAGAACCTCTGTGGTTCTGGAGTCAGGGATACAAAGAATCCAAGGCCTGCTACACCCTAACTGAGAAAGAGATCCTGGCAGCTTATGAAGGGATTTGAGCTGCTCCAGAAATGATTGGCACAGAAGCACAGCTCCTTCTGGCACCCCAACTGCCAATGCTGGGCTGGATGTTCAAAGGGAAAGTCCCGTCCACACATCATGCCACTGATGTCACACAGAGCAAGTAGATCACTCTCATCACACAGCGAGCTTGGATAGGAAACCCCCATTGCCCGGAGATCTTGGAAATCATCTAGAATTGGCCTGAAGGCAAATATTTAGGACTATCATCAGAGGAAGAGGACACATGC
>WEIV01027632.1:1499-25974 GCA_013390005.1 Calyptomena viridis | reverse complement strand
ACTATTCTCCCTTTTATATCAGGCTGCGCAGATTAAATGTAATTTATACCCTTGTTTAAGTTTACTTTCCATTGCTATATTAGTAGTGTAAGTAAGAACCAGACCCTCTGCNTGATTTAACACACAGCTGTGATCAACCCACCTCTAAAATGCATTGCTGGAGCAGAAATAAACCTCTCTATAAGCAGGGCAGGAAAAAGTGGCAATACAAAAGAGCTTGAGGAGCAGAGAGAGAGAGAGGGAGGTAAAATGAATTTTAAAATTTTCTCCTGATTACTTTTTGAAATGTAACACATACTTTTATGGTAGTAANATGTGTGCACATGTAGTTTTCCTTCTTGATTACAACAAGGAGGATATTAGATTGACCCATTATTATCCTTAAGATTTTGACTATGTGTTACATTTTCAAATTCAACCCCTTAAGAAGACAGTGTGGAAAAGAGGAAGCCTTTCAACTTGTGTTTAGGATTGGTGTTTCCCAATAAGTTACTTAAATTCTTTGTGTAACTTGAGCTTGCACTGCCCAGTTGTTCACTGCAGTTGGTATTCCTAAATGCACTTGCAACCCATGTGAACAGCAGCTTTTTCAGCCATTTCCTGGGAATTGTTTTATACACCTGAGTCACGAGAAATGACTGAACTAGATCAAAGTAGGGCAAGAGTGAGGTCATCCAGTTGGCTGGCTTTTCTCATGTGTCCTAATATAATTTGGTGATGCAGTGAAAGAACTTATTTCTGTGACAGGATGCATCAAAAGGGAAAGAGATACATTTGAAGGGGGGCAATGTCACCAGAAAAGCTTAGGCATGGCCTAGTGCTTGTGTATACATAGAGCTACCAGAAGAAACATCCACAGTCATCTATAAATGACGTCTTACCAACCTGCCTGTGATGGAGGACCATCATCAGCTGAATTTCCTATTTGCTTGAGAGAATGAGAAATAACTCTTTTTTTTCCATTCTTCATTCAAATTATGGCATTTGTAAACAAGAAGCAAACTCATACCAGATGGGATCTTGCTTTTCATAATGCAAAGACCAAATTGTTATTTAATCCTTCCAAGCAGATTTACTATGTCAGGTATCTCTTCTGTTGCCAATGGTAGGAACTGAAGAATTTTGGGGGTTTCCCCCCATCCCAAAATGCAGACTGGCTTATCTCCCAGTTCTTACACCTTCTCTCACAGCCACAAATATAAGCCTCAGATGAAAAAAAATCGTATCCCAGGCATTAGAAGTCTTTCACAGGCAACATGCATGCCTTTACCTTCCTCTCCTCCTTCAAGGCATCTCTACACATTAGAAAAAAAAATGGCATTATGATCTCCTTCTTTAGCTCTTCACAAATTGCTTTTTTCAATGCTTTGACACCCACACTTCTGAGACATTTTTCTAACTTTCTTCTTTTTACCCTTAATTTCTCAAGTGGATCTGTTGAAAACTGACAGTTATTATTTTTCAGGCAATATTTATTTAAATTATATCATATAGTCTACATTCAGATTTCTCTTTCAGAAAAAAAATATTGCCTCAGATTGTATCCACATATAGGTAAGGCAGCTTTCACAGAATTACAGATTCACAGAATATCCTGGGTCGGAAGGGACCCACAAGGATCTTTGCTGTATTTAGATTTTCTTTTTTAATAGTCAGATTTTACATCTTTCTACATTGCTTTTTTATGCTGCAGTTTCTTTTTATTAACATATTTTTAACATATTTGTCATGCATGACTGTGGCTTCCTCCATAAACCTTTAATATATAAAGGAAGCTTATTATACAATATATACAATGTATTACGGTGGAGTTAAAGTCTAAAATTTGCCTATAAATTCAGTCTAGCTCTTGAAGAGGCACATAATTTTAACTATATGAATAGTCCTACTGAAATCTAGGACAAGGAACTGTATTTAGAACATTTTTTAAGCACTGTTCTGACCAGCTGGGGTTGTAACAAGTTTTGTGTTCAAGTATAACACGACTAACAACCATAGGTAAGGAGAAAAAACAAAGGTAGTCTGAAGAGTTATCCTGGGTTGTCTACACAGTGATTTTATTCCTGATGTCTTCTCTTGGTTGGACAAACTGTAGTCAAAACACACTAATGCAGCAGAAGCATGTGAGGCAGCTTGCTAAGTACCCTGGATTTGTGGGGCAACCATTTCTAAACGCTGGAGTTGAGGCACATCTGCCGCAGCTTCCTGCATGGGCAAGACCATAAGTGCTAGAGAACAGAGGGAGAGCTTTACACCTTGGTCCCTTAAACTTGAAGAAGAGTGCTGCCAACCTCAGTCAGGTTGCTTTCTTACCTTCCTTTTCCTCCAGAATTACATCAAAACTGAGTCAGGAAAAGATTGACACATTTGGATTTTGGGAGTGGACTCACTCATTCTGGTTTATGATGCTTGCCTGGTTTGTGATGTGGAACAAAGGAGAAGTATCCAGCTAGATTTTTCAACCCCATGCCAAGCATGAAGGGTTGCCAGGCACAAACCTTTCTCATGACAGCATCTGAAAGGCTGTGTAATTCCCTGAAGAAAAATATTCACAGAGGTCAGTGAAGTTTGCTTCAGCAGCTGAAAGCTGATTGCTGTCCTCTAAACACTTACATTTGGAGGAGGGTTTATGATAATTATCTAAATGAGTTATGGAAAAGGTCACAGGCTATTCATAAACAAACAGTGAGGACAGCTGGATAGAGAGATTAATCCAAAGGTGTGGTCTGGCGGCAAAATGAAAGGCAAGAATTTTCTATAGATTGTAGACACCAATGTTGTCCTTGTCACTCTTCCAGAAAAACTTGTGATCTTGTGGAAAACTAATAAAAAATACACAGATCTCTTTCTTTCTCTCAATATCCTATAATCATAAAATACCTGTCACCTCAATGCTGCACAGATCTTCTTGATTCCTGTATGTTAAAAAACACTTATATATTTTACTGCTGCTAACTTCTTCCAGTTGGTTTGTGGAGCTAGCTTGATTATTCACCTTGTGGAACAACAGAATTGTTAATTTAATTGCAATTCAAATTTTTGCCATACCAATAATGCACTACATTAGAGAGAACCTTTTAGCTTTCAAATTTCAAATCAAATGTAATAAATGGCCTGTCTTCTTGAGAGGGGAAAGTTAAAATTCCTACCTTATTCATGCTGGGTAATTTCTTTTAATTTAAAGAAAGACTGCAGTAACAGGAACTAATGCAAATTTCTGCCTTTTGATAAATAAAATAATCTCCATTTTCAGACTACAACTTTCAGATTTGCAGACTTCAGGCTTGAGTAAGAAACTTATGTTTTTATTACTTTTTTACGTGCATTTTCTCTATGTTTTTATCTCTGCAATGACACGACAGTTGTAAGCAGTGCTAGTCTCACTCTGACGTTTTAAAAAAAAGTCTAAACACTTATCTTGTGAAATCACCAATAAAGAAATAAAAAATAAAGTCAGCATTTTTTACCTCCGTTTAGAATTTTTGACTGCAGAAATTTTGTTTTCAGGAATTATGATAGTATTTTTTTTAATTTCAAAATATTCTATTAGTTCTTCTCAATGAACCAACATTAGAAAACAATTGGAAGTTTAAAAAATCTTGGTTTTGTCTTTAAGTTATTAGGCATAGAGTAGATATGAAAGATTGTGCATTTCCACTTTGAACACCTCAACAGACATTATGAACAGAAATAGTTGGTTTAACTATTCTATTACACTATTTATTTTATTTAATATGCTCATTTTAAGTGAAAGAAAATCTGTTTAAGGAAATATATTTTTCCCTTCTGCACATCCATGGAGTTTAAGATGGATTTATTTACTTAGTGAGAAGTATTTTAAAGTGTTTTTTCCTGCAGTTGTAAAGATGTTATGAGGTCTATATAAGCACTTTCTAGGACAAATACTGAAGAAAAAGTAATATTCACCTAACGAAAAAGAGTTATAGCACTCACCCTATTCTAACACTTCGTAAAGGTAAAAAAATAAAGAAATTAAATTATATTAAATTAAAAACCTGCTAATTGAATGGTAAAAGATATAACATATCCTACTGATCAGCAACAAATACACGAAGTAAGAAATTTAGGAGGATGTATTTAGTCACATTTTATAGCTTGCTAAACAACTGAAAAAGGGAAAGTTTCTTAAAGGGCACAAAAAAGGACAAATACAAACAAAAGTAACAGCCTAAACCAAGATAACCTCTTTGACAATTTAACCACGATTAAAACAAACAATTTAAATCCTTGGGAATTAAATCAGATCAATGACAGTTTTGGGTTTGGACACGCTTTTCACGCTTACTGCAGTGAGACCCTGACATAACCCTGCAACAACAGTAGTGGTTAATCACAACTATTCTTACTTTGGAGCTCTCTCCTGGTAATCAAGCTTGACAGGTACCCCTGTCAACCATACAGTTTAGCTCTGGGCCACAGCTGGATTTCACCCACGGTGTTTAAGGAATGTGCAATCCCAGAGGATTTCAAACTGTTGTATATAAGTGCTAACCAAGTTGCTACTAGTTGTGAATCACTTTGGGGTGATAGGTGGCACAAGTTTGGGAGCAGTACTGCTACCATGGCTGCTGGTACCCAGAGAGATGCCTGCCCTGCTCATCACTACAATCACTGACAGCAACAAGCCTCCAGCCCTCAGAGCAGAGCAGAGTGGTGAAATGATTTTCTTTCAGAGGTGGCAGTGACCAGTTTTAAAAAGGTGACCATGAACTCCAGGTTCAGGGCTGTTGTCTGGAACTTTCAAGCTCCTTGCAATGAGGAGGACCCTGCCCACACCTGCCCAGGATCTCCTCACAACTGGATGGCAGTAAGTGTCACAGAAAACAACCAACAGGCTTTTATTTGAACAACAATACTAAATAATATTTAATCTTTCTCAAATATTTCTTTCTCATAGGGAGCTGCTGAAATGGCTGCATCAAGGAAACTTGGAGATAAGGGCATCCCAATATTTCATACCCTTCTTTCTCTTCTATTTCAAGCCAGATAGAGTGCTGTAGGTTGAATTTCTTGAGCAAAGAGTGAGATCTACTTGTAATAAAGTTCACCATGTGCTACTTCTGGGGCACATAAAGAAGCAGTTTCTTTGATGCTCTAGATATGTAACCTTCAATGTGGTTATGATGAGCCATTTAGAGTATCCTTTTTACTAGAAACCCACCAGTTTCAACTTTTAACTCATTGCCTGCCTTGTTGAGCTTGAAACCCTAGTGAGAACACAGTTCAGATCTCACAAAATCCTCCAGTCAAGGGGCAGGCTTGATAGCTGGCCATACAATAGAAGTCTGTCTGATTTTATTTCTGGTAGATGAAGTCACTTTTTGAGAAATTAGATCTATAAAACTGCAGGGCATGGTACAACGATAATAAATGCATAGAAGCTTTCATATTTATTAATTACATATATTATAAGATAGAAACCAGCCAGAGTAGTTTTCTAAATTGGGATCAAGATTTTTTAAAGCAGCAGCTCTTTTAGCTGCAGATCCTCATACAAAGTTCACCATGAAGTTTCTGAGCATCAAGAAACAGACAACTGTATTAGTATTTGAGACAAGGTAAACTAGACCATCATGTGAAGCATTTAGCTCCTTTAAATTACCTCATTCATATATCCAAAGAGGGACATAAAAAAATCCCCAAACCCAAATGCAACAAAAAACCAACCAAAAGCGAGAAGTGACACTTTCTAAAGTCTTGTCCCAAACTAGTCAGTAAAAAGCAACTTCTAGAGATCATTTCCTCAGAAACTACCTGCAGGCTTCTCTTTACTGTTCTGAAACATGAATGATAAATGGCAGGAAACTGCTGTTATTCCTAGCTTAGAAAGCAGAAACTGAGGCACTGAAAGTATATGTAATTTCTTCAGAACTGACAAAGAATGTGGGAATACAACTCCTGTCCTTGGTTTCAAGATCTTTCATCCATTTTCCAGAAATGGGAGATGTTACTGTAATTACTATATTTTTTCCCTTAGAGTGGAGGCCAAGTTCCCTTCCACCAATTTTCTTGATATTGTTTGCTAAATTCCTTCTTGTGGCTGTCAACAAGACATTAAAAAACCCCAAAATATATAAAGGAAAAACTGGGGCACATGGCAGGTGTAAAAAGGAACAGTAATAGGACTTGTGCAAATATTAAAATATACATCCTACATTTAACCTAGTGCTGTTCATTTTTTCTGTTACACTGTCCAGAGGTATTTCACTGTTTCCTAAAAGAAGAATATTTGATTTTTTCTTTTGCCTTTATCCCATTAATTAGTCATGACAGACATTTAGAGATATGCAGGCCAAGATACTCCAATGCATTTTCTTTTGGTATTCTTTGAATTTGGATCAGTGCTAAAAAAAACCATTTTTCTGTACCCCTCCTCTATATTTTTAAATGAATGTCATCCAGATGGCATTGCCACTCAGACATTACAGTGAAATTCTTTGCATGCTGATAGTACAGTGTGGGAATCTCTAAAATTGTCCCCTGTAGGTTTGAATTCAGCCCCTGAAGGTTCACTTGAGTTTAATTTCACTAATCACACAGGGACAGTTATTTTTTGCTCTCACTCAGCTTCTCTTTCACATGCGAGCACACACACACACACACACACACACTCAGTCAGGCTGCTTCCCTCCCGTTCTGTTGCACTTAAGTCCAGATTTGCTCTGACCATTCCTGCACACAAGCAGAGAGCGACACAACACCACGGTGCCTAAGACCATAGGTGGGTCATTTGCTTCAAGCCAATTTATTCACATTTGCAATGGTAAGATTGATTTTTATCCTGCATTTCTGAGTTTATTTAACTGATTTCAGAAACTGCCACAGAGGTGGGGGCAGAGATCGTCTTCAAGGTTGCTGTCATCTGGAATTTTATGTCCTTCATTTTCTTTCACTCTGTATGCCTGTCACATCGGCTTAACTGTGAGTAGCGTACTAGCCAGTACCTCTGGCATACTGTATATTAATAGAATATTGATATAGCCCAAATACTGTTGTGGGATTCATCATTTGGTAAATCCTCTGCCGTCTGCAGTTTTACAGAGCCGTTTAATTAGCAATTTTACAACCTCCTATTCTCTCATTAAATTAATTAATAATTAAGTTCAAATATAGGCATCTTTAATGTCATAATTATATTTCAGTTTTATGGTCACCAGAGTTTAGCTCATTAGGCAAGGTAGTCATAAACCATAGCTCTATTTAAGGGCTGAGGCACTGATGCACAGGTAGTTAGCTTTTACTTGGTATTTTTTATCCTTCTCACTTTCTGCTCTCCTTTCTCTGTCCCCCCTCCCTTGCCCCCCCTCCCAGGTTCTCCAGCTTTCCTTCCTCCCATTGCTCTCTGTTAACACTGGCATTTTTTTCCTGTGGCAGCTCTTTCTCATTTGTGTGTCATGTTAAAAAAAATCCCTAGCACACATCCTCACAGCCCCCCCTCCCTGTTATTCTCTCTGGAGCAGTGCAGCAACACTGGCCTGCCATGGCTCCTGCTTCCTTGAAAGCCTCAGGGACCACCACCTCTAGTGCTGGGCACCCAGAGGCAGCAAATTTTGTGTAGCATCATATTGGTGACAGTGTATTCCACTTTGACTGCGTGATTTATCAGCGCATGGGACATAGTAATGACATTTCACGCAGTATGATATGTTGTGCATTGTTTTATATGTAGTGGATTTATTTCAGTCATTATCACTGATTAAACCAGCTTAGTTGAAAAGGCAAAGCGAAACTTGGCTTTGAAATTGTTCTTATTTAATTTTGTTTGTGCTCACATAACCCAGGACAGCACTAATTATCTCTTTAGTGTAGCTCATATTTCTAATGTAATTCATATGTAAATTGTAATTTAAATCATATGGGAATGTTTGTGTTCCTTGCATATTCTCAGTAAAGAGCACAAACAGTGAATTAAAACTGTTTGGAAATGAAAACTTTATGTTGCCTTTTTTGAACTGTCTTTGATTTCTTTTGGCTTGTTGTTTCTCTAATGAATCATGATTCAATTGGATGGCTAAGGCCAATGCGTTTAGTCTCCTCTCTCTGTATTTACGCAGTCTGCTCACTGGCCTGCTTTTCCTTCTGAATTTGGAAGGCTTCAGGGGAGAGTTTTCTGCATGCTCACTACCTTTGAAAAAAATCATCATACGATGACTATTATTAATAATGAATAATAGTTGTATGACTACAGAGCCTACAAGCACAGCATGGCACTATTTGTGTCACTTTGCTATTCAAATAGAACTGCGCGAGAGTGTTATTTCTGGTAGCGTATCTGAAAATATTAGCTTAAAATTTTAATCCCAATCCAAAATTTCCATCTAAGAACTTTAACTTTTTTTTTTTTTTCTTAATGCAATATTATTTTCTTCTCTAAAAAACTTCTGCTGCCCACAGCAAAGTGGTCTTTTGACAGGGCAAGTAAAAATTTCTTTGTATGTGTAGAGCACAGGATAGTAAATAGTTCTCAAACTTCTGAAGTTTCAGGATGAGAATGCTGCTGTGGTACACTCTAACACCAAAAACAGAACTAAGAGTAAAAAGCAACAAGCTGGGTGTCACCAGGAGGATGAGTGAAAGCCTGCAGTCATGGGCAGCAGGTGCACATGTGCTACCAGCTCCTGAAGCAGAAAAGATGAAGCAAAAGACTTGAAGGAAACAGGAAGGGTAAACAGTTCAAATGGAAGGATAATTAAACCTAGAGAGCTATCAAGTTAGTGAATGATGATGTCAGCTACACCATTCTTTGCTGGAACTGCCCATTACATTTCTCAGGCAAAACTGTACTCATAACATTAGGGAGAAAATGAATGCCTGTTTCCCATCCTGATAAAAAGGATCTTTGTCTGGCCCCTGCCAAATGAAGCTGTCTGTGCTGTACGGACTGAGGCCAGGCCCAGTGTCACTCCCTTGCCCCAGCAAATTGCAACCTGACCTGCCAGTGGCCACACAGGACTGTGTTTGCAGTGTTCCCTCAGGTTTGGTGACTTGTGACATGGTGGCCCTGGAAGCCTCTTTCCATGTTCAACGCTGCTCAGGCTGGTATGCAAAGCTCTCAGGGGAAAAGTTCTTAATGTTATTCCTGGGTATTGCTGTGGCCAGAAGAGAAGTAAGGCTCTGAGGACTAATATTTGTGTTCCTGCTGCTCTAATGCCAATGGGGAAGATTCCATGTAGCAAGAAAGAGGCAAAGGGGTAGCATCAGTGACCAACTTTGCAACAGGCACACCTGCTTCATATCATCCCTCTGCCAACTTCACCATCAGGAAAACCTCTTCCTATATTTGGGGATCCCCTGCAGATAAGCTCAGCCCAGAAAACTGCAGTGTCAGGACACTATGTAGCATAATTGAGCAGAGGGTGGACAAGGCAAGCCAGGGGGACCACTGATCTGGTTTGGTTGTGACCACACAGCCCTCCTGTAGCCAGGTACCCTCCATGGAGGGACACTGCCACATCTAGGGCATGCATTTAAAGTATATGTGGACACCCCCCCCATGCACATGCACACACACTCCCCATGACGACACAAGAGCTGTCCGAAACTATTTTCAATAATTGATTTGCTGTTTAATTGAACATCATGACTGACTAACATAGCTCATTACCTTACTCATTAGTTAATTATCGAAGAAAGTAGGACAAGTCAATAAAATGGAAGGCTGTAAATTCCAATACTAATTAGCACCATTTCCTTAGAGACATATTTAAGGGCAGATTGGCTACCCGAATGTCCCCGGACCTTGTAGATGAAGGGAAAGGGTAGACTTACCATAAATCTAGATTACCGGCAAGCAAGGCTCCTCAGCAGTAAGTAGTCAAGTACACAGGTGCTGAGCTACTGCCAGGCACCCTCTTTGAACTGGAATATTGGAACATAAGCAGCACAGAAATTCCTATTTTTAAAAGAAAAGAGGGGGGTGGGGATGGTGAGGGAGGGAGCACTCACACACTGGAGAAGATCCATATTTAAAATAAATTATGCAAACTGAACTACTTCTGCAGAGAACATTTGCTCTCCTAAGCTCTCTCTTTTCCAGTCTGTCTCACATGCATTCACTTCATCCTCCTTTTTTGGCAGTCCAAATGCTAGTCAAAACACTAGTGCAATCCTTCAGCAGTGGGTGCACTTTTAATGTGTGGCTTTTAATTTATATCTCTTATTTTTATTTTTTAATTAAAATATTCCAGTGATGGAAAATATATTTTCCTGTTATTGCTATTATTTTTGTATTATCTTTAATTTAAAGAAAGTCTGAAATACCATGTGAGGCAGAATTTAATGGGTCCATCAGGGCTTTAATTGAGCCAAAGAGTAACTTAAAGCAAGTAAAGTGTCTCAAAGAAGACTCAGACAAAAGGAGGCAAAGGGAGTGCACATATATGTGGTATGTCTACATACATGGTATGTATTTTATATATACACGAGGTTATATATATGTGTGTATATATACTCTAATAATAAGTTTATGTATGTATACAAAAAATATATGTAGACACATACATACATATCGAAATATGCCTATATAGGGTTCTTGTCATTCAGCAGAAGGAAATTAGCAAATTCCTTGAGTTCTGCAGTTTAAAAGCCCCCAGGAATTACAGACTGCCTTTTAAAAATCAGCACAAGAAGACTCAGACTATGAAAAGGTTCTGTTGATGTACTGGTACACTGTTCAACCATTTGTCTAAATTATTATAAACAACTAGGGGATCAGGATAAATATATTTTCTTAATTTCTTTTATTTGTAGGCGTATCTTCCAGGTCTTCCTCTTAACATATACTCACTTTTGAAAAATTAATTTCCAGTTAGGTGAATGGAAATGGAGATCAAAAGCATTACTTGAGCTCAGCTTAAGGGAAGAAATCACCCTAAGAATAGCTCTCACTCTGAAGCTTTAAATATTTAGCAATTCTAAAAATATATTAATGGATTAATGTAAAAAATGCTAACAAATTTCTATGACTTGACTTACTATATTTTGTGCCTACAGTTCTGATTATTCAGCTACAAGTTAAGTTTTATTTTCAAGTATTTTAAAAAGCACCATGCCAAACTGTTCTAAAGAGTGCAGGGATTTTTTAATCAGCAGTTTTGAGAATCTGACCTCTGGTGCCAATAAAACAAGACTGAAATTTAAGTTTAGGGAAGAAGGGGTAGATGTGGTTGTCTTGCTTAACAGAAAGCTCCTGATAGAAATGATGCAGGGAAAATTTCTATAATTATTTTAGAAAATAATAAAAAATAAATGTTGTATTTTATTATCCACATTTGGGAGGGGATATTTGTTTGGGATGTTCTCTTTGCATTAGTTGATGATTTAAAAAAACAAACAAAAAAAATCACCATATAAAATTGCCTTGGGAAATAATAGAGAGGCAAAGGTTTCCCCAATTAGATGTTCACTCAATATAGGCTAAGGCACAAGGTGTATATATATAGATATATATATATACATATGCACAAGGTATATATTATGCATGCACAAGCAATGCATACTTGCTAAGAGTTGGAAATTATACAGGAGAACATTCAGAAAAGCAAGAGATGTGCTTTCTCTTTTGTTTCCAGACAGTGCCAAACATTCTTTGATATAGAGATTTTGTTTTTTTTTTAAATGGCTCTGGTTAGGTGATGCTGGATTCCTAGATATACTTGAACACCTTGGCTACAGGGCCTCGGGGAGAGCCCGCAAACTGAGCAGCCAGCATGCTCTGCTGCAAGAACTCAATATATAAGATGTGGAGAAAGCTGTGATGGGATCCAACTTCAAGATTTGAGTCATGCTTTAGAGACACAAATGGCTCTAAATGTACACAAATATGGAATGCTTACATTTTACACTGCCGTTTGTCATACATATTGTAATGTGTGTACATAAGGTAAGGTAATTCTCTTTTGCATTTTTAACTTCTTGTCTGTATCTGTTGTTAAACATTCCAAAAGTGGAGGCAGAAGTTGGTTACTGAGTGCAATACCTAGAGTACTCTGAGCTGATGCAAAATGTGCAGACTGGAAGTGCTCTGGTGAATTTGCAGAAGTCCTCTTCAAGATGGGGCCCCAGGACCCTGAAGCCTTTAATCAGCTCTAACTGGAGTGAAACTGTCAGCTCCTGCTTGTATTCTGTCAACTTCAGTAGCACTTAGAGCATCCCTGACAAATGCACAGTGCACATTTAACAGTCAATCTGTGGGCAAGCTTTTGACTCTGCAGGAAACATTCTAAGGTTCCACTTTTTCCAAAGGAAAGCTTGTTAATAGGGAGGAAAATGGAGAAAAACATCCTTCAGACAAACCCTTTTATTTTATGGGGAACCCAGCTGTGATTTTTGCTTTAGCAGGATGACGTATTGGCTCAGTTGAAGGTGATATCCCAGCTGGTGCAAGACAGAGCAAGAGCTGTAGTATGACAGTGACACCTCTCTTCCACTGTCAGTCAAACCATGCTAGTTGTACTGTAGAACTGAAGCAGCCTGCTATTATTAGGAGTATTGTCATATAAGTTATTCACATTGAAATGCTCATTCAGTTCTGTTGTGTTTATAAGTTTCCCATTAAGAATTCAAGTTTAAAGATCATTTCAAGCTGCACAAACCTCCCCAAATATCCTTCCCCCACTCATCTACCTCTCAAAAATGTACAGGTGACTTCAAGCAAAGATGTTCCTATATTTTTAAAATACTAAATGCATTTCAAAGTAATGCAATATACTCCAGCCTCACTCAAGAGGTCTTTCTTATGTGTAAATTATTTGAAGATTAGTTTTCCTTGTCCTTTTCTTTTGTGATGCTTGGGGACTTTTTTTTTTTTAGGAAGTGGGTTGTTTATGGCCTAAGCCTATTACTTACTAATTAAAGGTCCTTCCTTTAAACTTGGTAGTTTAAAAACTCTACTATTACTATTATTTCTTCACAGACCACTCCTGCAGTATCCCTGCTGTAAATGCAGCTGTATTTTACCTAAAAATGACAAAATAAGGCCATGGCACATCTGAGCTGTCTGGAAGGGTACAAAGGAAAGAAAGACAGACACAGTTTCTTCACAAGTCAAATCAGTCTGTAGCATTCAGTTTCCCCACAGTCCCCATGGTAATGTCATTGCATAAGGGAAATTCTTGTAACACTATAAGACTGAGCTCCAATAACCACAAAAATCCCTGGGGACTCTGACATTTGTCACCCCACAACACAGAAAGTATCCTGAATATGCTCGTTCCCTAACCCCATTAAAAACACAGTTTTCCCAAGGAGACGAGAGAAACTTCCTTGAGGACACTCTTCTAAGAGTTAAGCATGCTCAGAAGACAATTTTGGATGCCTTCTATCCCATTCCTGTAAAATAGGAATGAAAACACTTCTGGTCTCCTAAAGGTAACATATAAAGATCACAGCAATCTCATCCTGACAGAAATTAGGAAATTAATTAGAAATTAATTAGAAATTAAATTAAGCATTGGAGTAATTAATATTTATGTGGCACTAATATGCAACTATTTATTATTACCATTATGAATGTTGTTGATATCACTTTTAGTATTTTAATATTTTTTTATTACTGTAGCACTTAGAAGCTGTCACTAATAATGAGACAACTGTCATACCAGCCAGGAAGAACAAATCACTGTCCTTTCTCTGAAGAGTTAAGGAGCAATCACTGTACTTATGGAAGCAGCTCTGGTCCTACAAATACAAAGAATTGCCTAATGAAATCTGGACATCAGCAACAAACTTTTGAAGACTTCAGTGCTGGAACATTTCAAGTCATATTTAAAAAGATAAAAGTTTTGCACAGTCAGGCCTACCAATCTTGCAGAAGTCTAAGGAATGTGCAGAGTACCAAAAGGAGTCAAAGGAAAGTCATCCATCTCCATTACACATTAAGTAAGAGGCAGAAAAATTAGGAAATATATAAATGTTTGTGCATATGTTTGAAGAAACCTTCTTTCCTGCAGGTGACATTCATCAAATTCTCACTGCCTCTCCCAGTCAATTCTCTCCTTCAATTAACCAATAAGTCAATTTGTTCTTTCTCTATCAGAAAAATCCCCCTCTCAGCAAAAAATGCATAATTTCACTATCAGATCAATTCACTCTTCCTTCTCGCTGCTCAGTCGATAATCTCTGCATCCACTAAACAACAAAGATCAGCAGAAAGAAACATACCTAGGAAGTTTCTCTCCTCTTATTTGGCGTACTACCTGTGTAGGGGTGGCTTGCCAGGCACTTCCTGAGCATACAAACATGGCAAACACTTGAAACAATACTGTGGAGAATTGGATTTTAAGGCAACAGAAAGATCTGAACTGAGCTTTTATTTCCAATAACATTGCAGCTGTTTTGATAACTAGTGGAATTATATGTCAAACCAGAAGTGCATGCAAAATTTCACGAAAAACAAATTAAAAACAAATGGAAAATTGAGGCTGCAATAACAAACTGCACCATTTTTAGACAATATAGAGCCCTTACAAACCATTCTATCCCACTGAACTATACTTACTGAGTTTGATGAAAGTAGTAAGAAGTGCCCATGACTAAAACTCTAGACATCCATAGACTGCAAATAGAGACAAGTATATAGAAAGAAAAAAAAATGTCCTCAAATAAAGAATGTCTATAAGCCAGGCACTTTTCATTTGAATTCATCAGAAACCATTAATAAACATCAAGATGTCTTTTCAAATCCAAAATATGAGGAAATATGGCATTAGAAAATCACAACTTATCTGAGAGGTTGCACCTTCTGTACAAAACACACACACAGGTACAAACTCAGAGACTCCTTCAGCATGGAGAGGCATCCAATTCTGGGAGAAAAACAATTAGTGTATAGCTAGACAAAGTCACAATGCTCAGCAGATTATGGAATGAAGTCAAAAAGGAGTAAGCTTAGATTATATAAAATAATACAATTAGCCAAGTTGGTAAGAAGGCTGATGTCAAAACTTGCAGCACCAAAGCAAAAGTATTAAAGCAAAAATGAAAGTTATACCATCTTCTCTGTGATCTATTAATATCTGTGAATATTTTCATACTAGAGCACTATCAGAATATTTATGAATAAAAATCAATTAAATACTAATGAGTTGTCATCCTAATTCACTACCCTGTTTCTTAATCTATTTTGCCATTCACTCATAATCTCAACACAGTAGTCCAAGTTAGTCTTGGGCAAAAATTTCCAGTTGAATATTTTATCTAGGGAAGAATGCAAATTTGGGACAAGCCAAACTATTCATAAACTTTTGCTGAATTTTTTTAGTAGGTCACCTGAAACTAAAAACAAAGAAAATCACAAAAGTCAAACTGTTCTCTTCATTTTAAACAACATCTCCAGTTATTGTCTCAAAATTATTCTTTTCCACTCTAAGGAAAACCAGGTCTCAATTTTACCCCCTTAAACACATTCTGAGCAATTTCAGCTTACAGACAACAAAATCTCCCTAAGAACATCCAGGGATGTGTAGTCGCCTTTGGGAGCCCAGCTGTTTTTGAGTGCCTTGCAACTGGGAACATCATTTGTGTCAAAGGGCTCCTGGCATAAAGACTCCTCCTTGCAAGGATGCTGTGTCTTCACTTATGCACTGACAGTACCTTTGCAATGAGATGGGACATCACACAACACCTTCAGTTAAACTCTGTGCCAGGATGAGGGGGTACCTTGTTGCTGTACATGTTTTGTGGGGAACCTTACTGCTCTCTACTGCTTCTGGAAAGGAGGTTGAGGCAAGGTGGGAGCTGGTCTCTTCTCTTGGGTAAGAAGTCACAGGATGAGAGGTAATGGCCTCAAGTTGCACCAGGAGAGGTTTAGATTGGATATTAGTAAAAATTTTTTTCACTGAAAGGCTGGTCAAGCACTAAAATAGGCTGTCCAGGGAAATGGTGGTATCATTATCCTTGGAAGCATTCAAAATATGTGTGGATGTGGCCCTTGGAGACATGGTTTAGTAGTGAACACAGTGGTGTTAGGTTAACAGTTGGACTTCATAATCATTTCCAACCTTAGCGATTCTATAATTCTAGAAAAGAGCTGGTGATCACTGTTGTAAAAGATGGTACAAAACATACAAATATTGGAAGCCTTTTCAACTGAAAAACTAAAATAAGATACAGCTTCTTGAGACAAAAATGTTTTCAATTTTGAGACACCTTAAATTTGCATGTATAACATATACACACATATTATACAGTTCATACTGTGAACATATACACAGGCATTGCTGATCACTTCTGATATGGCTTCATTTAAGACTGACCTTCCATAATACAGACATGAGTTTATTTTAGATCACAGCTGATTATATAAGCCTTACTACTCCACCATAGGAAAATAATCTCTCCTTGAGCTGGAGAGAATCCTGGGGTGGATAAGCACAGTTTATGGCCATAAGAGCTGTTATGGTGGGAAGGGAGGGAAGAACTAATCTGTGCACAAGATTATGGAGGGGAGAGAAGATCACTGGACACAGATTCCACCTACAACACTTTTTCTACCCATCACCCGATGGCTGTCCCTTAAACTGGGAGGGCAGAGAGACAAAGTAGAGGAAACAAGATCTCTTTTTGACTAAGCAATTTGCTTGCACATTGTGTGGTAACAGGGAACAACGCCTTGAGCAGAAAGATGTTTTAACACTGTTGCCCTTGAGATCCTTATTTTTGTTAACAGGGCTTATGGCTACACTCCCCTTCTCCTCCACCCCCTTCCCTTCCAGCTTCCAGTAGCAGGGAAGAGGTTGGGCCAGCCTGGTCCTGGCCCCAGGGAGGAGGTGGCAGAAGGCTGGCCTTATTTACCTTAGCCATTTCCCCATGTAATCTGGGTAATCATGTGGCTAATCAGTGACACGGAGGAGCCCCCCACGCCACAATTCACAATGCCAACCCATTCATATTTCATACAATAGAGTATTTAAGTCATCCCAAGCCTTGCCAAGGCAATTGCACTCCCTTTGTTTTCACGTTTTCGGCAGGGGTCTCCTGCCCTACTCCTTCTTTCACATCAGCATATGTCCTAACTCTTGCCTGCTGCAGCTGGACAAGGGCTGTTGTTTTTGTTTTGTTCTTCAAATCAAGGAATCAATTATGGCGGTGTGAAATGTGGGTTAAAACAGTCCCTGCATGTATGCATACATTAGCCATTTGCTACATTACAACTTCACAGCAAGGTGACCGATGAGGCAACAGTGCTCGTGCTCTTCCAGTTTGAATGGGCAATCTGTTAAGCACAAAAGGAAATAATAAATAGAAGAACATATTGTTTCAAAAATGGTTCACCATGCTGTATCAAAGAGAAACAAAAGTACCTCTGTCCCAATGTACTGCAATCATAAAGAAAGATCAAATCTGGTCTGTAAAAGAAAATTATAGGGTTCACCTGTATGAATATAGAATATTAAATTCAGACCACATCCCTGTAATAAGGATTGCTATTGCATATTCACCTTTACTTGCTGCCTATCTCACATTCAGCATTTAGTGAACACAACAGCCCCACAAATTACAGAATGTGATCTCATATTTGTACAAATGAAAGGCAAAAAGCCTGCAGTAAACACTTGCAGTTCAGGATTTACCCCTTATAGGGTGTGTTTATATGGGGATGAGAATTGGCGAGGAGATATTGCCTTGCCTATGGCTATAGCCATAGTCTTGCCTATGGCTAGACTATCAGCACTCTTCTGATAGCAAGGAGAGTGGCTGGCAAGGACAAAAAAGACAATTCTCTCCAAAAACTCTTTTGAACCTTGTACAAAACAGGTCTTGTGGCTCCGTTTCTTCCAAGGTGTAAAGAAGTGGCATGTCACAACAGCTCCCTCAAAATTAGTACTACAAGCTTAGGTAGTTCTTCCTT
The DNA here is from genome assembly GCA_013390005.1 of Calyptomena viridis. NCBI lineage: Eukaryota > Metazoa > Chordata > Aves > Passeriformes > Eurylaimidae > Calyptomena > Calyptomena viridis. The sequence goes on along the minus strand of WEIV01027632.1, from coordinate 8,105 downwards.
GGAACAGAAATGTCTTTTGATTTTTAAGGATAACCCTAAATGTATTATAACGTAATTCAGGAAATTAAAAAGAAGTATTTAGTGACATGATAGCAGATGTCACCCCTTCCTGGTTCAAGTTCATGCTACTCCATGGATGTACAACTGGTGTTGAAACATGTCAGTCATGACTTTTCTCATAAATGCCTGAGCTGTGTTCCTTGGCTTGAAGTCAGCACATGTAAGTTCACACCTGTGTTCTGTATTACAATTTTCATCTTTTACTCCTAAAATTGGAAAAAAAGTTTTAAGCCTCAGTATTGAGAGACAATTTTCCACAGAAAGCTAAGCTTTCTATGAAGAGTTAATTAAATAGCACACATACAATATTTTATAGACTTATAAATAATACTGTATTGCATAAAGTACAAAAAAGGAAAAATTTGTACAAGATGATCATCTAGTTTTTGAGTGCTTAACTGTATAGCTAGAAACCAGGAAATTCAAAATCTTGAAGGGAATAGAGGGCACAAACCAGATGTATTTAAAATTTCATTTTGATTATCAAAGAAGTTACAATATCTTGTTTCAAAATTTAACTTTTTAATGTCAGAATTTTGAAACCTCTTTATATTTCCCCCAAAATAACTAAAAAGAAATAAAGCTTCTCAAGACTGATCTTTCAGGGCAGACTCTAGCACTAGAATGTACAGGAGCAAATTATCTATCTGTACATCTCCCACTGAAGTAAAGCAGATTTTGTTCAAATTGCTATCAGTAGAATTCATACCCCTTGAAAACGATCCTAATACAGCTAAATTTGTAAATGGTTACTTCCCCCAGCACCCAAACAGCAGGGACAGAGCTAAAGCAATATAAATGTGCTAATCCCAGCACGATGTATTCCCACATCTCCCTGTATCAAATCATTCTAGAGGGTTTTCAATATACAAGTTAATTAGCTACAATGAAGCAGCAGAGCAACATCTAATGAAGACCGGGGCTTCTTATACCAGAAGTGGCCTGTCGTACCCTTTCCCCCATCTTTAATATTAACATATTCTTTTGAAACAGGTTCCAGATATAATTCAACTGTAATTTAACAAGTGACAGATGGCATTTAATGAACAGGATTGTTTTGATTATGTGGTAAACACAGTGGACATTTTAAAATACGCATTTTAAACAACATTTACACGAACATCATTTCTGTTTTAGCACCTCAAAGTGCTACTGCTGTGCAGCATCTATCTATCTATCTATCTATCTATCTATCTATCTATCTATCTATCTATCTATCTGTCTGTCTGTCTATCTATCTATCTATCTATCTATCTATCTATCTATCTATCTATCTATCTAACCACTTGTAATGCTGAGCAAGAAAATTACACTGTTTTGTTACTGAACATATAATCTATAGACATTATAATCTAATTACGTACTCAGTTTCTCATTTCTTAAAATAATCAGTGCATGGAAAAGCAGTTGTGCACATTCTAGTCAAAAAATTAAATTTCTCTAAAATTAATTGCACAGAATTAAAATGATAAAAGCAACAAATATCTGCAACATACCACTTGCAGAGATAAGATAAAAACAACATAAGAGAGTAAACTTAACTACCTAAGAAATATCTGCTAGTTTCAGGAAACACAGAGCTGCTACAGTCACATATTTCAGATTTAAGTAAGAAATGAAAAGCCCAAATTAATTAAATTAAGGCCCTGATTCTCACTGGATATGGAAGTCAATGAGAGTTTATCCATATGAACCTCATAGCTGGAGTAGGATTGAATGCTTCCTTTTACTGTCTTTCAAGGATGAAACTCATTTCATAATCCCACCACTTCATTAGCACCTTTCCAGCATATTATCTTTGCCCTAATCCTCCTGTCACTTAGGGATTCAGGGTCATTAGAGCACTTGAAGGGTCGATGTTATTGTCGTGGGGGTGTGAATTGATCACTAAGATGACAACTGGTGACAAGTATACTTTATTAGTCTGCTACTTTGCCTCTTAATTGCTACTGATTATCCTGTCTGTTAGAAAGGAAATTTGGACTCCTTCTGCCATTGTCAAAGATTACACTGCTTTCTAATAGGACCACCTAATCATTTCCTCTCACTCCTTCCTCGCCCTATCTTCTTCCCTGAAAAGAGACAAATTAGACAAAGTATATTTGCGCAGCTCTATGGAACTACTTATGTGAGTAAAATCAACAAGGTAAGGCCCTTTAACCCTCCCGTTACAATTTCTCTGTTAAAAAATCAAATATTTCTGATTGCTTCTTTTCCTTTACAAAGACACGAATAAGATAATCTTTTTTTTTTCCAAAAGTCTGATTTTAGATATGGCTATGGTTACTATTTCAATGGATTTCCCAGAGGAAGAGATGGCTTTCCAAACAATATATTGCAATTACACTACACATTAAGACAAACCAACAAAAATTAAACCTTTGCGTCTTGCCGGATTTCACACGCTTAATTGCTGTTGACCACAAGAATTACACTTAATATTTAGTTTTACAGAACTCCCTGTTTAAAGAAGGGTAAAAAAATGAAAGGTAAAAGAAAAAACTTTTCAAACTAGGTAGATAGGATAGTAGAAAAATCTTAGTACGACATAAATGTACTATTGTAATTCCTTGACAGTGGCAATCTTTGCATTGCTGGTGGTTTTGTTTCATACCAGAGTAAACATATCTATAAATGATCACACTTAGCAGCAAGGAAATATTAACACAGGACTCTGTAAGCTCTCTGTTCTCTTCTACCAATATTGATTAAAAAATAACACTGACAACAACAAAAAAACCCCTCCCTACTCCAAAACCCACACAAAAATCACTCTCTGTAGAACACTCCCAAAACCAAGTACTAAACCTAAATCAGCAAAAAATAAGAACATTAACAAATGTCTAATCTTGAATTTTGTACTAGAGTCATTATAATATAAGTCGAGCTGCTCAGGATGAATATTTGACCTTTTTAAGTCATCTGAAGTGTTCAGCGTTATTTTAAAGGATCAGTATTTCACATTCAAATTTCAAAGGATGACACATTTCCCATGAAGAAAAGTTGCTACATAAAACTCAGATTGGGCCTTTGAATTTAACTGTGGTGAAAAGAAAACTTCAAACAGTTTGTACAGTAATCTGACCCCTCCCTTTCTTTTTTAACCATGCCTACACAGAACTTTTGCAAAGGCACTTTGCTTATTAAAAAAAGCTTGAAGATGATGGGAACCTTTAATTATTATTTTATTTGATTTCACTAGAGAAAAATATCAAATACCTATGGTATTAGCTTTCCAAAAGTATGACTGCTTTTTATAGATAGTTTTACATGTATGATCCTGCTCAAGAAAAACAGAAGTTCTTTCATTTTACCTCCACAGGTTAATACAAAGCACAGCTGCTCCTGACAAGAGTGTCGTTTGGTATTCTGGTCCCACTGTCTTCTTCAAAAACCATATTTGAATAGAAGTCCCTGTAGAGCCTATTTTAAACTAAATAAGATACTAAGTTACTTTGACTTCACTGGTTTGGGGTTTAAAAAATTTAAATCTAGCTAAGGTATGGCCCATAAGTGGTCAATGTAATTTCAGTCTGAGTGACTCACCTCGTTTTTCATTAACCAGTACCTTAACAGCTTGGCTTACCTGAAACAAATTGGCTTGTGTGGAAACAATACTCATACAAACTACAAGACCTATGGGGTTGATTAGCAAGATGTATGGGAGACAGAACATATCTGTAAAGTAAATGGGAGAAGGTGAGCACTGTCGAGATCACTTCTGAAACCAATGTCAGTGCTTGCTTTACACAGCCTGCTCTAACAAATGTAGCCTTAGGAAATAACTGTTACCTGGCAGCATTTCTGGAAGCAGTTGTACCTGCATATTCGTGATAGAAGATGGGTACTGAGAAACAGAGGACACCGTAAATGCATTAAGACAAACTGGTGCAGTGAGATGTGGTTGAGATATTTCCTTACCATTGCCACACTGATGACTCAAATTTGGTTCTCACAGAAAAACTAGTGAGCAGTTCTTCCTGGAAGGAGTCTGGCTGAGTAACCATAATCTATTCATTACGATTTAGGTAAATCATAAGGTCAGGTAGATTTTTGGTTTAAAAAACAAACAAACAAACCAACCCACCTCAGATAAGTGATCCTTAGTTTTCTGAACAGCTTTTCTATTTTGAGAACTATTTTGAGAACTTTCTATTTCCCATTAGAAAAACACAGACTCTGCAGTAGGACAACCTTTAAGCTGTAAGTAGAATTAAGTGTCAGACAGCAATTTCTGTGTTTGAGCCACTTCATGCTGTTGGGTTCTTTGATCCAGAACTACTCACACATCAGAAACGTATTGTCTCCTTGTGGAAATTTCCACTCCATTGAAATCCACTAAGTACAAGACTATGTATCTTGGAAAAAAAAAAAATTCTGAGCAGATAAAAAAGTTCACAGAAACAGCTTTGAGGAAATTTCTGTCAAAGAAGGTAGACTTTACGTGAATGGGACAAGAGTAGCCCAGAAGAAAAAGGCACTGAACACTTTGGGAAGGAGAAACTTAGTGGCTAACTGTGCTAACTCAATGGCCAAGGCAGGATGGCAATATGGAGAAGCAGATAGGAGATATTACTTCCAAATCTGGTAATGAGAAAAGTGATGCTGAAATATACTTTGATGTCCATACATAAATAATAGGCCAAATAATTGGAAAATTTTAGGAGAAGAATCACACAATTAAAGGACTGAAAAATATGACAAAAAATGGAAATGGAAATGGAAATTTCTCCTGGAGGAAAAGATTTAGTATCAAATGGGAAAGAAGGACATCCTGGCTAAAAACAGGGAATACTTTGAGCTGAAGGAGGACGTATATATTTCTGGAGGGTACATACTCCTTTGCAATGACTAAACAGAGACTGTTCAATAACAGTTGATCCACTCTCACAGGCAGAGCTGAATGGTTTTCTGAGAGCTTTGCTCTTCCCAAGCAGAACATCAGCAGATGATAATGCTCCAGAGTCAGCTCCAGGGTCCCTGTGGCATAGGCCATATCTGATGACAGCAGTGATCAGATCTAGGCTTATCATCTCTATAAAAAATATCCCTAACACTACTGATTTTCTTCCACTGTCTGAATCATTCCAGGGTTTCTTCCCTTCTGTAGTCTTGGCCTCCCAGTCTATTGTTCTTGCTTATAACAACCAGGAACAATGCAGATACTACATCTCCAAGGCCCTGTCACAAACAGCCCTACTAAGCAAGCCTAAAGATTCCACAGCACACATTCACAAAGAAATGAAGGTTGTGTCTTCCAAAAAAAATATGCTGATGTTATGCATTGGTGTTAGCAGGACTTCCAGTTCAAGAGATAGGTGTTTGGATAGGTAAAACACATGAAATCCCAGTCAGATTGATAGACTAGCTCAGAACTCTGGCATTTGGATTAAAGAGGTATAGAAATGAATCTTATGTTTGACATCTAAAACACTTTCAAAGGGAACCTTTTCCACTGCCTGTACTTTCTTAAATCATAGCAGAAAGAACTGCCATGGCACAGCAGTGTGAGAAATTACTATCCAACTGCTTCTCTGTTTTCCCATGTTATGAGTGAAGACATTAGTCCCTGAATCATTTTATATCCTGGCATTATGTGCAACGACATTGTGAGTAAAAAACAGATGATGCAACATTTCTCCTTTCTTTTGAAAAACATCTAGAATGTAAATGGGGTTTCTGGCAGCTCCAGCTGAAAGAGAAAAAAAGTAAAAAAAAAGGGGGGGGGGATCTGATTTCAGAGAGCTAATATGACTAAAAACTTTAGATTTATACAGTCTGACTCCCAGTTCCTGCACGACCTTGGCAAAGTCACTTATTGTAACATTTTCAGAAATGGATGCTATTTCCTCAGGCTTTCATTCTACTCCTCATCTCCAGAGTATATGACTGTTTTGCATGTACAACCAATAGCAAAAGTAAGAGTCTCAAGGGACTTTATGGAATCTCTGGATCTTGATCCTTTCAGGGATTCAGAGCTGTTTGATATAACATACATATAGCATGATTTGTTAGCTGTTCCAGGACTTCCTCCACAAAACTTTGGATTTTACAGGAAGTCTTTATGAACTGCCAGAATTTTGGATGACCAGTCTGAGACAGCTAAGTCATACAGATGAAATCACTGATCTTTTTTCCACTAATGTCTTCCCATCACATGACATGAAGCATTTAATGATTGAAGGACACGAAACTGAAAAAGGGGGTTTTATCTCTCACTAATTTCTCAGTCCCAATTCAGGAGTTTAACTGTTTTGGAATGGTTGAGGCAGAAGAAGTAAGGAGACACTAATAAATGAGTTGAAGATCTTCATAATTGGAGGGAATGAAGTAATATTCTTTATACATATGCTTAATATATGAAGTGCTTTGTACATTTGCTAGCAACTTGCATTGATTTATAAGAAACATCCTCTCAAACTCAGATATTAAGGTTAAATTGGTCACTGCAGTCTCACTCTGCTGAGTGTTAAATAAATAGTACATATTTTAGAACTGAAAGAATCCATCCAGACAGGACTATAAATACAAACAAAACAAAGCTCT